>VXBL01004432.1:911316-946673 GCA_013400195.1 Aramus guarauna
CAAACAAAACAAAACAAAACAAAAACAAAACAAAAAACAAAACAAAACAAAACAAAACAAAAAAAGCAGTGGCAAAGAAGTTAATGTGGCCTGGGCTGAGAGAATAGAAAATTTCATGCTTTCATGTAGTATTTTTACATTCAAATTAGTAGGAGATAAAATAAATAGGTTATAATAACCCATAATAATATAGATTTCCAGACTTTTTTATAAGTTTTGACCTTCTTTTGTGTTGTTCTAGTAAAACAAATTAGTTAATTATTTCTGGCATTCTGCCTCTTCAGTATTTTAAAATATGAGCTGATGAGACATCAGTTGATCTGTGGTGTTGATAAGTTCATACCATTTAAGCACAAGAAAGTACACGTCCTTCAAACTACCCTATGTTGTATGTGTGCATGACCATGTAGATGAGAAGCCAGTAGCCAGTCTCTGCAGAATATAATATTACAGGGACACCTAACAGATACACAGTGTTCCCAGCCTGTGTTGTGAACTTTGTGAAAAACAACCTTGAAAAACTGCTTCTTCCATTTCTGTCTCCCAGGAATTTTGCCATTAGCAGCCTTTTGAATCTTTGACAAGGAAAAGCTGGTCCCTTAATGATCTTGTTTAAATGTAGAAAACAATAAAATAAAATAGAAAGTATATATACACTTCCTCCTTATCTCCCTAGCATTAAACAGGAATATACGTGGATGATGTGGAATAGTTGTAGTAAGTTGGGAATGAGGCATGAAATGAAAATGCATGTCCGGTGCACAGAAAAGTGTGCCTTTCACTGCTCTGTGTGTGTACAAATCAAATTGTCAGTAAGTATCCTGTCTGAAAAAAATCCATCCTCCAGCAGAATGACTGTTTAAATGGGGCTTAGCGCTACCAATATTTCTCATTGCCCACCAGTGATTCAGTAAGTGCCTTTCTACTATTAAAAATCAGTCCTCAGTTTTAATGAGACAGAAATATTCGTTCAGTGAATTTCAGCTGTGTTTTTTCTTGAGTCTGAGTAGCGTTGCCGAGTGGAAGAGAAAGTATAGTTTCTCTGCAGGAGAGCTGTCTTTTTATTTTTAATATATTGCTCCATCTCTTCCTTCACCCTCCTCTACGACAGAAGAGAACATGCCTATCAACACCTCCCAAAGCAGCAGAGAAAATGTTGCTGGCAATGGCAGATGCAAAGAGAACCACAGATCCACAGCACTCTCGATATGCAAGCCTAGCAGTGGTGTTAGTATCACGACTCCAATCAACCGTTCCTTCCTATCACACCCCACACACCTTCCTTTTTTTTTCCCCATGTTGTTCTCAGGCCAGCGTCTATGTGTAAACAGGATGTGGGAGCTGTACTGAAATGTATTCAAGTCCTGTACACCTCCGTCCTCACCTCTGGCTGCAGTGTGCATCCTGCCTGGAACATCTGCTTCAGATAAATATAGGGAGGGTTCAAGCTGTGCAGAGAAGGGCACAGACTGGAGTTCTTCAGCCAGTTTTCTCTTGCCTTTATTTTTTAACATTTAAAAAACATGGAAAAAGCATCTTACTTCTAACTGGAGGACAAGTTTCCTAAAAAAATCACTGCTGAAAATTTGTAAATAACATCCTGGCATATATTTAAGAATTGAAAGATATTCTAAGCCCACTGAGAATAACATAATTTCGTTTACTTATTATTTCTAATGATGCTAACCTAAAGGTGCACGTTCATACGCTGCTCATATCCTTGATGTAACTTGAGATGGATTTTCATGGGTGGCAGTACACATGCTAAAAAAACTACCTCGGGTAATCCAGCTAAAATAGATCACAGGGCTTTACAGCACATTCACACAAAAAGGATTTCATTACAGCTTGAAAACTGAAAGCCAGAATCATGAAAATATTTGCTGCTTTTCAGTAGACTCCACTTTCAGACAGCCTGGGAGATTCACACCAACTGTCAGGCAGGCTGTCTCAATTCTCTGCACTGTCTGCCCAAACTGCTCTGCTCTCTGGAGAGCGGGGCAGCTCTGGCAGGAGAGGTGGAGGAGTATTTATGTCACCGCCAGCTCAGAACGGGACACCTCTGACCATGACAGCAAATATATATTTAGAGTTCCTGGGTACTCTGTGGTCTAAAATGGCAACTTAGGAGTTTCTATGACCAGGTAGCCCTGAGTAATATGCAGCCAGTGCATCTCTCCTTGGCAGAATTTAGACATGTTGATCTATGGCCATCATCACAGGCACCTAAGTAGACAGTCTGATTTTTAATGTTAAATTTTCTGATATAGAAAAAGAATACTGTTCAAATCATTCAATTTTTAAAAAGGTAGAAAATCCTTACTTATTCCAAGAGAAACAGAGTGCAATATGTTAGGACTTGTAGAAATGCCTGTATGGCCATAGTCACAGAGCCCATGGACATGCACATTCAGCAGGTGGCCCCAGTCCAAGAAAGAGTGGTTGTCAGGCTGTTGCTGCCACTGAGGAAGGCACAAAGGTGTACCTGTAATTACACCTGAGAAAGAAAAGGCAACCTTTTTCCTCTGCTACTTGTCACCAGCTCCCCTTCTGTTCTGGCCTGATCTCTAACCCTTCTTGCTGCTCCATCCATGGAGCATAAGAAATCAATTCTGTCCACAATCCTAAGGAGGCTTTGAGCCAGTAGTGCTTGTACATACACACACACACACACACATGCATACACAAACCAGCTAAACAGGACACAGGCTCTGCATGTAAGGGAGACAAAAATATACATTAGAAAACAAGTAGAAAATAAAAACCACTAACAAATCCCTATTTCTGCTTTGACTGCCTTAAGGATAGACATTTTCAGACATAATAAAGGATAACTAGAGACTTTAACAGACTTTTGAATCAAGCCTCCATTTAACTTAGCACACATTTCTTGGGCATTCATTGTCTGAAGCTCCCGTACAAGTGTTTTGGTCAATTCGTCTGATCAAACACAGCCATCTGCAATGTTGCTGCCTACATCTGGATCAACCATCTATTCTGCCTTTGTAGTGAACGGTGAGAAATAGCACTTGTGGGGTACCATTTATCTGTGAAAGTAGATCTCTAATAAGTCCAATGAACATCCAATTAAATGAGTCTAGCCTCAAGGTGCTTGTTTTCTCCAGGAACAAAAGCTACCAGACCTAGGTAGCTGCATAGGACACATTTTAAAGTGTCTGAGGTGGCTCTTACACTTTGTGACGTTAATTTAATCAAAAATTTGAGGAAAAGAAAGAGTCTTAAATGAATGAAATAAACTTGAAATATTGTAAATTGAATTAAAAGTACCTTTTTTAATGTGCCATGGATTCACAAGGAATCTTCCAGGTGCTTTTTATAAATTTTTTTCCTACCATTTTATAAGGGGTTTTTTGGAGGTTAGTTTTTTGTTGGTTTTTTTTTTTTCCTTCCTCTGGTAAAAGAGAGCCACTGAATAAAGCATCCAGTGTTAGTTAGACATTAGATTCAAAATTACAACAGTCCTATTCATTCAAATGTTTTCTGTAATATGTGGCAATCACAAAAGTCTCACCATTTTTCCACAGAGAAAGGCAAAAAATCAGTGGAAACAAGACATTTCTATTAATAATAGCATTGTAAGCTGGAATGTGGTTCAGGTACACTTATTCAGCTGAACTTCCTGAGAAAGTATGGGTGGTAAGACAAGACTGTGATGCCAAACATAATCTCTTCTGCAACAGCATGAGGCCTGATAGCTGCAGAACTGCTAACCCTATACATTGGACCTATAGTACGGGAATATTACTTCTCTGCAGAGAAAGTAAGTATGGAAAATCAGAAAAATTCCCACTTCTGTACACCATTCAAAATATTATTTTAATGGACTATGTCTTTGTTTCCCCTAATTCATCCCGTTCCAACTCTCCTCACCTCTAAAGATCCACACAGTATAGCTATGCTACATACATGCTTGTGTATTTTCCCTATGAGCTCCTCGTCAGAAATTCTTGCTTTCCCCTGTGCCAGCTACTTCTTTCTGCCACTGCCTTACTAGTTCCATGATTGTACTGATCCATCTACCTATGACTTCAAGCTGTAAAATATATATACAATAGCCTGGTAGTTTTATGATGGATGTGAGTGACCTAAGGCTTTTCTCTCAGCAGAAACCCGGAATGACTGACGTGCGCTAGAATATTACAAGAAAAATGGCCACATGTTTCAGTAAGGCACTGTGGTCTGCTAAAATGGAGGGGCCTGGGAAAGGGTTAATAATCTGCTTAAAACTGTTTTTACTGTTTTTAATGAACCAGCACCTAACAACGAAAATGAGATTAGGACCCATTTCGCAGGGTATATTGAAAGGCTTCCAGCATACTGCAAGTTAAACACATAAACAAACAAAACAAAACAAAAAACAAAACAAAACAAAAAAACCCAAAACAAAAACAAACAAACAAACAAAAACCCAAACAAAAAAAAAACCAAAACAAAACAACAAGGGGAAAACAGAGCTGCAGTGATGTGAGGCGAGTTGCTCAAGGTTACTCAACAGGTTAGTAGCAGGACTGGAAATTGAGCAGTTGAGGCCCCCCCCTAGAATGCTTTATCTGCAAACCATCCTCAATTCCTACTATCATACAAGCCTTTTAAATCAGGGTTTTGTGCTCATCATCTCCACGGTTACAAAGTGATAAGTCTTCTTTTAAAAGCAAGAAGTACTTGATCCTCCCATGGAGACCAGCAAGACTCTTGAGTGTGTGATATTTCAATGCAAATAGGCTGTAGCTATAAGAACGTAAAAGATAGACTCCTCACAGTAAGCAACAATAGGTCAGCACACTGTGCAACAGGAGTCGGGATGATAATTTCCTGTGTACACATGAGAAAACTGATACAGATGTGATTCCTTTCAATGTGATCAGGCCTGGGTCTAGGCTATAACAGGACCCATTTGTCAGGTCTTGCTTAGTCTCAGTACAAGGAGGAACTTTGTTACAGGGTCTAGGATGCTCTAGAATTTCTTACTCTTCAATTTTTTAAGGGTAATTTCAGCCTTTTCTGGCTGTCTTAAATCCCTTTTGGAAAAGGCATATTTTAAAGGAGTTGAAATTCAGTAGGCCAAAAAAGAAAATCTACAGAAACGACAAAACAGTGTGTTATCATATTTTCCCTCATGGCTCTTCATTCTCAAGTAGCAGCAATTGTAAATGCTGTTTCTTGCCTTTCTTGCCAGCTTTTCTGCAACCACCACAGCAGTGCTGACTCAGAGCCCACTTTTTGTTGAGCTAGATGCATCTCTCCAGAAAGTATGTACAGCTTCATAAACAAGTTTTCTCCTACTTCCAGTACAGAATCCTCATTAGTCTCATAAACTACACACATCTGCCAGGCAGAAGGAAAGGCAACCTTTAGTGGCCACTGCTGTCCAAACTAATAGGAAAAGGACAATGTTGTTTTCTTTACATTTCTGACATGACACATCACAAAGAAATGCCAGACCAGGGTCAAGTTACACTAAGCAGCACTGTGCTTTTTGGTCTTGTGATGTGACGTAACCTCTTACAATGCAATGAAAGAATTGTAATGTAAAGAAAGGCTTTTGAAAAATCTGCTAGAAGGAATTAATTGTTGAGCACGGGAAGAAACTAAGTGGCTGGTCTTACCCAAGCACTAAGTGCTAGCTCCAAGCAGTGCTCCAGGGTTGTGCCCAGCTGGAAGGAACAGACCAATCCACATGTCCCATGCCAGCGTCAGAGGCCACTCCATGCCACTGGAGAGTGCTGGGTGGCTGGAGAGGACCCTGTTCCTCAGCTAGCTGGGAGAAGCCACAGGACAGAGCCCATGCTGCCCCTACTGTCCTTCATCCCCTGGACTGTGGAGACTCCATCTTGCTCCTCCTTTGAATGACTCAACGCACCCCTATTCTATGCTCTTTGTTTGCCACCAGATGATATCCAGCCACTCAGCTGGGGTCAGCCAAGGTATTCATCAAGCATGGACAAACAGGAGAGGGGCAACAAAACTGTCATGCTGCTGGCATAGCGTGATAATAACAAATGAAATGGGGACTCTGCATCCTACAGGTGTTCCTTTCCCACCCTTACATAGTTTTCCCATCTTTAGCTTCAAAGTCAACTGTCTTGGCCCCACTGGCTTCTGAACACCATTACAGCTGCACTGGCTCAGGAGGATTGTGAGACAAGGAGACATGTAAAGGAGTCAGAGAAAAGGCAGATGAAAGCTAAGAGGAAGACAGAACTAGAGCTGGAAACAAAAAAAGAGTGAAGGTAAGGAGAAAAATCACAGACAAATGAGAGGCGGGATATATAGTCCATAGTAAGTACATAAAAAGTTGCAGGAATTTTACACTAGTTTCATGAAAGCTAGAGGGGTAAGGTGAGAACGTCATGTAAATGTCTCTGGTAACTTAGAGCAAGCATAACTGTTACTGTGCAGTCCTGGATTTAGAAGGCCACTTCTGAGCCTCAAATCATATCTTTCATCCTGTGCAATATATAAGATGTTTTCCATCCCTTTTGAAAGCACTCTATAAACTTCAGCAGTTACAGAAGATACTTTTTTAAAGCAGGGCTCAACATGCAATGGATTGAGCCCGGTCCTGCAAGAGTACTGTGTACCCAGTTCTGGAGATGATGATGGCTATAGCAGCATTGCTAGGACTTGAGGTGTGGAGGCAGAAGTTGAGAGAGAGAAGTGCTTGGAGAAGCATCAGGAAGTCAGCCTGGACAGAAATAGATGCAAAACATAATTGCAAGATCTTTCTGACTAGATTTGTTGATATAGAGCCAGTCAAGAATAAGACTTATGAAACCCATTCCTGGTACTAATCAGTACCACTTACTCCTCTGGGATTTCAAGAAGAAAGTAATACCAATACTCCCCATGCACACTGGGAAAGTGATTATGACTGGAAGAATATGCAAGAGATAGGTTTCTTCTTCTGTTTTCACCTGCCACAATCCTTACAGTGCCAAATTTATATTTGGAAGCCTGTCGGGTAAGCTTTTTTTAGAGTTGCTTCATCTTTTGCAAACACTGCTCTCTTTTACAGAAAAAAAACCTCCCAAGTTCCTTCTTATATTTTTAGGTTTAGTTTGTTTTGCACTTTGTATGTTAAAACTAAAGTGTTTTATTTGCAACGGAACATTCAAGAGGCCATTAGAAATGTGTCAAGTGGTATCATACTGCAACTCCACAGCACAACAGATTAACTAGCAGTAAACACTTCTAAAGTTGCCATTTTATAGATCCTTTCACTTTTCCATTAAATCAAGTCACGTTCTTCAAACTTGCTGATATGAAATGCTGCTTTGCCATCATGTTTACATGTTCATATTGTTTCTTTTGAATAACTACAAGATATCATTAAAATTACTATAAAGATAAGAATACGATTGAAAGCTAGCCAGCAAAAAGCTATGTATTACTGCACACAGTGGTTTTATTGTTCAGACGTCTTCCATAACTAGTTAAGATGCCTAAGATACTCGTTGAGTGACTTTTTTTTAAGTTAGCTGAATATATCAGAATAAAGCTTTTCTGTAGATTCACAGGATTTTGGATGTCATTAGGTGTTAGGCACTAGAAAAATTGCATTTTTGCAGTAGTACTTTAGGAATGTTTGTTGTTATCTGTTTCTCAGAACCAAGTTACGACATGACAATTGCAGGTTATAACAGGTGACAAGATGCATTATTCCACTGCGCTTGAGGATCAGCTCACAAATTGCAGACCAAACGAAATATGGAATAGAAGGAAAGCATTGCCTCTTCCAAGTAATATGGCTCTTATTACAAGATCTGATTTTTCCATAAACCCAACCTTATCTTTTATGGCCTGCCTTCTGGGTTTTTTTTCAGAGTAATTCAGAACAATTGTCTGACAAGGTCCTTTTCCTATTAAGAAAAGTTTTCACGTTTCCTTGCAAATGTTCGGAGAGGCAGTTTTTGAAGAAAGCGTCGCAATACATTTACTGAGACACCACGCCCAGGGCTGCCCTCTCCTGCCGACTCCCCTTTATAGGCCAGGCCAGGCCCCATTCTGCCCGCTGCCTTGGACCGAGAGCATAGAATAGAAGAGATCATAGAATCATCTAGGTTGNAACGCTTGCCCTGCAGCTGGTCCCACCGAGCCAGCAGGATTGTGGGCGCACGGCGGAGGGCGAGTTCCCTGGGAATGGTGCTCAGGGCTGCTGGACCAGATGGCTGCATGTGGGATGCAACGGGCACCCCAGCAAGGTGGAGGTGGGCATGATGGCTAGTGGGCACTTCCCAGTTGCACTCTGCCATGCCCCTTCCCTGCCAGCCTCAGCTGTGTTATGGGCTCTGCTGGCTGATTTCTCGAACTGCCCTGCTCCTCACTTTGCAGGCAGAAAGGAGGCTCAGAGCTGCCTTCCCCTGCGTTGGTGCTGAGGGCCCCAGCCAGCCCGCCATCTTGTCCCCGCATGCCTGGCCTGCTCATGAGGAAACCAGCAAAACGCAGCGCGCCAGCACTCCGATATGCCCCGCATCCCCACAAACCGCTTCATTCCCACCCACAGAGCCAGATCAAACAGTGTTCGGGAAACAATCTGGGATCCATATTAGTGCTCGGTACCGTTGCCGCTGGGGCAGTTTAACGGAGTGTGTGGGGGGGCACTGTTTCTAGCACATTCCAATTGACAACAGCTGGGACGGCTCCGCTCTGAGCAGCTGCCTTCACTGCGGCCCCACTGCATCGCCTTTCTGTGTGGAAAGCTTTGTTTTGGCTAGGGATGGGTTTGTTGAGCTTTCTTGTGCTGAAGTCTCGCAGAGAGACTTTCCCTTTGCCCATGGCATGCGACCCTGCCAGCTTACAGGCTTGCATCCACAATAAGAAAAACAACATTTTTTTTCTTTTTTTAAAAAGTAAAGGTTAATTAACCTCAGCTCTCTTCTCAGCAAAGCAAGGCTGCCATGGATAAGTAATAAAAATAGCTTCTCAATGGTTCTTGTGTCTGTCAGAGTCTCGCTCTGTGATCTTTCAGTCAAAACCATGAAAGCAGGAGGGGGAGGAGAGGCTGATTCGCTACTGTCCTTTTCTTGTGCGTGTGTTCCCAAGGCTGCCCGGCTCTGTCCTTCAAGTCATCTCCACCAGTAAATCATTTAGCTCAACCTGTCACTCTCGGCCATTGTGAGGAGACAAAAGCTACCCATTTAACCCCAACCATGGCTGATTGACGCGGCAGGGAAGGCAGGCTCACAAAAGGAGGCTAGCAGGGAAGGTGGCAGTTGGGTTGGATTTCATGTAGTCTGGTGCTGGTTTTCCCTCTTTTTTTTTTTTTTTTTTTCTTCCCCCACCCCCCTCTGTAATTTTAAATTAGCAGCACCTCTCATACTGGGATTGTTTTTTTTGAAGACCACATGTTTGTCAACAGAGCTGTTCTGCTTGAGTAGGTTGACCCCAGCCTGGCTTCAAAGATTTGAAAGGACAGGGAACACACATACCCGTATCAGCATACATCTATTACCCCTTTCACCTGGCCAGATTTCTGGACAATTTTTGTTGCTTTAAAAAAAAAAATAAAATTTGGAACAAAACATCCAAGTAGTCACTGGGAATCAGAGCTATTCCAGTCAACCTGCTGTTTAGGGAAATCTGCGTCGCAATTACCAGGTTCATTTCACTTGAAGTATTGCGCTAAACCATCAGCTAGAACTCTGCTACCTTGAATCACAACCTCTGCCCCAAGTCTGCACCTCAAACAGGCATCTCCTGTGTTACAACAGGTTGTTCTCTCTGCCAAGAAATCACTCTGCCCTGATATTTTAAAACTAAGTTAGTCCTTTGACATAGAAATCAGCTGTTAAGTCTAAGATTTCTTTTCTGTAATTGCCCTGGCCAAAGTTTAATCTTCATGTAACACCTCCCACTCACAAACAACCAAAGTCCTGAAAAACTACACAAGTCATCAGAAAGCAACGAATTAACTTGGTGCTGACAGTAAAATGAAATGCACAGAGAAACTAAGCACTACTGCAGATAGTTTCACAATTTATTCCCTTTCCCCACCAAATTCCAGAATATCCCAGTAAGCACAGAATCTGCCACAAAGCAAACTGTAATTTATATATAAAATATACCTGCAAATATCCACAGTTTTGATTTCTAATGATACTGTTGTTAATTCACAGGAGAGTTCTTCAGTAATTACCAACCAAGCGTAGTACCATGTTTTAGGAACCAAGCACTGAAGATGACAAAGACTCACAAGCACAAAACACAACCACATCTGTGCTTCTCCAGGGATAGTCTTGATTTTTGTTATGCGTGTGAGATCCAAGAAATGGCTATGTACTGTACATTTTTGTAATCTTTTTAATGTGCCTTTTAACAACAAGCAGTTCAGGATGTGGTTATTGCTTAGTGTGTTAGACATGTTTACTCTCCTGTTGGGCATTTAAAATGCCTTAAGTCCTCTTTTCCCTATGAATCGTGTGTCAAAATGTTGGTTTGGATATCAAATTCTCTCATAACCCTGTCATTAGGAAGAGTCTTCATCTGCCTGAATCACTCTTTTGATTCTTTTGTTTTGTTTTTTGTGTTTGCCTGACAGGTCTGTCCTACACCTTTCTAAAGCTAGCAGAGTAAAGCAGAGTTTGGAAAACATGTTTTGCATTACTGAGTTCACAGTCTCACTGTAAGCT
Source organism: Aramus guarauna (assembly GCA_013400195.1). Lineage (NCBI taxonomy): Eukaryota > Metazoa > Chordata > Aves > Gruiformes > Aramidae > Aramus > Aramus guarauna. The sequence continues at coordinate 921,966 of VXBL01004432.1, forward strand.
TTCTCACAGATTCATCTTCAATGCAGGGCAGAGGGGTGGGGGAGAAAACATGCTTTTCCCTGAGACTGCAGAGTATGTGAATTGCCTTCTCTTTCAACCTATGGGGCAGCCTTCACAGATTTCAGCACAAATGGAAGAAATATCTGATTTCCCATTCCATCTGGATTCAGTTTCTTTCTTCCTCTTTGTATAGTTTCTTAGAGACATTATGGAGCTCACTGGAGGGGCTGCTTACACATGACTATGGCGGCACTGGGCATACTGCCAGAATTTCACTCCAGGAGGCTGCAACAGGAATCTTTAATTAACTTGAACCAAAACACTGAATGGCAAAGAACAAAAGAGTGGGGGTGGAGGAGGAGAGGAGGAAAGGAGTGAGCAGAAAATAATGTTTCCCATACCACAATCTCCATTTTTTGGTCATGATATGACATGATCATAATGTCGTCATAGGTAATAATTCCTAACTCCTGTCTTATTTGGTATATTTTGCCTTTCTGCTCATGGAATGAATATCTGTGATTGCGCTCTGTACAACATAGTGATCAGTATTCTCTCAACTCCTATATTAACATAAAATTTGATTACATATATCCTCTACAATTTACAAGATTCTAAATATGCGATGGCTGAGTCTCCAGCATCTTGAAAATTGCATAACTACACCTTAACACTCTGACAGTGCATAGGAGTTCCAGACATTGGACAAGATCCTGCTCTGCTTGGCATAGTACCAATATGGTGTGTCCCTGTTCTCCGAAGTTTACGTTCTAAGCATAAGCAAGAATTAGATAAAGACAGATGAATAATGTAACTCCTTACTGAAACAGCATTACTGATTGTTGTGAAATGTTTTCAAAACAGAATGGATAATGTTTCACACTCATTTTGCAGAAACATACAAGATGCAAAGCAGTAGAAAAATCAGGCCTGAAATACCTTTCTCACTTGAGCTCAAGGGAATGACTTGCGTGGCTTCTTTGCTGTCCATTCCCTGGTTAAATATGTGTGTGGAATAATTACTCTAAATGCAAAACTAATGGTGATTTCATGCATATTCATTCAAGTGACTTTGTGATCGAGGCTCTGATACTGTCCTAGCTAATGAGGCTCAGTTGCTCAAATATTTGTGAAAACAAACATAGCAAGGACTTGTACATGCTCAACATGAACTTATTTACACATTCAAAGGAATATTCAAGTGTGAATTGATTTGCCAGTTGGTGGTTTGGCGTGTATTATGTTTGCATCTTCTGGCTTAATGACATCCTAAAAGAATCCAGTTTGTGCTACCTCTGATGTGAACCAACAACACATGGTAGCTGGGGACAAGCAAGAGATTCACTTTAAAAGCACGGTCCTGATCCACCCTGAAATGTTAATGTGGACATACCCAAATTCCAAAGAATTATTTCATCCTCAGAAGTATATATACTATTTCCTATCCTAAATTTCCAAAACAAATTAAATCAAAAAAGTATCCTTAATTTCCTGGTTTAAGATGATGTTTGGTGTTGCTGCCTAAACATTTATGGCAAAGAAATAATATTTCACTGCTCTGTAAAGCGATCATGTACTTGCTGAGTATAGTGTGAAAACCTGACATAGAGACAAGTACTAGAATCCCCTCTAAACAGAAAGATTTCCACAGAGGCCCAAGGCTGTGTCTTCCTCAAGTCACATTGGGAATACTTTCAAAAGAATTTAAGAATCTTTAAACTGAATGTGACATCTTTGATAAGACCCCGCTCAGGTTTACAGAGATTAGGGAGTCTGGGGTAAAAGAATCACTGAATGTGCCTTAGAGAGGTCTCTGGGATTTTTTTGCAGCTACCTTCATGGGAAGCCATAATACAGTTCAGAGAGCAGGCTTGGAGATGTATTTTATATCTCCACATTTTTTTGGTATATATGTATATACATAATATTATATATGTATACATAATATTATATATATATATATAACCTTTTTATAAGCCAATTTGATTCACCTAACTTAAAAAGAATTATGCATAAGCCGTATGAGGAGTCCACACAGAGTGAGAATTCAGTTTATGTAACAAAATTTCTATCTGCCAAAATACAAACTCTGCTCTGAGTTAGTCTAGTGTAACTACAGAACAACTCTATTTAATTCAAAGGCATTCAACTAGATTTAATGGCATGAGAAGAATTTCTCTTCCAAGTTTTCTCTCTCTAAATATATATATATTTGTGTATGTGTGCAGGCATAGATACATAAATGGATAGATAGATAGATAGATAGATAGATAGATAGATAGATAGATAATCTGCTACATTACCAAAACACATTCAATGAGGAATTAGGCATGGTTATTGGAACCTGTGAAGAATGAGCATGATACAATAGTTGTTCACCTAATCATTAGTGTGCTGGATCATTCTGGATGACATATGCACTAGAATCTGTTTTAAACATTGAAAGATATTACGTATATCTACACTGAAGGCAGCCTTAGTTGTTTCTGGCCTTACTCTGGCAGATGGACTAATCTTAGCATTATAAACCAATCTCTCGCGTAATATAGTCCAACTTAGAGGTTTCGCTGAAATCTTCTGTTGTTGGTATTTATTTTCCTAAAAAAATACTGACATGAGAAAATGGTTTCAAATTCCAAGTGACAGCAGAATAAAACCTTTTGAAATCCCTAATCAGCATTCATTCCTCATGTAATTAATTCCACTGAAGACAGTAGAGATAGAGCTGAGGCAAAGTTATTTTCATGTGACAATTAACTCTGATTCTTTTGTACTGGCTGATTTTTTAACTGTGTCAAGTGTTCACAATTAGAAGTAAAATTATTGATGTGTATATTAACAACCTTTCATTACAAAGAGGAACATAAGCTATCCTGTTCCATTTTCTTTCCCATCAACTTTCTGTTGGAATTTAGCAATTTCTTTTTCTAGTGAAAATGAGCCTACTTTGAGTGACAAATGGCTGTTAGAAATTCTGAATACAGGTAGTCCCAACAAAAAATAAAAGTACCATCATTAGAAATGTAAAAGTTGTGAAAACCCTCAAGTCAAAAGCGGTCATTTTGCGGGAAGACTCACAGAACTTTTTTTACTAGCTGACATATCTCCAAACTCAGGGAGCTTTCATTCCATGGGAGATACTCACTGGTGTGCCGGTACTGCTTTCCAGTTTTCTCCATGATGACAATTCCCACTAGTTTCCAGGCATTCCTAAATAAGGCCCAACATGTCCATGCATTAAAATTCTGCCTTACATCAGACTTCAGCAATTTTCACTTATAAATAAATAAATAAATAAATAAATAAGGAGGATATCTGAGAATTCTCTTAGAGCAGAATTTAAATTACATCTCCTTATTAATGATGTATGTATTTCTTTCATTGTTTAGGAGGCCTGTGAGCAGTTGAAAGAAACAAGAAGGCTTTTAGTAATGGGCACTAACAGCACCATTGTGCTTGCATGGAGGCTCTTGGCCATTCAGTGTCACAGGGTCAGAAACAATCCAAGCTCCCACACCAAAGCAGTCTGTAGAAGGCCACACAGACCTCACAACACTGAGCCTTTAGAGCTTGGGTGGGTTTCTGTGAGTGATGTGTTAAGTTCAGCATTGGGAGGTAGAAAGGAAATTAATTTTTATTAAAGTTTACACTCATTCAAACTTCCCACATCCATTTTTGATTTTCGGAGTTAGGCTGGAAATCTGATGGGAAGAAGCTAAAGCATGAATTAGAATTATTATGAAAAAGACTTCTTTTCTAATGCTTTTGCTTCTGGTTGTCTGGCACATCTCTGTAGAGCACTGGGCATAGTGTTACTGCCTTGCAAGTAACAGTGATAGAAATCATAGAGGTATGCAAAGCAGGGGGAGGGGGGGAGAGGAAACAGGACTAAGAAAGGAATTGATTTGACTTCATGAACCTTATGAACCATTGCATTTAATTGCTAAGAAAATATTTGGGTCCTTTTTTATCTGGTCCTCCTCTCCTTTTCCTACCTCTTGCAATGTGTGACCTGGATGGATGCTTTAAGTTGCAGATGGCAGTCGAAGAAGTCTCATCTACTTCAGAGGGAAGCTAACTGCATATCCCTGCATAACTACGAAATAAACAGTAAGTTCTGTGTTTTGCTGCATATTATCAGAAACAGGTTACAAATGTATATTACTTATCCATATACAATTCCACGATATGTACAAGTTCTAAGGCATGAAATTGTTGTGCTGTTACAAAATACATAATTTATAATGATTTGTTGTGTCAGTGAAAAGAATGTGATAACCCAAAAGCTCCAAATGCTGCCAAAATACCAATATATTATAAAAATTACTTATCTTTTCAAAAAAAGTATGCTATCTCATTCTCACTACTGTCAGGGAAATGTTATAAGATAGGAGAAATAAAAAGCTTTTCATGCACACAATAGACATTAGCGTTCCTATTCTGAATGCATGTAGAGCACAGTGTTTTGTTTTTTTTTTCTGAAGTTTACCTTCTCATTTGTGAAGAAGTTTTACTTCTCTCTTGGCTTCACAAGTCCAGCAAGACTTTCTCTTCAATGTTTACTATTACCCTATTGCAGTCTTTACCACATAAGTTTGAGAAAGTATTTTTGTTTCCTGAGGGTTCAGAGGTACTACTCTAAAACCAGTTTTTGTTTCAGTCTCACATCAGAACCATGCAGGCGGCATTCAGAAGCGTAAGGAGCAAAATTGGTAAATGAGGACTTCTATTTTTGACTGATGTTTTAACGTAAAGAATGTTTACCTTGTGTTTTGAGTGAAACTAATGGTAAACCACAGCAGATCTGTTAGTGTTTTGTACAGTGATGTTCCTAGATTAGAAGTAAAATTTCTTTGTGAGGGGGCTAACAATACTGCAGGGGGCCATCTTGCTTCACTGAACTGGAACGTCCAGTCTTTTGAGAGCACTCACACATTAGGTGGTAAGATTACTCTCACTATAGCAACCCTCTCCACTACAATCCTTTCTTTTTTTTTCTTTTCTTTTTTTTTTTTTTTTCTGGTTCTTGTTTTTTTTTTTTCTTTTTAAAAAGAAGATGCTTTATAACTCAGCTCTGCCACTACCTATTATCTTCCCCAACACCTTCTATCCTTTCTCTTCCTGAGTTTCTTCCACTATCCCAGCCAGTTTCAGTTCAGTTTTATTCAATGTTCAGCTTCTGCACTTCAGTTTGCATGTAGAGTTGTTTTTTTTACAGAACTGAGCAAGGTCAAGAACATGGTGCTCTTTATCCTGCAATATCAGTAAAATGTCAAATTAGAAAATTCAAGGCTCCTCTTGATCACTTTGATATTCAGTTTCTCTGAAAACTAGGCTTTGTTTCTATGACCCTCTAGTTGAGTGATGGAGCAGTTGTGAATGAAAAGTAGATACTCAATAAAACAGTTTGAATCTCATACATCTGATGAGAGTGCTGTACTAGTGAAGGTGTCAGAGTAAAATTAATCATCAGAGAAGAGAAAACCTGAACATCAATGATCAGCTGTTTTTCCAAATAAGAACATCTTAAAGAGTAGCATGACTGAAGTCTAGGGATGAAAAAAAGGTAGATCTTCAAGAAGTCTTTGAAAGGCCAAAGAAAGCTGTTTGAGCCTGACTAGACACAGGGAAACTTCAAGGCTCATGGGTCCAGTACTTGTATCCAAATCCAGCTGCTTGCTGAGTGGGGAAGAGGAGCCTGATCTATGATCTTGCATGAAGATTTATTTGCAGTTTGTCCAGATCCATAGGGGCACTGATAGGTACCTGTCCTGAATATACCTGTTCCTGAATATTCCTGATCCTTCAGTCTATAGACATTCTTCAAAGGCAGGAAACAGGACAGAGAACACAATTTATATCCCTGTTTCTATTTTTGACACAGACTCAGACATACAATAAAACTATAAGGACAAATTTATAGCAAAACACATTAGATATGAGAAAAACATAAACTGGTTATTGTGAAAGGTGAGCTCCACCACAAGTATCTAACACAGTACAGCTTATCCAAATAAAGATTTCTCTTTTGTCCAACCTTTTGACAGCTAGCTGGCAAGTAAAATCCTGTTCAAGAAGCTGTGTCAAAAGAACAAGTTGGGAGCAGTGTTTGTTTTAACTGAAATATATACTGCATGCCTAACCCGAGTACAGAAAGCAAAAATCTAGATTATGCAATGCACCTGAGAGGAGGGTTTCTAGACCTCAATCACTGCAGGAAGGCAGAGCCATTATCTTAGTGATGAAGTCTGCTTTTATCCCCGGAGAAATAAAAAAAATGAGCTAGCCAACTACGTATGAGCTGGGTTTAGGTTGCTGACCCTTGATCGGGTGTTGACAGAAGCTGGGAAAAGAAGGAGGCTTTCTTGGCTTGAATCGTATATTCTGCCAAAGCTATTTTGAAACTAAGTTGGAAATTTCCTTGCAACACCATATGTGATAACAAAAGTGACCTTATAGACAAAATATTTAACTTGCTGCTTCAGGAACCCAGATGGCTGTTCAGCATAAAAAGCAAAAGAAAGCAGACAGTGTATCATACTCTGCTGAGCTGCATAATGGCATGAAGACTCAAAAATATTTAGTCATCTATCACCAACATACAGTATTACAGGCACCTGGGATAAAATTTCTAGTGTTATTCTTCGTTTCATTCTTCTTTTACGTGACCTTCCGTCAAAGGAGTGAAGCAATAGCCTTGGCCCTTTTAGCAAGAGCAATACAGTCTAATTTGGAGCCAGTACTATTAACCAAAAGGTGTCCTTTACAGCAATAATTTTTAAGTTGCTCGGTATATGCAGGGAGTATTTTCTTCACTGCAGCTTTATCTCCCTTCACATATTGATACAGCTGATCAGGAGATCACTGGGCTTTTTTCCAATGCACTGAAATTACATGGCTGGTGCAGCTGGCTCAGTAGCTGGACTGGCCTCAAACCGCACAGTCCAGTGTGGTGGGAGTGGGATAAGCAGGAGTACTTGTCACTTGACAGAGGAGCTGCCATTGCACAGTCCAGCTCTTCTTTCCAATCCTTACAGTAGCTCCATCAGTCCCTGACACAGGCCACAGATTTCAAATTATAGTAGAGCTGGCACTGGCAAATGGTTGTTGCTTCCATGTCAAGAACGGTTTGGTGATCTCAAACCATTTCCTAAAATAGAAGCCACACAGCACAGCGTAATACCTAACTGGGCAGTCTAAGGGCAGAGTCTAGGATGTTTATGACTGTACAGAGCGATTTATCTATTAACCCTAGGGATCGTCCTTGGCAGATGACACTGCAACAATTGGAAAAGCAGCCTGAGAAAGCTTGCTGCCCTGCACCAAGGCCTGCTTGGTACTGGTTCTGTGGCTGAACAGAGCTGCCAGTGTCACACCTCTGTCACATTCAGAGAAAGAAATGTGAAAGCTCCAGTTAATAATGGCTGCTGATGTCGGAGTCAGCTAACTTTGGTCAAGCAATAAACTTGGAAGTGTTTTCCCCCAAGGGCTTCCTTTTTTGTCTCTAAAACAAAGGAAAGTGAAATGAAAACAAGAAGTCCAGACTGTATAGCAGAGCATTATGTGACTGAGCCAGCTGTTGCTCTGATCCTGTTATTTTTGTAGCCCAGCCTATTCTGACAGAAGGAAAAGCCTAAGTCTGCCTACAGACCTGTTGCTTGTGAAAGCTAGACAGGGCACTATACACTAATACAGTATTCTTTAGCCCTGTGAACCTACACAGGTTTTAGGGAGTCTGAGCTGCCCACAATATATAGTGTTTGAAAAAACATTTGCTATTTATTTACTTCTACTAGCAAAAAAGAATAGCGGAAGTAGTTTGACTGTTTAGGTACTCAGTCGTTAGGTGCTTTGTTACTTTTAACACTTCCAAAAGTGCAGCAAGTTATTTACCAAAGATTCCAGCTTCAGCAAAGATGCCCTCCAGCCCTGTGAACTTACAGCTATTCATGCACCAGTGTTTTAATGAAAGCCAGGCAAATATCTGACAGGGCTGGGTTGAGGTAGTGGTGGTAGGGGAGGTTTAGATTAAAATGCAATACAGCACCAAAGACAGTGACAGAGACTAAACAAGAGGAAAGTCCTCCATCCCTGTGCTCATTTAGCAAGCACATGGAAATAATTGTTGGCCCAGAGACATATATCCATAATTCCCATTGTGTTTCAAGAGCCAGCATACCGGCCGTGCACACACTTACAGAGTACTGCAAGTATTGGAATGCAAATCTGCACACCAAGCGCCAGGATTTGCGTAGCCAGTATTCTCACAATAAGCAACATTATCAATTAGAACAAGGCTCCCCAGACCAGATCAGCAGCCATGGAGCTTGCAGTAGTTCATGAGCATGGGAAAGAGTTGTTGTAAGTGAAGCAGCTCTCCTGTATTTAAAATAATTGATTTACTATTCATGCTTGATCAAGCCTGTGTTTAGTCCAGTGTGTTAAAATAAGAAGGAGAATGTGCTTGTTGAAACAAGTAAGGGCAACTGAGAAAAAGCGTTGTTGATATTTTGATAGAAAAGATTATTTTTTTTAAGTTCATGAGTATTTCAAAGAAAATTGTGAGTTGCTTTTGACTAGGTCATAAAATACCAAGAGGTTTCTTCTATGAACTTCATCAATGAACTGAAGAAGGGTCTAAGCTGTGTCATGCAGATACATCAAGTTGCTTCTCTCTGTGTGCCATGCCACTTGAGGTGACAAAAGCAAGCGGGTAGATGACAGGGCCAGGGCAGGGAGGCAATGATGCTCGACTCTGCCAGGGAGCATGCTGTCCAGCCTTGCTCTTTCTCCACGCACTGATCACAGCAGGCAGCAGCTCGCCATCTCCATCCCCAATGGCACTGCGTCCCCACTGTTTTCTCACCCCACATGCTATATGTCATGACTGCTTTGGCAGCTCACGGATCAGGCTGCCACACTGCCTGGGAGCATGGAAGGGGAGAAAGCCATGATGACACAAGAGCAATGAGATGCAGGGTTAGCTGCCAGGGACTCAGTTACATGAATCAAAGCATAAAGTGGCACAGGTCGTCATTCTAGTCTCTTTTGCCCAAGGCAAGCAAGACAGACTGTTTTATCATTTATATAAAAATCAAACATTTAGTAGACCAAGGTTCAATTTTGCTTTGGGGTCATGTTTGGATTTGAATCGGCGTTCTGGAAAATACTCTAATTTACATCCTCAGCACCAAAATGCATTGCTGCAGACCTCACTCACTTAACTTCATTAAGTGAAGAGGACTGTGTGAAAATCAGCACTTTCACATTCAACAGGGTCTCTCAAACTGGGACTCTTTACTCACACTGGCAAGACAAGTAACACTTGGGACAATGTAGTAACAATAACTGATGGAAACAGAAGATTCTGACCCAGACTCCTATATGCTTATTTAAGGAAGAAAAAGAGATGTAATTGCTGTGAATTTAGGCCTTTAGCTTTGCAGCTATTTTCTTGCTTTGGGATAAAGACAGAAGGTTCATCAACAAAACAGCTTTGCTAAATTCAGATCAATGACTGAAGTTGGAGCTTAAGCTACATAGACCCACAGTGGGGTACATTTGAAAAGTGTCAGTGGAGGACTGAAAAATTTTTTTTTTCACACAAATACAGAAAATAGTTTCCAGATTGATAGGAAAATAATCGATTTGAGAACTACAATTCTACTTTCACTGCTACTTTTCACATCACACCCTTTCAAAAGAGAAATTCAAAACTGAAACAAATCAGTTAACATTATATATATATAAAACAAAATAGAATTTTAAAATGACCATACTGAACTAGGTGCATGTGGAAATATAAAAATATAAACACTGATGCTTTTTATCAGAAAACAACACAGGAAATTAAGAATGTAAGGTTTTACCATTCTATCTGACAAAAGAAGAAACAGATGTCACAATGAGCTCTTCTGGTAACTTTAGCGCATGGAGACTGTTTTCATCAACTGCATCAAGATGCGACCACATAGAGCAAAAGCAGGGTGCCACTGCTTGATTTCTCCCACATACACCCTACTTTGCTGTTACTGCTGTTGCCTCACTATCTTGATCATAAATTGAAGTTGTTTGTAAGTTAGAGCTGTGAAGTATCACCAGTGATGTAAGTTTTCTTGACGCAGGGTTCTAAGGGATGGTTTTACCACATTCTTCACAGCTCTTTCTTATAGATGTGGCACTATGATTTGAAAACAATAAAATAAAAAAATGACTGTAGTAGAAATATTATTGGATTTCAACAGGATCTACAAAGCGAGTCAGAACTAGGTTGGGAGTATTTTAGGTTTTGCTGTCAGATATGATTCCAGGACCAAAAAATTCATGCTCTGAGCCTAAAGTTGTAGTCCTAGAAGAGTATGATTGCATGCACTTGAGAACACATAGGCTGTTTGCTCAGAAGCACCAAAACTTCAGCCCTCTGTTAATGCAGCAATGCCCTTACAAATGATCTATTGTACTTTATTCTGTTTACAAACAGAGCACATTGAACCAGCCAGGTTTAAGCCTGTGTGGAGAAACAGACTGGTAAGCACTATTGCTAAGATTGTGCTCCAGTATTTTTGAGAGAAGCTGAATGAAGAGTTACCAATTAAAGTCCTACTAATGATAATACAGTTTGGTTACCTGCAGTCAGAAAAAAAGTCACAGCTGAGTTTTTGATTTCTTCTTCATTTTCTACAGAAAATATGCTGCACCAGACTAATGAGTCGAGATTGCAGGTCTACTCTCACAGCCCACCTGTATAACAAAGGGAAGGCCAGTCCTGGAACAGGGTTTGTGTCACTTTGTCCCTTCTGTCTCCCATATGCAGGCGGCACAACTAATCTGCAGAGGGCATTAAAGGCACCAACACTACCCTCTGATTCTTCTCTGGCTCATGAGCAAGCTCAAACTGAGAACAGTAATGCTACACCTGGCAGTGAGGATGTGGAACACCTCCCCTAGAAAGCACGGAGGTGTAAGGAATTGCTGCATTCCTTCCTCACCACAATTTCCTTCCCTTTTTTTTTTTTTTAGTGCCAAAGGTGTGAATGCTAACCAGCAATTACAGCTATGTGTTTCTCTACCTTTCTCGGTCTCCTTTAGCACCAACTTCATTCCTAGATGAGTGTTGAAATCTCTGCTGTCACTACACTTCCAAGGTGTTATGTCTTCTCTAGGCTCAGTCTTAATGTCTGTGTAGACTGCAAGTCATGCCGAAGGTATTTTGAGTCATTGTTTATTTTATCAGCTATTACAACCTTTGAATGAGCAAGATGGGTTAAATAAATAATGTAACGAGCTACTAGCAAGTCTTTTCCTCTCCCCCACTCCCAATGTGCAGAATAGTGATCACTGAACCAGACTGTAAATTAACTGTAATTAAAAGGGGGGAGGGAGGGGAAGGAGAAGCAAAACATTAAAAAAGCAACTTTGAGCTTCAGAAAGGTTGTATCCCAACAAAAGACTATTGTCATTGGTGAAGTTAAATAAATATTTTCTAGATGAATATTAGGTATCCACTAATGTCTGTTTAGTCCACTCTAATATCCATCCTTCAGTTAGCCAGTTACCAAAATGAGAGAGAGCGCCAGAGAAAAAGAGGGAGACTTTCCCTTTAATTTGCTTTGCACTCTGATGGTTGAAGACAAGAAAAAAAACCTTTCTGGCTCTCTTGAATGAACAGTCAAAGGTACCTTTGCGGCTCCTTCACAGGGTGAACTAATCTGTGACAACTGTAGCTAATCTGATAAGAAGGCCCGCATGTGTGCTAATGTGCTAATATGAGGGGATTCAGAGCAGTCAGCGGTCGGGAAAAACCACTGCTTCCTAAATGGACCCTCCTATGCAATAGCCCTGCCAACATATGCGCATTTTAACACCCGCTTAACAGGGAGACAATGCGGTGGCCTTTGTTGTGCAACACAGAGCCCTGATTCTCCTGGTGGGAATTTCTGCCTCACAGGAGAAGTTCTTTCAGATGGGATGCAAGGGGCTGGTGGCCTGGGCACGGCCCGGAGCCTGGGCTGCAAGGACTGCGTGGCTTGGCAGAAAGGTTACCTGTACATGTGCAAAATGAAAGCCCCTCCACTTATTCCTTCTCTCAGAGGCTGAAAACCGAGGTAACCCCTGCATGTGTGTGTGTGTGGTGGGGAGGAGGCAAAGAAAAGGCGGAATTGGCTTAAACATGTTGGACCAGGTCTCTAGTCAGGATAAAATCAGCTTGAGGACTATGGTCCGGCTTTATCTGACAGAGCTTTAATCTGGTTAACTCCAGTTTGTAATGTTGTACTATGCTTTATTTTATATGTTGTCCTTGGATGAGAATTTTTAAGTGCTCCACTGGAAAGACTAAATGACATCTTCTTGCCTCCTTGATTGTTTTACCACACCCTCAGAAAAATTTGTCTGAGAGAGGCGAGGCAACTTAGTTTTAGTATAGACTGTCCAATAGGGAAGAAGACTTTATGGACTTCAAAAGTTCAAGAGACAGGCTGACAAGCATCTTCAACATTGGTCATGGTTGTGGTGTCTTCTGGACACAAATGTGCCCTGCAAACTGCAGGACCCTGGTCTGTTCCCCAAATTCCTTTTGTTTTCAGGTGTCCCACAGCCTAATGCAAAATGGATATAAAAGTGTGATACATACCTGGAGACAAAGTCTACTCACCTAAGAAAGGAAAGTTTACTAACCACCTCCTGTGAGTGGGGAACAGACCAGGGTTTACTAACCACTCTCGTGAGTGTGCCTTTGTCCAGTTGGTGCCCAGTGTCTTTCCAGTGTGGTTGGTGTCGGAGCAGCATAGTTACCCTCAGCTTGACAAAAGCACACAGACAATGGGCCCAAACTGAAATACAGAAATTTCCATTTAAACATAAGAAAAATACTGTTTCACTGTGCGGGTGACCAAACACTGGAGCAGGTTGCCCAGAGAAGTTGTGGAGTCTCTACCCTTTACAGACACTCAGAACCCAGCTGGACGCTGTCCTGGGCAACCTGCTCTAGCTGACCCTGCCTGAGCAAGGGGTTGGATGAGGTGATCTGCACAGGCTTCTTCCAACCTCAGCCGTTCTGTCATACTGTCACCCCAAGAGCTCAGTGTATTCCCCACCCACAAGTCTCATCCATAGTTATTTCTTTTTGATTGACAGCACAATGACAATAGCAAAGGGAAAGCAATACTAATATTAGCTCTTTTATCTCAAACAATATTCCTTGTTTCACCACGAGAAAAATGCTGATGCACAAGCACAACTAAGCTGCAAATATGGCCTCAGAAAAGTGCTTATCCACAGCACTTTGGTCCAACACAGACCAGACTTAGCCAAGTATTCCCGTAAAAGCATGACGCTGGTTTTACAGCTATGGACTTTTTAGCCTTCTTCCATTTAAAACGTATTTCCACAGAGCAGTAGCAGAGCTGACAAAAGTGGTGGGATTCATCAAGTACTGAGGTACTGTCTGGGGTATCTGTAACAAACAAGATTATTCTTGCTCCTCAAGACCCATTTTATTTTTCTCAGCTCTCTGAAAGTATTGGTGAGAGAGAATAACTGTTGTAAATGTTTCTAAATATGTAAATGGAGAAATCTTATTTATTCCTTTCCACTTTGTTGTATTCAGGGATACTATTTTATGTTTGAGTTTTGAATGCATAACAATTGACCCCTACTGAATAGTGACGACATTTCCTCTCAGAGGAAGTCCTGAGGGAAGGAAGGTCCCGCATAAACAAACTTCCACTCAGTACAATAGAGTAGCCCATAAATGTGACCATTTTTTCAGGGCATGGGTGAGGCTGACACTCTCTTCCTGCTCATGCAGTCCAGGGCTTATCGCAGTCTTGTTTCCCTGTAATTTAAATGTTTGCATAGCTCCTAGTTCATTTGTATTTTTCCCCACACAGTGCAGATGTATCCCATTTTCCTGTTGCTGTGGAACACAGCCACAGTTTCCAACAGTGTTACATAAATGACCATCTGTGGTAAAAAAAAAAATGCTGATGCACAAGATTGCAGTGTGAGAATTTTAGCTAGCTAGCAAAATTTATGCTATTAATACTTTTGACACTTCCTGACAATAAAGGCAAAATGCAGCGTTCCCTCTGTTTTAGCATACTGTAGCTATATGATAGACAGCCACTGTTGCTGCGTGCAGGGAAGAATCTCCAGGGAAAAGTTAAATAAAACTTAGTTGCCTATGCCTAGCTTTCCTTAAGCTTTTCAGGGGAGCAAAGGCAGACTAAATTAATGAAAAGTTATTGGACTGATCATGAGAGCGGTATCTAATGCATGGAAATAAGGAAGACTACTAAGATTTCATCAGCATGTTTTTGGCATCTTTGCATTTGCTGACTCCCAGAATCAGCAGTGCTGGCAATGCTGAAATCCATTGTACTGATCTCTGCTGCTGGCACGACAGCTGTCATAGTAGATGGTGGCAGTCGTAAATTGCTAATTGCGATAAGAGGAAATGAAGATCTTGTCAGTGACTTTCAGAGAGACTTGGTGCCATTCCAAGTGCTATAGGGGCATAAAGGCTGGGGTTTTTTCTGATCACCCCAAGACTGACACTTGCTGCCTCATCCTCTTCAAAATACTGTTGTAGCAATCTTTCCTTTTCCCTGTCTCTGACTCCTCACCCTGTAGTCACTCATCTCTCTTAATAAGTTTCTCTTCTTTTCTTAGGAGTCACCTTGCCCAGTTAGTCCTGACTACCTGCCGGCTCCACATCAGATTTCACTTTCCCTCTGATTTCTTTACATTCTCCTAGTTCGGTTCAAAGTTCCCCTCAATCACTTTGCTACTTTAAAACCTAAAAGCCACAGTGACACAAATTAAACCTTTCCAGGATGTCTGATTAAGAGTGAAACAATATGTGTTTTCCTAGAGCTTTTTTCTTCCTTTTTTAGCCTATGTCAAACTATTGTGTTTGAAATTTGGAGCAAAAAAAGTGCAGGGAGACATACATCATGTAAAATTTTATTCCAGATGAGTAAAGTTTGTGAAGCCTATACACCAGGATCAGATAGGTTTGGGCAATTGTAATAACTTGTGCCGATAGGCACGCACAGTTGCATATATACACGTGGTCTTCTGATAATCATGCCTGAAGTGCACTCACAAAATAAGCATATTCCTGCACCAACAAGCAAATGCGTGTACAAAACAGAACTATGAATATAGCATGTATCTGCATGCGCTGTGGCATCGGCTTTCTCAAACTTGCACTTTGCACATATGCTTATTTTTCTGCTCTTATAAAACACTTTGAAAGTATCTGTTCTCATGCAAATGTAACTTCTGAGTTCTTTTAGCTGTAGCTCTTGAGGACCTATCAAACAATTTGCAACCCTCTGATAGAAAATTATCCTATTGTTACTTTCTACAGATGATTTCCATGAGTCACAGAATGTGATTTTGCTCATTCATAAACAGCAGCAATGGGCAGACATGTCCATTAATAATAGGTTAATAATATTAATTAATAATAACAAGCAAACTGTACAAGGAGGAGAGATAATTGTCTATAATATCCAGATCTAGAGGAAATGAATTAAAACAATGGGGTTTTCTTTACCAGTGAGATTCAAATTTCATTTCATTTTAATTTCTTTCTCTTTTCTCTCATCTTTTTCCTGTAGACAAGAAACTTCTGTTTTGTGGTCAAAGGAAATAATGTAAATGAAAGGTAATTCACACAAACACATAGGCTTACACACAAACCCCAAGAATTATGAGTTTCTCAAAATTTTAGGCACATCTTTTTGCCAAGTTAGGCCAGACTTCCTTCTACTTTTGCATAAGTGGTTATGCAAGTCTCTCCAGTTTTCTCAGTAGCCACTGTGAACTGAACTGCTTGTCATAACCTTAAGAGACCCTGAGAAATCAAAGCACCTACAAAACTTCTGCTTTGGGATTATTCTCAGTAAAATCAAACATCTTCAATAAGCAGTTCTGGAAAAACAATGAGTATAAATGTCACATTCAGCCATTCACATTTAGTTCAGAATACATGTTTTTCTGCCAAAGGACTCTACATGGTATATAATCCTCAGCTCCTTCAGGATTTTAATCTGCCGTGAAGCATATGGTAAAAAGGTAAGTGTTCTGTAGAATCATTAACTTGCCTAAAGCAATGTGGATGTTCTTTATTTCTTTCTTGAAAGACAAAGAGCATCTGAAAGTAGTTAACAGCCCAAACCCTACAGTTTGCTGAGGCAGCAAAAAATGAACCTGGAAATGTCCCTGCAGGGCTGAGTTTTATGTTAATTAGTCAATTCCCAGGGCAGTGCTTGTATTGACAAGAGTATGTTATTGTTCTGTTTCCTCAGTTAGTACCAGGAATGTAAGAGCACAACATATAAATACATTTATTTATCAGCACCAAAACCATCAGGGGGATTGTGTTATAGCAAAGCTACAGTGGACAGAAAAATCGTAGAAACCCAAATTCTGATCTCACTCCAGCGAGAGAACAGAATTGTCTTTTTAATGTAATGCCACTCATTGTCAAAGGGATTCCTTTCAGAATATCAAAAGCCTTAGGTCAAACTTTACCTTGTAAAAAGCCCATTCAGCGGCATTCACAAAGAATGGGGCTTTTAGAAGTACTGGGCTCAACCAGTTCCTGGTGCTGAGGAAGGGCAAGACAAAACCAGCAGAAAGCGGTCCAGAAGAAAAGTAGCTGAGGGTTTGCTTTCTTCTAAGGGACTTGTGGAGTGGCTCAGCTGGGAGGGCACGGCACCGCTGCTTGTCCCCTCTCTTTCAGCCCGGATGGTAGGCTGCAAACCAGTGTTCAACCAAGGTCAGCCAAGCTCTGGAGAAGCAAATGCCTGGTATGGCACCAGTCCTTTTGTGTTTCCTTGTACAGGCTCAGTGTGGCTGGCTCCTGGAAACATACTCGTGTATGGGATTTTACATACACAGAAGAGGACCTGCAGAAGACAGCATGAACTCTTTATAATTTTGTCCATTGCAGTATTGTTTAGCTCTCTCCATACCCTGTGATCAACTGCTGCTGTGATCAACTCACGTGCTGAACAAGGTTAGAGGAAATGAGAGGGGAAATGAGAAACTACTGAAATAGCGTGCCGGAGTAAACCCAGCTGAAAACAGACTTCATTGAAAAAAGTGATTTTTGGATAAGAGTTGGCAGAGGCCTCCCTTCTGCTAAACCTTTGGCACGTTAACATGTCCAGAATCCCTCTCCGGCTCTGAGGATGAGTGGCATTAGCATGGTCTGGACTCACACAACCAGCCCTCCTCTTTGTACCTAAATCCAGTTACCACATCCATGCTACCTCTTGGGAAGAGCCTTAGGTCTGCGCAGACACCCAAATGAGGTTTGGTCATTAACCAGGAGAAGCTGGTCAGCCCAGGTCAAAACTGGGCCAAACAATGTGCAAAAAAGGAAATAGACTGTGTGACGGTGCTCAAACCTGTCAGTTTGCCATGATAAACAGAGCCTTTGGAGCAGCATAACGAGATCTGTTTCAGCCCATCCCATGTGTTATGTTCAGGGACTGTTCCAGAAAGGGCCTGATTCAAAGCACATCAAAATTGTTTGCAGTTTTCCCAGTGGTTTCAGTGGGCTTTGCAACCTAGTCTTCAACATTTGACAATAATCAGCATTTTCCCTAGAACATACCACTTAAATGCACAGAAATCTAAATAAAAAAAAGTGTTCTCATAATTTTGAAATCCTCATCTGGATCTGTTTCTGATTTAAGAAAAAAATTAGGTTCATTCTTATTTTGCTCAAACGAGTACATACGTCTCTGGTTTAAATAATAGAAAGCAGAAATAGATTTTTGAGGTGATATTTCCAGTGATGAGCTCCAAATTTTTTGGAGGGAGGAGCATGAAAGAATGGAGTGGGAGGTTTTTTTAAGGTAAAATGACAGTTAATCTAGTTTGAATCTTGATTGTGCTAACTGATTTCTTTTCAGTCGGAGACTTCCCAATATATGTACTTTCAGCTTGGGTGCAATATTTAAAAGTTTGTTAGAAAACTGTTACTTGGAGCTTATTACACAGCACAAACCCCAGCTGTGTAGCCTGACTTGTTAGTATTTCTTTTTCTTATACTAAACAATGAAAAGCCACTTCCCATAGAACTGTGACGTACAATATTTCTGTAATCTTAATATCATTTTCTTTCAACCACAGACTTTGTGTGTCCTCGTGCTTTTCTGGGATAAAATTTTCAGAGGAACAAAATCCCTAAAAAAGTAATCAATCATCTGGTTCTGGTTACACAAATGGCCCGATTCTGTGACCTTCAAACTTCCCCCCCCCCTCAAAGAAAGCAATAAGAATGTAAAGCAGAGAAACAGATTTTTAGAGGTATTGAGGCTCTGACTCCCGCTGACTGTTAAAACAATCTCATCCTCAGTGCTTCATAGAATATGTGCTATGCCGTACACCAGTGGGCCCTTAGTTTTATCCTGCATTTTTATTTCCTCTTATTGCTAGATGCAAATCCTTCATAATTTTACTTTTACATTCTTCATTTGTAATTTAAGCAAACTTTCAAGTACAGTTTGAAAACTCCTGATTGTCAGATTAAAATTTGCAAATCAATATTTACCAAAGACTTCTTGAGAGTTGCACATTGCTTGTGAAATTAATTCAGTAGCAATGTATTATATGGCACTTCATACACAACTGATTTTCCCACTTGACAAAAGCTAACGATCATTTGCGTACAGCCTTTATCTGCTACACAAATTCTCACTTCAATAGGTTGCTGATGGACGTCACTAGTGTAGCAGAGTGGCTAACTTTCTGTTAGATGACCCATAGAGGAGCATCACCAGACAATTCTGCGAGTGATTCACTCACCAGTGATTACGACAATTTTACCAGACCCATATTTGATCCCAGCAAGGTGAAGCTTTCAGCCCAGCTCCACAGGGAGGATTCAAACAGTACCAAGGCAGCCTGCAGCCATTACCAACCATGGCCTTGGCACGGGAACCAGGTTTAACTGCTGGTGAGCCAAACCGCTTGCTTTCCAAGAGTAGTAATAAGAAAATGTATTTCCTTCCCCCCCCCACAAAAAAAAAAAAAAAAATTGCTTACTCCCAAACACTAAGCTTTTTGCATGAGAAGAGAGATTTTCAAGTAGCCCTGCTCCCTGAGTACCCTGGTTCCAGACAGCTCTGACTACTGAAGGAGAGATGGGACCCAATTCAATATGTTCTCAGGGAACTTCAAGATTTTGTGAATTTATATTTTCCAATGCAAAAACACAGTATCACCATCAGTGTGGTACTACATTGAAAAGTGCAGAGTTGTAATTATTTTTATTGAAATTAGACACCAAAGTATTGGGGAAAAAATGAGTTGATGTGCCCGTTTGCCTTTCTGGGGAATTCAATACTTTTTAAGAATCTCATTTCTATAAATTCCAATCAAAATCAAGACCTCATAGCCAATTAACAGTTCCTGACCCAAGAAGTTTTAAAACAGTGAAAAATTCTACACTAGAAGACCAATCTAAACTTTTTAGACTAGTCTAAACTAGACTTCGATAAGAATTTCTGATCACCATTTCCTCAACAGGGAATTGAAATATAGGTAGTGTAAATCACATACTCAAGGATCACATGGGAATTGACTGACAGGAGCAAGAGTCAAACTTAGATCTTCTGTGTCTCAAATTAGTCCCTTTGCTACAAGACCCAGTTTCAAATGTCAACCAAGTGCTATGAACTGATCTTCCAGTGCAGTTCTACGTATCTTCTCAATAACTGTTCAATCTGCAGTAATAAGTTTTTAAAATTCATTAATGGTTATAGTATAAAGCAGTCCCCTTAAGTCCCATTACCACTGTGTAAACCCTGTACTGGTCTCGTGTGTACTTGCTCCTGAACCAAAGGGGTTTTGTGCACAAGAGACAGAGGGTGTATGAAACCAGGATGAGACCAATAGTTTTATAATTGTGTATTGTGCAACACATTCCTTTTCTTCCTCTTTTTTTTTTCCTTGAATATTCCCTAGTGAATTCAGGCAAAGCTAAATTACCCCTTTGGGAAAGCATGTATATATATTAAAAAAAAAAAAAAAATCTCCCCTTGAAGTGCAGCATGCATCTTCCCTCCAGATGTCCATATCATTCTCCAGTCAATCTGTAGATTCTTCTTTGGCAGTGCTGGGCCTGTGCTTTCTCAGAAGTTGTAACATGCTTGAGTGTTGGTGGCTGCCTTATTGTTTATATGATTAGTCACTCTTGGACTATTTTAAGGAGGTGAAGTACAATTTTTGTAAATTTTAGATAAAGTTCACTAATTTTCTGATGAATGATGCTGACCAGTTATCTAGCTAATTGCATTTTCTACTATATTTTCTCCAGAATTTGAAAAGCATTCAGAATGAACAAAAGCTTTTCTTGCTTGCCTTTTTTTTTTTTTTTTTTTTTTTTCTGAGGAGGACTGTGTCTAAAAGGACNTTTTTTGAGGAAGAGAGCTGTTGTAATAAAGCTAACAAAACTCTAGCTGAACTACAGCTCTATAATAAAGCTTGTGACAAGTTCTGGGATCTAAGCCAAAGTCAAACCAAATGTACAGTTTACGAGGGTGAAAGGTTTTACTGGCCAGTCTGGTTCTCTTCCAAAATGCCTTCATTTCACATGTAAACGCTAATAGAAACAAACAGTGGTAGTACCATTAACTTCTATTTTTGCCTCACCACCTCCATGTCGTGCAATAAACCAAAGAAAGAAATCACAAGTAGAAAATCGGGGGGAGGGGGGAAAAGCAGGAGAAAGAAGAATGAAATGAAACTCTGTTAGATCCCTCTCTCCGAATTCCATCTGTCCCACTGAGACTTCCTCAGAATTATTGGCAAAATGTGTTATTATTTTGGGAGGAGAAGCGGAAGGTAAAGGAAGGAAAGGGGAGGGCTCAGGCTAACTCAAAAAGATCCATAATTATAAAAAGCTGCTTTTTTGTTCCTCCTAAGCTTTGTTTTTCTTCACAACACTAAGCCAGCATAGTGGGAAGCACATCGATTCATTTGGACATACCTGATCATCATTTTGTGATGAGCCCCAACCTCCCCTCCTTGGGTCGGTTTCAGACAAAACTCTTTCTATGGCAGCTGTGTCTAAGTAAGCCACAACACGAAGCAGGAGACTCCCGGGGCCTCCTTGCTCACTGTGACATTATGCACACAGCATGTCCATGAAAAAGCGTGCTTTGCACTATTCTTCCCACATCCTCCTCTGTTTCAGCTCCTATCCATTTGTTTGTTTCCTTCTCTGATTGTATCTTGTAATAAACTCAAGACTGATAGCTCCTTAAGGCAGTGGCTTTCCATTTACTATGTGTTTACAGTATACTTCTGCCAAAAGTACATCCTTATGCCAAGTTTATATATCAGTGCTTGAATGTGATCTATTTTTTAATTTTTAATTTCAGAGCTATATTAAGTAATTGTAAGTAATCGCATGATTACTGGCAATTAGATTTTTCCTATATTTAAACTGTTTGCACTCCCACTGACTTCCCTGTATGCAAAGCCGGTGCTGAGACTGCAACATGTCTCACTCCTCGGGCCATACCAACACGGCTTTTGCTCAGCACAGTCATTTTCCCCCGAGGAGCAGTAAACATGGAGAACTGTGCATTCTGCTCCTTTGGAGGAACGGTGGTTAAAACATTTATAAGCACTACACACAATCAAGTTAGCAAGACAGGGGAGTTTCCATTTGTCCCTGTGCTGTAACTGCAGAGTACAGGAACTCTTGAATTAGCATTTGCTTTGTTTTTTCATGAATAAACTAATTGATTCAGCTCATCTACCTGGAGTCCTTCATTTGCAGAAACCTGAGTCTAGAGATATAAAAGATGTCAAGGCACGTTGGATCCTGATCTCTTAACTCTGGAAATTACTATAATGCAGTACTTATGTATGTACAATGACACACAACAAATACAATGACAATCAGGATCACAGGAGAGTTGTACTGCTTCATCCGTGCTCTAACTGATTTTATTTCTTTCTCCCTGGATGCAGTCAGCAGCATAGTTTAGAGTATCTTTTCCTGGAAATGGAGGGAATCTGACAAAACTACGCTTTCAACAAAGTACCAGAATACACTTTGTGACAGGAATCAATTTTAAATCAAAACAAAATGGGAAGCTCTTCTTTACTGACATGCCCTCATCTTGCCTTCCTTAGCGCTAAGCTATTGAGTACGTGGCATTTTGTTTGCAGAATGGTTATGTCATCTTAAAAAACCTTCATTAAATCATTCAGCAGCCTGTTAGAGAACTTAACATAAGCTGTAAAATTATTGGTGGGGTCTTTGTATTGAAGACACTTCACAACACATCTCTAGGCACAGACATGCATTAAGGCACGATTGCACTTACTACCCTGATGTGCATACTGCTCTGAATCCTTGTGTAGTTTCATAACACATGCAGGATGTCTCATGGCTGACTCACATTATGTCCATGCTGCAGTCAGGATGTGCAATTCCTGAAGACATTCCTTTGGAAGCTTTGATAGACCTAGCCCAAATAGTTACCAAATGTGGCTAGTCTGAAACTGGGCAGTATCTCTTTCAGAGGAGTTTGTGCCTCTGACTTTTAGGACACTTGCACCTTTAGAAGAGGCCTTTGTCTCTCCTGTACATGAACTTGCAGAATCCAGTTAGGAACTGTTAAATGTGTGGGCTATGACATGTACAAGGGAGAGAACAAGCAAGAGCAAATGGGAACAACGGGATCTTCCAAAATCACTGTTGCATGCGACACTTCTTTTTGTTGTTGTTTTCACAAGTTATCCTCTAACGAAAAAAAAAAATATAACAGCGTGCCAGTCTTCGTTGAACATGATCTCTTCAGGTTTGACACACGCAACTGACAGACTCCACATAAACTAACTTAATTTAATTTAATCCAGATATGACCTGTACCTGATGCAGACTTACTCATGATCACTTTCCACATAGCTCACAGACATACTATGTTACAAGGACGAACTTCATTTTTCACAATGTCCTCTGGTACAATTACAACATAAAAAAAGTTAGGAATCATCAGCAGGCATACCTTCAGTGACAGTCGCATTTGCCACTCCGCTAGAGTGGATTAACTGAATGATAGTAAATGACCCAAGCATGAAAGCAATGCTTGGGAAATAAAAACAAACAAACAAAAAAATTAAAATACCATGGACAGCCCAGCAGAAGCAGAAATTCACTTGTTGACTCACTCATTGATTAACACTCAGATTGTCCAGCAGCAACCTGGAAAAGAATGTTGTAGTGAAACCTTATAGCTCAGTGCAAAAGTGAGGAAGAGAAAGCGTACACATTGCTGCAAAAGTTGTTTCTTAACAAATAAAATTTAACACTGCCACAGATGTACAACTAAATTTTCATGTCAACCCCCAATTAAACAGTGGTAAGACAACAAGAGTTTAAGTTTATGGTGGTTTGTTTTGGGTTTGAGTTTTTTTTCCACTGCTTTGTTTAGTCATTGCTTGAAATTGGCCAAGGAGCTAAGATAATTTCGAATCTGGACAGGGCGAATAGGTAAAGCCAGTCTCACTTTTACTTCTGACTTGCAAAAGGTGCAACTTAACATAACTATTGACTTCCAGCTTCCTATGAAGGAAAACTGGACTGGCCATAGGGGATCAGACCCAAAACATACAGACTTTAGCACCAGATTTCTGAAGGCTAGAAATACCAGACCACTTGGGACAGTTTAAGAGCTCAAGAGTAGGCTGGGGGCAGGGGGGGGGAGATATATAATTTTCTTCCTTTCTAGCTCACTCCAGCATTGATTTCAGCAAAATATGCTCAGATCTTGAGATGAGCTTAATGCTGCTGTAGTTACATTATTGTTGATACTGGAGTTAGTTTGACTAACACCAGGTTGGCATGCTGTTTGCTGTAACGGTGCTTTTGAATGACGGTGTAAATTCCCTCCTTGATAACTCAACAGTGGTCCAAGCCCCCAACAGAATTCTTATCCTACCCACTGGTATCATAATTATGGATATGCTCATTACTGATTTAAATAGCTAGAGTTGAGGCTTCCCCTGCTCCAAGGGAGTATGTTCCTCGCAGGACTGAGGATTCATTAACCTTCTGCTTATACTCTCTTGGGACCTAATGATTCTTGCATTCCCTTTCTACACAATAAGTTTTAACAGAATTATTCGCCTCTAACTCTTCTGGCTAGGAAGGTAAGAAATGTCTTTTTGAACTCTTACTCTGTGTCAATATCTGCTATACAAAAGATAGATGGGAACAGATTGCTGTACCACAACTTGGGTGAGAAACACCTGAATTTACAGAAACACACTTAGCAAAGAGGCAAGTTTTCAGAAGCAGCCCTCTCTTCTGCATATTTTCTGGCTGACCTGTGATTCTCAAGAGCCTCTTAGGAGTAAAGCCACTCTCTACCAAATAGTGCTCGTAAGTATTTGATTTTGGTGTGTAAATATGACCCTGTAAGCCAAATGATTAAATTCCTTAATGGATATGGACCCAACAGCTCTTGCCTGTCTGCTCAGAAAGGGTCTAATTTGCTTTAATTAAAACCAAAAAAAATGTCTCCATTAGCTCTCCTGGGATCTGCCTATGGTTACTAAACTAGGCTTTCTATATAGACCTATCTATATATATATTTCCTGCTCAATATGAGGCGCATGATTGTGTCTTAAAAAAAAAAAAAAAAAGAAAAAAAGAAAAAAAAAGAA
>VXBL01004432.1:946718-969035 GCA_013400195.1 Aramus guarauna
AAAAAAAGAAAAAGAAAAAAAGAGAGAAGTTCAATTTCAGTGTTACAGTGGCAAGACGATACTATTGCAGCATCTTTCCCTGCTTAGAAGACAACTCAGGCTCCACTCTTAAAGGGACTGACAATCCATACCTCTACTTGAATCTACTGAGAGTGACAGAAATTCAGATTAGTGTTTTACTAATTCTGTAAGACATACAGAAAAAAAAAAATATGGGCACTCTGTCCAGGTGTCAAAATATTAATGTCCTGTTCATTCAGTTTGTTCATGTTACCTTTTCAACTTGGGCAGCTCAACTCTTCCAGTCTACTGCAACACTTTAGCAACAGTGCTGAATTCCTAAAACTTTTGCTGTTTCTGCATTCCATTGCCCCATGAGCATGATGCCAACAGTACCCTGAGGGTGCAACAAAAAGTGTTTGAACAGCAAGGCATCCCACAATCTTGTCTCATTAAGGAACCTGGGCAGATATTAAAAGCAAACTGATGCCGGAACCCAGTTCTGTGTGTTAAGAACAGGCTAAAGGTAAACCAGAAAGGCTGAAAAGAGAGATAGAAAGTAATAAGGAATTAAAAGGACAAGGGACCAATATTCAGTCTGAAGCAGTCAGCTTAGTGAGTATGGAAAGTTTTCTTTCAAGGTTTTGTTTAAATAAACCTGAGAGATAAATTTCTTGGGGGGAGGGGTGTGTGTGGAAATCCTGTTTATCAACATTCATCTTTCTTCTTTTTTACCTCAAGGAGACACTCTTCATCTCCCCAGAGCATCAGTCCAATTGGCTGGTTATTTCAGTTCTGTGGATATTCTGCTGATTGCTATAATGTAGATTCCCATGCCAGATACTTGAGGTAATTAGCTTGTGGGCTGCTAGTGTCAGACTTGTTTAGTGCGAGAAAAATAGCTGACAACAAATCATCGCTGTGTGAGATCTTGATTATTGTTTGGATGCAAACAGCAACACGCTGGCACCGCCTTACAAGTGTTTTCAATCACAGAAGGGTGTTCTAATGCTAACACAATGATGCTGGCTTTTTTTAGGAGAAAGGAGTTGAATCATTGACGGCCCCTAGGCTTGCACACTTACTTGCCATTTATTGAAACTTCATTTACGTAATCCTGTCTTCTCCTGTGGGGTCATAGGGTTGAGGGCCCAGATCCTCAGTTTTTAAATGAGTGTCTAATAAGTGGTTGCCAGAATACAGGGATGGATGACCACTGAGCACACCAGACATGCTATACAGCGAGTCCATACTCACACAAACGTTCCATACACACATTTCATTGCTTAGGGAGATTAACTTGACTGCAGGTTGAACAAAGACAAGAGATCTCCTTTATGTGTGTCTCTCCAACCTATTACCTCTTTCCATGCTGCTTAGTTTGCACCAAAAGTGCCGCTGTTCTTTTGAAGAAAATATATATTGCTCACTGCAATTACCTTTGCTTTAGATCTGCCCTCTATACAGGTAAGAACTACATCAGAGTTTCATTCTCCATGAGGCAAAGTGTAGATGAGAGATGCTCAAAGTTTGCAAGGTACAGGATTCAAATGGCAGTACAAGGCAAGAATTTTCTGCCATTCATGCCTTTGCAATGTTTCCAACTTTGGGGTAAATTTTGGAAAGGCATGGTGTTTTAGATAACAATAAAGTGTTTAGATTCTGCGGTGTTAGGGTCAAGGAGACAAGCACAAAGGCATATATTTGCTTTTGCACTTCAATCTGGATACTCCTGCAGAAGTTGGTGGTTGTCTCCCTTTAAGAGTTGTGATATCCAGATTCCAGACAGTAAGCTGGCTGAAGTGCTGGTTAGAAAAGTGACAATTATAACCTGAAATGTTGTGTAA
Source organism: Aramus guarauna (assembly GCA_013400195.1). Lineage (NCBI taxonomy): Eukaryota > Metazoa > Chordata > Aves > Gruiformes > Aramidae > Aramus > Aramus guarauna. Next base: position 948,566 of record VXBL01004432.1, read on the forward strand.
ATTATTTTTTTTCCTGCTTCATCAAGATATCCTGTTGAAAATACGGACTTTCATCTTTGTTCCCCTCATATCATTCCATTATTTTAGTAGCAGAAACTATCCAAGCTTCTAATGAAATGCGCTAGCACCAAGACAATCTCAGTGTCTGCAACAAAATTATATGGAAAAAGTCATTCTTCCCTGTATACTTTCCACCAGTGTTTTGCAACTTCCGTGGTCTAATCAGGAAAACAAAGGGAGGTCATGGGTCTGAACCTAGAATCAGAAACCTAGCTGAGTCAGGATATATAAAAAAAAAAAAGCCACCACTTAAATCTCTGAGGAAAAGTTGCTTCTGAATCATCAAACCTTAGTAGCTTGATAGCTGTAGAATTATGGTATAGATAAAGGAGGTTCTGTGCTTTGCAAACTTGCACAAGCAGCAACAAGCAACTCTAGCCATGTAATTAGCTTCTTTATATGTAATTAATACAATATGCAATTTGGAAGTCTTGGAGTTAATTATACAATGTGCATGTCTAAATTTAATCTATGGGTAGCAATTTGTGCATTGTGTTGTATACCTTGAATCTGTAAACAGAAAATAGTTTTTGGTGATGAAGCATATCTGTAAGTATGTAAACAGACTGGAAAGGAGACATGAGATTCTTCTGCATATCTTTTAGGGGAAGCAGATAATGGCAGATTTTATGAGATGTGGAAATGCAATGCAAAATTAAATGCAACTATCAACCTATTCTTATTATACTCAAAGACATAGAAAAGCTAGAACAAAAGGGCAATGAACATGATAATTTTACCAGTGACTTGTCTGAAAAGATCCTAATATAGACCCTTTAGAAATTGCAATATTAACCAGACTCTCAACTTCCTTGTTAATATTTAGGCCTCATAGATAACTCAAAATATAATCCCAAATTCAATCTTTTCATCCTGAATAAAATAAGGATGCTCATTTAAAAGATTAGTCTTGTATTTTCAAGTTACATTCCTCCTAAAACATAACCATTTCAGCTCAGGAAGGGTGCATCCAGATTGCTAAACAGTACTACAGGGTAAATCTATGTCTTCAAATCACTTGGAAATTTGTGGGGAGAGTCAAGAGCTGGGGAATTCAGAGGGGTATGAATTATTAATTGCAAACACTCAGTCTATCAGTTTCATTAGATTACAAGGATGTAGCTAAACAGATGTGACCAGGCAGCTGGACAGGGGAAAAGGAGAATTTTTCTAAATACCAGTTTGTCAAATGCACCTTCTGAACTGATTTTCTGTTGCACGGTGTGATTGCTTGTACCAGCTCATCTCTGGGACCACTCAAAAGTGTCTGAAAAGAAGCTGGTGGTTCCAAACTAGTTTCCAAGTCCCATATTATAAAAAGGGCTTAATAAGCTGTGAGAGCAAAATAGCGAGGGACTCTAAGCCTTGAAAGGGATCCTTGCAAGTCAGGACAGTGTCAGGTGCTACACCGAGCATGTTAAATCCAGTGACAGAAAACTTTGTGGAAATACTTGTTCAGGAACAGCACAAAACCAAGCCAGCTAATAAAGAATCACATATCAATTGCTCAGAGCACAAAAGGGAGATGGGACCAGTGTCTGTGTTACTAGTTACAGAATATAAAGCAGCATAAATCACCATAATTCCTATGAGACTATGAAAATTCGATTAAGTCAAAGTTTTAAAGTGGTAATAAATATAATGGTACAGAATGTAACCACTGTCTAATCATTCCTTAAAAATAGAAATCTCCTACACTGAAATCAGAACACAATATAATTCAACCCCTACTTAAAACAGCCATCAGGCAGAAATTCTTGTGTGATAGCTGCAGCTCTATCAGCCAGAAAAGTTGCAGTTTAGCTAAATAATTTCCTTTAATTAAACAAAGAAACCTATCAAATTCACGTGCTGTTTTTTAAGATGCCAGATCTGCCACTTCAGGACAAGCACTTTATGGGCAGGACACACCTTGTGCATTCTCAGAGCATTATGTTTCTTCCAAGTAACGCATCTGCAGTCTAGCCGTTTTTTATATAAGTAAACTGGACAGGTATATGCTCTTTAAGCTCAGGCCACAAAAAGGGCAAACCATTTTTATGATTTGAAGCCATAAAGCTTCAGACTGTGTTGAAGTCCAGAGTTTATTCTGAAGACCTCTGTTTAACTTATTCTTCTTACACCTTTGGGAGGAATGATAAACAAACAGGAAAGTTGTATGTAAGGTTACCCAGGAAAGGAATGGAGAGCTGTTCCTGTTTGGAATTTATTGATGAGGGTAAGATAACCATGCTCAGTCTGGATCTAAATTAATGTTAGGCACGGAGATTGAGAGCGAACTAGACATGTTTGGGTTCCCTTGCACAGAAAGCTGTTGAGATTTAGCTGTAGTAGTGTTAATGATACATCCTGCTCAAAGCTGAGGCTTTCCAGTGCTGAAACACACAGAGACATCTATTCTGCTCTGAAAGGAGAATCTGGAAATAAGCGATAACCTGTAATATTTCTGAGGCCAGGTTGCTACAGTGAGAGAGAAACTTTGTTGGTCAGCTAGTATAGTCAGAAGAAAATGTTCAGGCCCACAAATGTGTTTTCAAGATTTAATAGAGATTTCTAGCATTTTCTCATTAAAAAACCTATTTATTCCTATACTAACGATAACTGATGTGTCCAAGTCCAGAGAGAATTGCCCAAATGCTTTAGAGACTGAACTTTAATCCCTCTCTGCTAAGTGTGTAGAGTCTGTATCTGTCTTTCTGTACATTACAGGATCGTGGACCTGAGCAGTCAGCAAGTTAAGCATTACCCTTTGTTCTGGTGATGAGCATAGGAACATTATACAAATTCATACCATAGATGCTTCCCCAAGCTGAGAATTCCCTCCTCACCACATAAGTTGACAAGTCAGGTAGAGAGTCATGCAGCATATTGAATGTTTCACGCATGTGAGCAGAAGGGTTTGAAATAAAACGTTAGTATAATACATTTAGAATTAGGGATAAGCTCCCACTCTCCTCCCAATGATTGCTGACAGAGGCTTTCTGCATACGTGGGGAGGGGGGGAACAACAGGCTGCTCCATGCAGAATTCCTGTAACTAAGGTCAGCGTAAAGATGACTTCTGACTAAATAGCTGAGAGTGGGCAGCCAGCACGCCTTTCATTTTGAAACAGCCACTCTCCTCAGGTTTCTTTTCCTTTACGGTCTAAATTGCCATGGCCATGACTGGAAAAAGAATAACTTGGGCCAGAACTTTTAGATGCAATTAAGTTACAACGTTTCAAAGACATTTTAAAAAGGATTCTCCAAGAGACATTATAAAGTCTGTGTACACAGAAATAAAGAATCGAATTTGTAAGTTTTGCCTAAATCAAACATTCAGCAACCTACAACAGTAGTCATGATAACTAAATTATTTTCCTTCACTGTGAAATGTTCCTAAGGGAACAGCTGGGGGAGGGGGGGACGACAAAACCAAAACCCACCTATTTTCTGTGACTTAATTTTTTAATTTTTTTTTTAGCAATCTTTAACTGTTGCCGTGCCTGGCCTGTTTTTAAACCTGGAGTCTGCAAGTGTTCACAGGGTTGGGTTTTACTGGCAAACATATCAGCAGAAAACAGGGCTTGGGGGAGGGGGAGAGTGGCAGACGTGGCTTTCCAGAACCAAAGGTTTCGTTTGCATCCTCCAGCCTGCATGCCAGAACTGCATGCACGCACACGTAGGCAGGGAGCAGCTACACAGTGCAGCTTTGATTTCCAGAACTTGGTACTTGCTCATCAGTGTAAAATACTACCCCCAAATCAATTTTCTCACCAAACATCCTGAACCTAACCAAAATGTATTAGATAAATTATTTGCTGTTTCGTTATTCGCTCAACTCTACTTATGTGGGTGTGCTGCCATCTGCATTTTGAATGTCAGCCCAAATAATGGAGCCTACCTATAAGCACAATGTGAGTTAATGATTCACAAAGCAGAGTTTTGAATTCAGTAACAAGTGTGCTTTTAAAAAACTGCTTTCTAGCTTCACTCTGAAGCAGATTAACATAAAATGCCCCATCTACCTACATAACAAAGAATGTTTTGATGCTGACTTTGACAGACTTTTTAAGATCAGCTTTACTGTTGGCCACTATCCAAGGCAGCAGGACTGTACAACTGGTCCAGTTTCTCTCCAGATCAAAATTTCAGCTTCACGTGTGCACCCATAACAGATCTCTTCAGCATGAAGTTCCCACTGGTTTCAGTCCAGAAAAGGTACGACTACATATCCCTGACAGGACAATTATAGTTTCTAAGTAATTTTAGGCTAAGATGCTAATCCTTTGACTTCTACTACCAGGCATCACTAAGGCCCAAGCACTGCTAGGTACCTGCTGACGCTAAGAATGACTTTAGCCCATGACAAGCATCATGGACTATTTTGGGTACTTTCAATATGTCCTCAGATCAGCCAGCTTTTAATGTGACCTTCTTCCTGGCGTGCATCTCTCCTCTGGGATGGTTTGAAAGAACCAGAAGCAAAATCCAGTAAGGCAACAGCGTCTCAAGGCTGGAAGCATTAGAAATGTTGTAGGAAAGCTTCACCTGAGAGAATTCCCTCTCAATCTTCAGAGCAAAAGAACATGCTGGTAAACTTGCCAAACCAAAACTAGCTGATACATTTCTTTGCATAAATACCTCTTTATCCCTCCTTTGGTAGACCTTGTTCACCTGGGTCAAATATGAACAGATGAAATGCAGATGATTTAGCCTCTACAGCTACTCACATTGATTCATAGAAAGTCATTTTACTTCATTAAAAAGCCCAAAGAGAGTATTTATCTCCAGGGCACAATATAGTCCATACAGCCTACAAAAAGGAGAATGTGTTCTCTCCCCCTTACTTCTAAGTTATTTGATTCCCAAGGAGCTCACTGGATAGCATATAATAAATAGTACAAAAAGGGCATTTATTATGAAAACATTTGATGAGAGGAAATAAGATGATATCTATATGTCTAAGATCCTTAAGTTGCATATAAAGTTACAACCAAGAAGCCTGGACGGCAGTCAGAACTCTACTCATCCTTCTCAAGAATATTAAAATCCAACTTCTTCCCTGATAGCATCAATGATCAAAAGGCATAAACAATCAGGCTTTCTATGCTAATGATTGCACTGAAATACTTCCTCAAGTAGTTTAACCAATTAGAAGGAGCACCAGCCATTAAAAGGAATCTTAATAATGGATTAGTTATTCAGAATCCTTTAAAAGAACCACATAGTTTTTGATCTCATGTATCACTTGTTTTTTTCTTGAGACTTCAGCTGTTTTTCTGTTTTTTAAAATAATAAAACCCTTCCCAAACTCTTAGAAAGTATGAAGCTACCAGCCTTCATGCCTTTATTTTTATTAGCTTAATTTGGGAATCATTGAAAGTTAATACATTTGTCGTTCACACATGAAAAAGAAGGCTTGAAAGTTTAGGTAATATGAGTCTCTCTTCTGTGTGAGCTCTAAGGCAAAGGATTTCTAATTGCTATGAACTGGCAAGGACATAGAAAAACCTTTTAAAATGAAATCACATTTCTGTAATTAGATTTTATTAAGAAGCAGTGTCAGGGTTAAAGTCTGTTTGAAGTAACGCACAAATCTTTCAATAAAAAGTTACTGTGTTTTATTCAGATGGGAGTGGAGAAACGAAGATAGTTTATGGTTCAGGAATATATTGCCTGCAACATGTTTAGTAGGAAGAGCATTCTTAGCTAAACATGTCCTCCAGCACTGATTAGATTAATACTTGGCAAAATTTGGTCATCGTACATTACGCTAACAGAAAGTCACACTCAGCTGTGAGCTCTGTTTAGGCCGTATGTTGGACAATCAGCACTGCAGCGCAGGAGGATATGTGAGTAACTCCACGGTCAGTTCAGAATTAGCAGGAGCATCCCGTATGTTATTGTTACCAGAAGCAGTGCAGACTGTTTAGAGGGTGTGCAATTCCTGTCAGCTTTTATAGCTCCAGAGTTAAGAAGAAGAAACAACCCCAAAACCAGCTTCATCTTTGTTCCTCATTTATATGGCGTGATTTTCTTTATGTGAAAAAAAAATAATGCAGAAACACACAACAGGTTTGGTCAGGGGTTTTGTCTGGAGGGCTTCCTGTGCCCAAGTTCACCTGCCATCAGAGATGGGCCTCATCTCTGGCACAACAGGGAGGGCTGCCTCCCGGCTGGGCCTGCAAATGGCCACCCGAAAGCACCTCCTCTGCTTCCCTGCGACGTCCGGCATAAGCCACTTGTACGCACTCCATTAAACCAGGTTGAACATGTTAGTCAGGCCTAGCTTGGAAAACTACCCATGAAGTCCTGCATGACTGCTATAGAACTGGTGACTAGTGAGTCACAAGTCTCCTAAAGCAACATTGCTTTCCAAAGAGAACTTAATTCTTGCTCAGCCAGGCTGCAAGGTATGTTTTGAAGGCAGTCTGGCTAAGTACTTGTGGGGCCACGGTCTGTGCTGGCTCCTACTCATTTCAGCCTTCTGATGGCCTTCACATTAACCTGCAGAGCACTCAGCCGAAAGGCAATGCCCTGCTAGCAAGTCCGCTCAGGCTCTGGTAGAGAATGAAATCATGGAACCATACACTTTTTTTTTTTTTGGCAACTTTTTCTTTTCTTTGGTCACAAAAGAAAAAAAAAAAAAGAGGTATTTTGAAGTTGGAACTTCTGGGGTGTTACATACCACTCGTAATGCTGACACCCATAAGCACAAGCACACATACTCCTGCCTTCAAAGGGGGTCGGTTTTATCTCAGAGCAGAAGAGGAATGTTTAGGAAAACATGATCTTTTTGCAGGTTAGAAAAGTCTTTCCCACACAGCTCTAGCCTTAGTAATGAGAGGCCTCCAATGGTATTTAATATTTCAAACAATTTTGGTTTCAATTAAATTAATAGAAGGGAAAATAAAAAAGAAAGGACTGGGAGGGGGGTAATTTTTTCCTATCCTGAGGGAAAATTCAATTACTTAAATCGTTTTTTTTTTTTGCAGAGGAATGAATCAATTGCTGCAGAGAGAACATTGGAAAATGTCATCCAATCTGCTTCTGAAATGCAGTTTATGCAACTAAGAACCATTTGTGTGGATTCCACTAATTTACTCCAATTTAAAACACCAGCCAGACTCCAGTTTTGGTGTTACTTGAAAACTATTAGGATTATTAACAGCCAGGGCTAGTTGCTGATGCATCCTCCTCCCCCGCACCCCTCCCCTTCCCAGAAGGGCCTAAATGTTTGAGAGACATAAAATAGTGAGGCCCATTCACGAGGCAGCTCGAGCATTTAGGTCCATTCCTCAGAGGCAGTCTAGGCCCACGGGTTCCCATGGCGTTGCAAGAGCTGCCTTGGAAGGCTAAGCCCCAGTGACTGAGTGTAGAGTTGTAAAATACAAGATTACCTACAGCCTTTAGGAGTAAAGGTGTAGAGAAGGATACAACGCAGCTTTGCAAAGATGGATACTTAAGATTATATCCATGCAACTGCTATTGGTTATCACAGTACAACAGCATTTAGCACCAAAGCATCATTAGCTACAACTGAAGGATGTGGTCTAAATATGATCCTTGAGTTCCTACAGACTCTGGCAGAGTCACCTTGGGATTCTGTGGATAGTTTTGCAATTGTCTTCTGGAAAACTTACACACAATAAAAGTATTTTCAGAGAGATGAGTCACTTTCTCTCCCCTTGCTTTCAGCCACAATTCCGTTTGTAGCTGGTAGGAGCAGTAAGTGCTAGGAACTGATACCCAGCAGTCAGGATTGTTACTCCAGAACATATGACTGAATACTGTTTCAAAGAGACAGCAAATGAAACCAAAGCCAAGAAAGTAAATTCTGTAGCCAACATCTTCTAAATGAGCCTTCAGCTCGTTCTTGCATTATACATGCTTGTTCTGTTGCAGGTACTGCTTTCTGGAAATTATGGCTGATAAGATAAACTTCATAGTGAAAAGTCTTGAAATGGCCTCAAAGAACTCTGAAAAATTTAGATCACTGGAAGCATTCAGATTTGGGGAAAATAAGCTAGTTTTCACTAAACCAATATACATCCCTTTCATTCTATAGGTGAGCAAACGTATGTCATCAGTTTCTTCACCAAATTCAAGTATAAACACAGCCATTAATTTCATTAGTTTCACTAGGCTTTGTCCTCTGCTCATCTGAAGCAGTACGTTTGTGATGACAACCCTGTGCTACAAAGTGAATCTCACATTCACACTGAGAGTGCCAGAGCACTTTTAAAGTCTTGACTCTGTTTTTTTCTACTTCTGTCCTAAGTCTGCCTGGGGAAAAAAAAAAAAAAAAAAAAAAAAAAAAAAAAAAAAAAAAAAAAAAAAAAAAAAAAAAAAAAAAAAAAAAAAAAAAAAAAAAAAAAAAAAAAAAAAAAAAAAAAAAAAAAAAAAAAAAAAAAAAAAAAAAAAAAAAAAAAAAAAAAAAAAAAAAAAAAAAAAAAAAAAAAAAAAAAAAAAAAAAAAAAAAAAAAAAAAAAAAAAAAAAAAAAAAAAAAAAAAAAAAAAAAAAAAAAAAAAAAAAAAAAAAAAAAAAAAAAAAAAAAAAAAAAAAAAAAAAAAAAAAAAAAAAAAAAAAAAAAAAAAAAAAAAAAAAAAAAAAAAAAAAAAAAAAAAAAAAAAAAAAAAAAAAAAAAAAAAAAAAAAAAAAAAAAAAAAAAAAAAAAAAAAAAAAAAAAAAAAAAAAAAAAAAAAAAAAAAAAAAAAAAAAAAAAAAAAAAAAAAAAAAAAAAAAAAAAAAAAAAAAAAAAAAAAAAAAAAAAAAAAAAAAAAAAAAAAAAAAAAAAAAAAAAAAAAAAAAAAAAAAAAAAAAAAAAAAAAAAAGCAGCTGGAAAGGGCATGTTCCCTTTTAGAAGTCAATGAAAGAGAGGGGGTGTGGAAGAGCAACTCTTTAACATTGCTCAAGAAAATACTTTTCAGTCAAACTCCAGCAGCGTACTGCCTAATTCCTGTCTGCAGCAGCCCAGTTAAAGCTGCCTGCGCTCAGGGGCGATTGGCAGTCTGCTCCGGGTTCCTGCACAGCACTGCTAATCTCCACTAATACTCTCCCATGCTTCATTTAATTTCACTCTCAGGGCTCTTTTTCAAATTCTTCCTCAAATCTTAAACCAATGCCCTCATTGTTTAGGATTCCTTTACCCTGACAAGGCTGACCTCAGATATCCTCTCCTCTTTCCTGCTCTGTAACTCAGGCAGTCCACTTACTCATTCATATGGCAACCACACATAATGGCCTCCACATTAATTAAGTAATTTTGGTTCTTTAAGGTACTACAGAGGGGGTTTCAATCTCCCAGTGCCTTTCAGGCCAATTGAACTCATTTTTTTTTTTTGTTGCGCCGGCCAGAGAGTACATGGAAGAAGAGCCAAGGAGAACATGTTCGCTCTCTGGGCCATTCCTTTCATGCTGCTTCAGGGTTAGGCCAAAACAACATCAGCAAGTCTAATTTGCCCCAGCAGCGGATGGGAAATGACCAAAAACCCTGCAGATTAATTTGTGTCAGATGTATGCTTTAAAGCAAACGAAAGCAAGAGAGAATGAGAAAGCATTTACAGAAAAACACGCTCTTGCTGTGGGACTTAGAAGGGCCCTCTTGTTTCAGATTTCTTGGAAGATGAGTTGCCCTGAGAAAAAGAATCAGTAGACCCAAAGTTGCTCCCTGATGGCCAGATGTGACCACCCAGCTGTGGTGTCCTGATGTGAGGAGTCCTAGAGCAGCCTATGGAAACCCAGCAGCTGTAATAGGTGCTACTCAGTGTGACTTAGTAGGGAACAACTGAATTTTGATTTTTTTTTTCTTGTATACAGCTAACACATGAGCATGACTGGCAGTGGTTAGACCTCTTACTGCTATTCTCAGTAAGGCCAAGGACAGTTATCTCTGTACCCAATCTCTCTGGTTAATGGTGTTGCAACACTGGGGACAAGTCACGTGTGATGCTACCACTGTGCAGAAACTGTTCTGTTGCTAAATAAAGCTGACTTAATTTTGTACATTCTTAGAACTCATATCCAGTCTGATTTGCCCACCACATCTAAAAAGCATTTTTTTACTTTTTAGGCAGCTGTGCTGTTTAGTTCTCATATGACTGCCTCAAAAATTCTAAGGAAGCTCAAAATAAGCCCCATAAAAGAAGTGCAACTTTGACCTGGACTCATCTCTGGTGAGAGCTAGTGCTGCTTCAAAAGCCTTGAGTCTCACCCCGCATTCACACCATTCCTAATCCTTGTCATATCATTACTATGAGACAGAAATAATAATATCCAAGTCCTGCCCAAAGTCTGAATCCTGATCTGATTTGACAGCATAAACCTAACTATAAAAACTTTCAAAAGACCAAAAGCCCCCATCTAAAAAGAATTAGACCTTAAATCTTGGTTTCAAAACAGACTAGCACCTAGGAGCCTATGTCACAACTTTCAGCACAATGTCAGGTATAGTTAATACAGCATTTAATGTTGATTCAGTTATACCGGTACTCTGAGCAGTATCACCTATTTCAATCTAGAAAGGAAATAGCAGTATAGGGAAGCAAGAACATAGGATGTCTTTATATCTATAACTGTGGTTGTACTGGGATGTTTTTCAATAAAAACACATACCAGTAACTTAAATGGCTGCACTGGTGCCAGATCTTCTACAGGAGACCAAGAGTCTCAGAAGTCTTAGATGTCTATATCACACCAGTTTCGCTACAATTCTGGCGGGCAACAGCAGTTCCAGGCCCACATGTAAGCACCAGATCACATCGGAGAAAGAAGGTCTTAAGTTACTTGAGCATTTTGAAAATATTATTTTTTAAGTCTGATGAAATGTATAAGAATTGGCAAGTTAAAAAATAAAGCAGTCCTCCTCAAAGGAATGGAATTGAACAAAGCCATTCTGAAGACACAATAACAAAAGGAAATAGAAATCTGTATTAATGCTGATTATATTGGCAAGTCTTCTCTGTCCGTAACCCATACTTGTGGAGAATGGTAACAACAGCTATAGCAATGCACATAATGCTGTCTGAGCATTTTTATCTGAGACAAAACTATGCTGTTATCTTCATGTATGTAAGAACAAACTGAGTCCTGGAGAAGATAAATTCAATAATATCTAGATTCTTAGTTCCCTGATTTATATCCCACTAGAAGTTTACAAACTTTCAGTGGAGGGAGAAAGAGGGTCTCCTTATTTTATCTGATCCATGGGAAAACCTCAGGTTCATTGATACAGTCAGTCAGTTTTAGGGTGCCTAGTGCTGGAAAAAAAAAAAAAAAAAAAAAAGAGGCAGCGTCAGCCTGCAGATAACTGATTTGACTGATCTCTCAATTTGTTCACCACACATTCACAGCGGTGCTAGCTCCAGCTCAGGAGAGCAGCTCAAATGCACAGCCAGGTGTTTGCAGGACAGCGAGCCTGCTCAGCCTGGAGCAGCTTTAATAGCCGGGGAACCACATCCTGCTTCGTGCCATGGCAGAACAAGTCTAGAAGTCATAAAACCTATATTCTGGCTACGCTGTCAGAAACGCAGCTGTGTGCCCATCGTAGCAGGAACCCAGTCCAGAACTAACCTTTCTGGCATCAAAGCCTCAATCATCTATACCAGGCCAAACACGCAAGATCTGAGAAAGTGCCATCAGCATTTCCCTCTCCTTATCTGAGCTGCTCTCCTGTCCAGATCAGGATCACTCCTATTGCTCATCTTAGGCTGGGGGGAGCAGTTTCAGTGAGGGCTCTGGAGCATTTGATCCTCCAAGACTGGCAGGATTAAACAAAGCTCATGTCAGACACCAGCTCTGTGAATCGCTCCTGATCTGTGCCCCATCTAAGCCCAAACTTGCTTTCTGGATGGTACCAAAAATACAATTGCAACAGTCTTTTCTGAGAGCAGAGCTCATGGCTCTGGTATGAGGAGCCATGAAGACTGGTAGGGTCATCTTGTATGGTAAGATTGTACATGAGGAAGGTGATCTGAATGATGATTGCAGCACTCTCTGCAATCCTCCTGCCATGAAGTCCTTCAGCCCCCTTAGAAGTCTGCATCTGTTGCCAATGACTAACTATCACTATCAGAAAGACTTCAGTATTTCATGACTTAGATATGTGAAAGGTAATAGAATCTCAGCTAATTACTGATCATTGCTATCATTATGTCTGTGTTATATTTTTTTTAATAAGAACATAGAAATAACTATAGTTACAGATAGCTTTAAACTCTGTATCCTTCAACAGCTGCTTGTATGTGTTTCCTCATTTTATTCTACGTTTATTTTTCTTTTGAATTACTTAAACACTGTTGTTTGCATACATACCAATACAGATTTCTGCCATGAATAAACACAAAGTGAAAACTAACAAATTGCTTATCAGCAAGATACATTTGTTCTGCATTTTCAAAAACATCTGTAGAAATCTGAAAGGCAGAAATCAGATCCCTGCAAAAGAGTTTGTCATGGCTAATTCTTTGAAAAGAAAAAACCCACGTGTATTTAAGAAAGCTAGGAGACTGCTATAATTTTTACTGTAAGTCTCAGATTTAATTTTAAGAGAATTCAGCTGAAGACTATGCATTCTTAACAATTCTGAATAATCAGGTCCTGATTGTCTGAAATCAATTATTATGAAATATTAGACCCTAAAATTTATTCACAGGCTTTACACAAATGCCTGATATTTCTCTCTCCTTGTTTTTAGTTTTAGACTCAGTCCACTGTTCACATTTCTAGGCATTAGCACACATTTGATTTTACTTCCCCTTATGTTCAAATATTTAGGTGCTGGGCCAACCTGTGGCCTCAGCTGTGCTAATGTAAACCAAGCAACTCTATTCACTCGAGTGAGTTTCCATTAGCAAAGGCGTAAGCAAGACTTGGCTCTCACACCTGATGTGCCTTAGCACTGTAATAATCTCATGCTGGGATCTCAGAAACAGAAATACTCAAGTGTTCATAACACTGTGCTAAATATATGTCTAAGTCCATTCCTGCTCAGGCTTTTACTGAAGCACCATTTAAGAACTGTTTGGCAAAAAAAGAGCTAGATACTTTGACCTAAGTTTCTAAATTTACCATTTGACTGTATATTTTTCTTTAGATGTGCTATGACTCACACATGCATTCACTTGCAATCTGTGTACACAGTGAATAGCTATACACATTTCATATGACCAGCCCCGTTTGCTTTCTGCGTAAAACAGAAGAGGTCACTGTATCTGAAACAAACCTGAACTTGAAGCAGAGTAATAAGTAACTCGAACGCAAACAAATCAAGCAGTCTTGCCCTGAAGTCAGCATGAACCAGTTGATTTTCCTCACTGAACCCCTGCGAATGAGCTAAGTGGGAAAAGGAAAGCATCTACTTTTGGGAAGCCAAAGTGGAGCTTTTAGGCTGACAGATTCAAACCTGCCCAGGACTCACCCTGCCTTACCAGGAGTCCCCACTTCTCCTCCCCAGTGCCGGCCTGCTCCAGCAATCTCCAGGCTCTGGGGAAGGAGGGGAGAAGTTTGTTATGGGGAGAAAGAGTTTATAGCTTACCAGCTGTGTGAACAAACTCAGACTTATTTGGCTTCTGTGAACTGGGCTAAATCAATGAAACATCAGAGCTCAAACTTGATGCTTTATTTCCTTCAGTCTGAGGTTCTGCTCACTATAAACGTGATCTGGAACAGCACATGTGAGACTGTGAAGCAAAAAAGAAATGAAAACAGAATGTGATTGTACGTGAGATCAGTTCCATGCTGATGTGATAATACGTTCAAAATTCTCATTTCTGTAGAAAGCTGACCACAGGCACTTCATCAATCAGTATTTCGATTTGTAATGTGTTCCGTATGGTTCTCTGTCATTACTTAATGGGGAACATCCCCTCTGAAAACATCTGACTCTGAGCTCTGCATCGAGCAAGCTGCTCATGTTTCAACCACGTTTCCCAGAAACTGAACACTCAGCAACATATTCATTTTAGTGACAGCCACCACTAATGAGAAACAGCCATGCGTTCATTGACTCTTTTACAACCCAAAGAATTTTATATTAACAACAAAAAAAATTCTCAGATTCATTTACATGACAACTGAATCTCTAGAATCTCAATTTTAACATCCTAAAGCTCATACTGAATTGGTGTTTGTACTTCTCCTTTCCTACGTCTTATAGCTTCTCACTATTTTTCATCTCTGGTTAGGCCAGTTGTTCTGACATGTGTTCTGCATATCAGAAACAGGAAGCTGGGGCATGAATCAGAGGGTTTATCAGAAGCTAAGAGCTAGTGAAAAAAAAATAAAAAAAAAATCAGTAAGTCCAGCAGAAGTAAAAGGTTCACACAACAGTCAGTGATTGAGTTAGATCAGAAAGACCCAAAGAAAGCAATTAGAAGAGCTAAGACATTTTATTGGAGAGCTAAATTATTTTCCTGCATCAGTTTTCTTTGCTCAGAACATCAGGGGACTGCTAATCTCAAACCTTCTTGTTGGGTTTTTTTGGTTGGTTGGTTTTGTAATAAAGAGGAGCAGCTATCCAAGATTTTTAATTGCCAATATATGAAACAAAAAACCCCTACCAGACCCAAAAAGCATACAAATTGTGAAGAAAGTAAGATTTTCAGACTGCAGGAAAACCGCCACTGTTCCAGAAGACTGGAAGTAGCAAGCACTATACCTTTATTTAGAAAAGTTTCTACTGGTTATTCAGGACATTACTTTGAAATGGTCATTAAAAGCAAAATAATAAAACAGCTGGATGTTCAGTATGCCACAGAGTCTAATCAGCAGGATTTCTGTAGAGAAAACCTGTGTCTCACTAATCTGCTAAGAATTATTTAAATCTACCAACAACATACTGACAAAAGATAATTTATTTTCATAATGAACCTGATAGAGACAAAGCAGGGCACCAGGCAAGACACAACTACGGTAAGAACGAGAGTAGCAACTGTCCCAGTTCACAGGCCAGGTGGTTTACTCCCTTACTCCCAAGGACGTCAGCAGAATTCATTCCAGAAGTAAATGCTTAGAAATGGAAGGAAGAGTCTTACAACTGCTTAAATTTATGTTATGAACTTCATCAAGGCAACATATAATTTTTAAAGAAAATTTTTAAAGAGCATTTCAATTAATAGTATTTTACCAGCTAATTAAGTCAAGGTCAGAGTTGAAAAGTCAACTCATATGCTAAGTTCAAAGCATGATTAATTAGTACTTCTCATTTTTTAAAACACACTTCACAGGAGCATATTATGTTTCATTACACCAAGAAAGTTTATATTTGTCTCCTCAATTCACTGTTTTTAAGACTCTGGTCCCTCCAGAACCTCAGTTTAGCCTGAATGGCTCAAACTTTTAATCTTCACTATAGAAGCCAATGATGATCTTGGCTATTGGTGAAAGAAGAAAGAAATGAAACCCTAAACTCACCAGTGTTACTTTACCAGAGTAAACTCACCACCAGGTGTCAGCACACAACCAACGTTAGATTACTTACCAGATCCAAATAGAAGTGACAGAAACTCCATCTGTTAGGATAGTGATCACTGAAATAAAAAACTCTTTGAAAATACATGGTGCAAGAATCTGAGTCTCTGAAGAAGCACACCTAAGGCAAGGGCAGTGGTAAGCGGGATCAGAAAGTTTCAAGCACTTTGAAATACAAGAGAGAACAAAGTTAGAAATTAAAGCTCCTACTATGTGAAGCAAGGCATTTAGAAGATGAGGAAAATATTGTAAATAAAAACTAAAATAAAGTAGCTAATTCAGAGAAAGAGATTAAACAGAGCTCAAAGAATTTTGAGCAGAATTTGCAGGTTTACATAAAGGGCAGTTCTTGAGCTTCAAGACATGACAGGTGTCATTTTACAGAAGAAAAAAAGGCAGATGCTGAAAAAAAATTAAGAGATTTGTTGATAGAGTTCTGGAAGCAAAGCCAAGGAAATAGGAATGTGGATGTTGTAATGCATAAGCAAAGCACACAGCACCCCAAGACCAGGTGTCAGCACAGGCAGCCCTGGCAGGAAGGAGAATGAAGCAACAGGGCACGTGTTAAGTATTAGGCTAATCCAGGTAACTAGCTTGCAGGTGCAAAAAGTAAGGTTGAAATGTTTTCTCAAAAGAAGCAGCTGATTGGAGGCACATCTGAAAATTACCTTTAGCGTGTGCCTCACTACACTGCTTATCACTCAGATTATTCTCTTGACCTTTTAGCTGACTTCATTCAGAAAGTGTGTACGTGTGCTCTGTTGAAGTCAGTCTTTTTTGTTTTGTCTCATCCTTAGCTGTCACTGAATGGCTTTTCCACCTGGTAAAGAGCTTGTAGGCTTTATGCACACCTTGTACCTGTGGGTTGTTTCCGTGTGTTTCCCAAAGATGTCATCAGAGGTAAACTTCAACTACATATGTTCAGGAGTATTTCCTTCTAAACACTCACACGTTTATCTCTGAAAAACAATTTATGCCAGATCTGATGCTTTCAGAGATGTTCCATTTTGCCCACTATGGTAAAGCTGTCTGGGATGCATCAACTGCATTTCCGCTGTTTGGAACCCAAAAAGTGTTGCAGTGGCAGCAAAAGGGCTGCTGCTACCCATGTCCTACCTGACCTGGTGCAAATGGGAAGATTATCCCAATCCTCCTGCGGTGATAGGGAGCAAGGTAGAAGCATTGGGCCATGCATATGCGTAGTACTTGTCTGTCTGAGAGAAATGAATCAAACTTTAGTATACAAAAAGGTCCTAAAAGTGGGATGAATTGTCAACTATTTTAGTTACATTATTAATTGTTCAGCTACCTTGCTCAGATGTAACCCAGCCCCCATTTCTTTTGAGAGAATTAAAAAGGCTACACGTATGTATGTATGTATTTCTAAATAACAACAGCAATTAATGGTAATCCCTTGGTACCAGAAAATGCGCAAAACATGTTCTTTTGCTTTTCTTTGGATTCCTGCATTGATGTTTAATGTCATAATACTGCCATCCTCGTAGGCAGTGAGCAGACTGAGAGGGCCAAACTCTCACTAGTTGCTAGTGGACATAATTCCAGAAAACTAAACTTTGGATACTCTACCTGTCCAAAACTGTCTTCCTGATGTCAGTAGAAGGCTCAGTCCAGGACTGTATTTCTTGCAGGGGAAGCTGGAAACCTGGGTGTTGCTGCAGAGAGGCATGCTGATCCAACCAACAGGAGTGGCAACAGCATCAGGCTCGAATTTGGAAAAACAGATTTCAGGGTTTTTTTTTTTAAAAAGGGATTTATGGCTCCTTACTATGGGTGGAGAAGAAGTGCTCAGAAGCACTGCATTTTCAGTTTGATGCTGAACTGAATGGGAGCTCTCCCTGCTCCTTCTGGGCTTAACCATGTCCCAGAGAGAAAATGGGACCTTACTGACAGACCGAGGATAAACAAGTCGAAAGAAGGCTTTACAATGCCACGAATAAGCAGTTAGCCCTGTTTCATTTCGGTAGTTTACACCTCGCACTCAGCCTGCCGAGGGTTGGAGACACAGTGGTGTTCCCACCACGCTCCATTTGCCAGGTACCTGCAGGGCAACTAGTCCTGAGCTCCTGCTGCTACCACAGGCTTCCCATTGCTGATAACTGATTATTTATAACTAACAAGTGCTGTCGCTGTGTTCCCATTACTAATAGCTATTTATTAGGATTATTGTTGTTACTACTATGCTAGCAGTGGGCTAAATCCCAAGCTCCCAACTTGGTTTTTAATTCACACAGAATTATACTCAGTAGATAAAACCTGACTTTGGTGTGAATATTTGGTCAGCGTTACTCTTCTGTTTCCAGAGCTATGTGGCTACACCATTTACCATTTACCACCAGTAATAAACTTAGCTAGTTATTTTGCAAAAACAGATGAGCTGCCCTCTTTTCCCCCACTCTGAGGGTAGGGAAAGTAATTTCTAATCATATTATTGTTATGTTTTGTTGGGGTTTTTTATTTAAGAGTCAGAGAGAAGGTGAGTCATGTTTCTGTTTGCAATTCAGCAGCTGCCTCCTACTGTCCCCCTGAATCATCAGATGAAGCATTACTGCCACGGTCTTCATCATTTGTAGAAAGGGCATAATTAACCGACCCTTCATTTCATAGCCTTATAAAACATTCTTGCACAATTGGGCTAGAATGCTTTCGTTTGGAAGGGATGCAGTTAAATCTGAGAATTGGATTGTGAGAGGAATTTGCAGCATCAAAAGAAATTTAGTCACAAATTTTCTTTTTACTTCCTTTGGCGCTGATTTAAGAACTTGCTTTGATATGAGGTTGCTATAGGAAAGAAGAAGGGTCATTTTAAAGGGGACTTTCTGCAGCCATAGCTGAACATTTTAAATAACTGCCATCTTTGACATGTCAGCCTCTTGAGTTTTCTTAACTTTCACTTAATATAGAATTTGCTCTTAATTCTGGCAGATCAGTTTATACCTGCTGTGCAGAAGATCAATAGTGACATAAAAAGTAGAGATACAAACTATGAAAACCTGAAAACTTTGAAATAAACTTTTGACATGAAAATTAAAAACTTTGAAAATTATTTGATACAAAAAATCAGGTATGCCCCCTTGTCGCAGTCGTATTTTCCATGGTATCACCAGTGAGGGATCCTTCTAAATGGTTGCTGATAACACAGATGACCCAAAACATCTGAAGTGCAAGTTCAGGTCCCAGGTGCGAGACTAAAGAATGCCATTTCGATCCCCTTTTCATTAAGTGTATTGAGAGCAGCCTCCTAAACCCTTTTGGGTCCTATCATAAGCTGAAATTTTTGGATGTAGTTTTGAGTACATAAAATGGTTTAGGGACTTGGTAAAGGATCCTGATTTCCAATACATTAACTCTTCTGAGACTTATGCCCCATTATTAAGCCTGACCTTTAGCATGCCCTGATGTTCAGCATCCTTCAGTAACTTTCAGAGGGAATTTATGCCATGCTGCTTGTCATGTGTGACTAACACAGCAATGTGGTCAATGTTCAGCTCTTGTTAGGTGCCCTCTGCGTAAGAAGGGCTCTACGACAACAGTTATTAGTGATAAAAATAATAATCACCACCCTAACTTATGTTATTAATTACATGAAATTACAGGACATTATTTAACATCACATCTGCCCACAAAAATAATAAATGTCCCCCAAAATACAAATTAATTTTAATGGTTAAGGAAGGCTGCTAAGTAACAAAAAAACCCAACAACAAAACAAAAAAAAGAGCCATATTTATTATGATTAGCAAACTTAAAAGGAACACACAAAGCTTCATAAATTTTATATTGCTTATGCAATATGCAAAGTCTCATTTTATAAAAAAATATGTGACAATATTAACAACCTTTTTACAGCGTCAGAGCAGATGTCACTATCGAAGAGCAGTTACTGAATATATTCCTCAAAATATGAAAAAAAAAAACCAAAAATCTTAAATTGCTCAAATATGGAAAAATGTCTTCTTGGCTATCACTGTTCTACTGATTAGACACTAATTCCAGAGTACATAAAAATTTATGCTTGCTGTAATTTCACGATGTGTTATATAAATGTAATATATCAAAGTTATATAAGTATACTAACAGCTATTTCTTAGTTAATGTTATCCTTCCATAGGCACTAAGAGCAGAAAAATGTACAGATCTCCTTATTTGTGCTTATAGAGGTCACCATAAGATAACCAAGTTGTGATGAAAAGCACTATTGTACTTGATCAACATAACATCTCTTAATATATAGGCAGCACGGTACTTCTGATGTCTTTTAAACGTTCCGTCCTCTGTTTTTAAAATACTTAGGTGTAAAACCCATGTGATGTTAGGTGCGTTAGTTAGACTGGTGTCACCTAATAAGCTTTATTAGATTTCAAAACACCACTTTCTCATATCTCTTTAATCATTCCCTGAGTACAACATACATATGAATAATTCATTACAGACAAATAAAGTAAATCATTTCCCAAGATGTTGCATATTCATTCAGGACTCACTATCTCTTCCTTTAATAATCGTAAGTGTATTTAGCTGAATTTGAGTTGGGGAAGTTAATGCACAAAGCCCATCATTTTCGGCAGCAGCCCGTGGATGGTGTTTAGCTGCAGGCCCAGCTGTTTGAACAGCTCTTTGTGCGGGTTACCAGGGAATGCCCACAGAAAGCCTGTTTGTGTGCTTTACTGGGGGAACCGGGGGGGCAGGGCTTCGTTACATGCACTGAAATGTAATTTCTACTCATGTTGTACAATCTCCTTCCCAGTTTTGAATCTCCTGGCACATTTTACGCTCCCCGTTGACCTCATCATCGTCATATAAAACATGACTTCAAGAAAGAGAAAACAGGTGGGGGCTCAAATTTAGTGCTTCCCATGCTGCCCTCACTGCTTCTTCCCACCCGGCTGCCCTCCTCCTCCTCCCTCCCCCACTGCAGTTACCCAGCAAAAAAAAAAAAAAA
>VXBL01004432.1:983888-995371 GCA_013400195.1 Aramus guarauna
GGGGGGGGGGGGGAGGGGGGAAATGTACACAAAGAACAGAAAGAGAAATGTGTAAAGGGATCAGGGGTTTTGCATCTTACTTCAGATATAATCTTGCTAAAACTCAGAAGACCTCTCCTGAGAGGGCTATGACTTAATCACCATGGAAATGTCATTCTTCCAACAGAAAAACAAACACAAACAAACAATATTGTGACACACAATTCATTAAGAGCCCTTGCTTGCATAGGGTCTTACAGAAGTTGAGAAGAATGAATATTCTTGGGTCTTCTATCATTAGATAGAACAGTGAAGAGAAAAAGAGTTATTCAGACCTCAAACGGGATTATGCCTGACTTCTATTTTATTAGAGTTTTGAACGTCCCTCAATTACTTCTCTTTTCTTATTTTGGCCCCAATCCCTGGTTCCATGCGTGCAGTCCCACTGACTTATTCAAGACATTCTCCTCAAGTATCTGTAAAGATGTTGGAACATGAGTTTTCAGATATTGAATAAAGTATTCATCATTATTCAAAGATGGGCCATCTGAAAAACTCAGCTATTGAACAAATATGAACACTTTACACTTCTCTTTTTGTCATGAAGAATGAACTTAAACAGGTTAGCAGGTTAATATTCTACAAGAATTAACTTTAAGTTGATGCTAGGGATTTGAAAGTAATGATAAAAAGTTTATTTTCATTTCATTTATTACAATAGCTGTAACAAGTTCTAACTTTTTTTTCCCCAGAGTCTATTCGTAATAGATATTTTTTCACCCTAATTACCTTGCCACACAAAATACTCATACCTAAATACTGTCACAATGAGGAGCACTTTTAGGGAAGGTGAAGCAGTCCTGTGGGTCTCTTAAGGTCTTCTGGATCACGATCCCAAGCAAAGACAGGAAGCCTTCTGAGCACGGTGCCCAGCCAGCCTTCGCACGGCTGTACGTCAGTGTCAGGGAGCCCCTTCCGAGGCACGCACTTCTCCGGGGCAGGGCATAAGGGACCAGCACCCCACTCAGCTCTATGGAGTCTCCCAAAAGGAGGATAACTAGAAGATCGTCATTGTGGACATAACCCACAGTTTCCCAAGGCAAATCTTGCCTCTTTTCCTTCCCTCCCCATCACCACCACATAGTTTACGTTGCCTGCTGCCCCAAACATCTATATTCCNACACAGCTGTCAAGTTCTAAAATCAGCATCAAAGCTCAGTAAAAGCAAGAAGGAAAAACAATATGCTTTGTTAAACAATACTGCCTCAGATCTCAAAGGGTTATACAATGAAAGTAATACCCCCTTTGAGTTCGGTATATGGCAAGCATTACCTAACATCCTCAGTCAGAACCCCACTGTTTATGAGGTGATGAGAAAAGAATACAGCTCCCTCTTGTCAATAGGACATCTCCACTGCCCCACATGAAATTTTTTGTTATATTTCAGATGTATTGAATCTTCTGGACATTAGAAAAGCAAAACATGCACTGTGCACTCTGGAGCCATCACCTCTCTTGGTCAGTTCATAGGTTTGCCAAGGTCACAGAAAACACTCTTTTACATCATAAGTCTTACCTTTAGGCTGTTTTACTCCTCCACAGGAGCCTGAAAGGATTTAAACAGATTTATCAAACTAGAAATGGAAATATTTATGTTTGGAAACATTGGTATTTCTAAACATTTCTTATTTCTTTCCTTCCCCACTGATACTGATTCTCAGTCTTTGAGCCATGTGAAGTGGGTTAAAAGTTACTTCTCAGGAAAAAAACATCTGCCTGCTAAATCACCTCCACCTCCTGCACCTAGTTAAAGGCTTTCTGCTGCACTACTGGTATCACTACTACCACTATATGCATGTATACATAATGTGTATTTATATGTTTGTGTGTTATGTATGCATTTTTTCCTATAAACTCAGCATATTTTTTTTGTTTTATAGACATCGAATTTTATGGTTAGTATGAGTCCTTATGATGATCTAATATGATTATCTATTTAATGTAAACTACAGAATTCACCAGTTTGTTGACATCTGATCCCAGTATATTTCTTTAAACTGCAATAAAGATGCAGACAGGCACCTGAAAAGCTTTTACTGGAAAGTGCATCCCTTCTCTGAGTTGAGCAGCCAGGGAGGGAAGCTTAGAGCTCACATCAGAGACCCCAGTGCCTGCTCTTCAGCAGTCTGAGGTGAATCTGGTCCTCTCCAGAGTCTCCCCAAGGCTCTTCTGGGAAGGACCCTAAGCCACTGTGTTGGCAGAAGCAACAAGTTCAAGAAAAAAAGTTTGTTGAATGGCACCACAGGACTTTTTTTTTCCTTTCAAAATACGCAAACTACCAGATGAGTTGCCCAACTTTTGGCCCTGAGGGGTCTCTGAGTGCATAAATCAACCTCAACATTTGCTCATGTGCAGCAGGATGGATGCATCCTGAAATGTGCTTGGTAATGCTGCTACTCTTCAGCAGGGTGAGAGTCTGCTCTTCTGTCACAGCCACATATGAAACACTTTTTGCTGCTGCTCCATTTCACGTGACACTTGATAACAGGGAGTACAATACTCCACACTGCAACTGCGAGCAAGGCATAGGGAATATTCTCAATGCTGAGCTACTGCTATCATATATTCCCTGGAAATGGGAATGGTTTTGCAGGGATCACAGCATACAGCCTTCATTTCAGATTATAAAAGAAAGAAGAGTTTTCTCCTGCAGAGAGGCTACAACCACAAAAGCATAAGCTGTGCTCTTCCTGCTAGGTTACTCACCAGGAGACAAAGACGATAATCCATCAGCCATAGTATGTTACTCAGCAGTAAAGAGATGGAGACCACTGCCTGCCATTCCCCCTCTGCACAGTCCTTGCTGGTTTTCCTCAAACATACAAGAAACCCTCCTCAGCACAAGAGGCACCAGCTTACCACACCGAATCTCCTGGGCCACCCCTGCACTGCACGGTCTGTTAAAGGCACAGAAGGCTGGACATAGCGACAGGGAACAAGGACACACCTGACTTCTGCAGCAAGCAAGGCAGCTTGATGCTCCCCCAGTGGAAACAGGTGATTCCTCAGAAACAACAGGGGAGGACTGAGAGACATTTTAGGATCCAGGCAGGAAGAATGTTAGTATTTTAGCTGGTCTTCAATAAAGCTAAAGTGGATGAATTGGGGGAAAAAAAAAAAAAAAAAAGAAGAAATAACTTTTTTTTCTTGGTACAAAACAACAACTGTATGGTGCCACACTTCAAAGTCTACCCTAGGTGAGCATCCTAGGCCATCAGCCAAATACATATGTGATTTGAATATTGCAGGAATATATACACTTTCCTCAAAATTGTTCTTTCCTTTCCCTCCACCAGAGAGGGGCTGCACAACTATGAGCTCCCTGGGACTGTTTCCCCATCTCTGACATCATACCACAAGCAGCTTATCTTTGCAAAATGCCTGGAGGTCCACAAAGGAAAAAAAAAAGAAAACACACACCACCCTTACCTCCTCCTAGTGCTTGGCCAGGCTTGTAGTTCTCAGCCTGGCTTTTGCTGTTATACCCAGTCTGAGCCCAGGCAAATTCCAATCCACTCCTCTTCCTGAGGCTCCCATTTATTTAAACAGGTGGGACCAGAATTGCTGTACTTCCCAAAGTGCTGTTGCAGCTGAACCAGCTTATAAAGCAATTCTGCTACAGGTATCAATTAAGAATGTGCAATGGGAATTTCAGGCTGCAGAGGGGCAAGAGCACCACAGCAGCCATTTCCAGAGCTTACGTGCGGGCCAAGTCAAAAGCATGGCTCAGCTACTCTGTAACTTTCTTAACTCAAAAGACTATTAACTGGAATTGTTGCATAAACTTAATTTTTATTTTTTTTTTCAAGACTGTCCCACCATTCTATTATCTGTCATTAATTTTCCATATGTTCCCCTCACCACTGCTCTTAGGCTGGGTTCAGTTTACAGAGTTGGATCAGATTTCTTTACAAGCCGGGACATTTGCTGGCTTGCTTACTAGCTTGAGGCCAGTTATGTTTGAGTGAGGCCCAAGCAAAACAAGTGAGATTTGGTGACTTTCCAGTGAGTAGGCACCAAATCTACATGATCCGAGGTTGTTGTTTTTTAAAAGTTTAAAAATTTTAAAGTAGAAGTTCTTTCATTATTTCAGATTAATTTTTTTAAAAACAGCTGCTGGCTGATACTTGTTCAAATATTGCAGCATCTCCCTGCTTACTATAAAGCGAAGCTTTTTGTTCTGTTTTCTTTACACTTACCATAAGGCAAAAGTTTCTTGGTTATCTATATTTTTAATCACAGATGGGCAAATGCCCTGATATATATGGAAAAAAGAAACTGAGGAGGAGGAGATCAATGAACCATTTTGTTTCCAGTATTTATACTAGATAATGAAGTCTAGTGTTTGCAACTCTTTCTCTCAAAAGCATTCAGATTTCATGTGAAACCCTCCTTTAATTCAAATCTGACTTCTAGAAACATTTCTTACAGTCATAATTAGTGAGTCAATAAACAACAATTAAAAGTGAAATGTCCTTCCATCCAAGCCTTAAAAATAAAATACTGAATACCTGAATAAACACTGATCCTTTAACTATATCCTGGATTATTTAATTCCTTTTTTCTCCTTGTTTTTGGCTTTATTATTCTCAGCACATCTGAAATGTATTTTAAGTGCTTTGGGACAAGGACTATTGTAAATTGCCAAGAGTATTTGAGGGCCTTATGGAAATGCTAAAGTAGAATTTCAAAAGTAATTTGACACTGAAGGACCTCCAGACCTTTGAAAATCCCCCATTTTATACTCCCCACCACATACACACAGAAACTTAAGGTAGCAGAACTAGATCACAGTCCAAACATGAGACAAAATGAAAATACCAGTATTAGATATGGCGTTTCAGGTTTAGTCAAATACAGACTAGCACGCTAGTAAGCAGCAGTTTGAAAATATCCTGAATGCAAAGGGATTCTCACAAAACTACACGTCTTGTCTGTCCTTAGCTGGCGCAAAGACATTCCCCTGATTTTGCTTGATAAGTTTAGGCACTGTGTTATAGATGTTGTAACAGATGGCACGTGAAAGTTATACTAATGCTGCATATAAACATCATATTGTCCATATTGTTATTATTAGTAGCACTTCTCAAGGTAACCAAGCACAAGACCCCGTAGAGCTACGCATTTACACACATACAGATACATACTTTGTTGCGGACACAAGCAGTGTTTATGTCCCACAGTGCAAAAAACTGCAGCTCCTGACTGCTAGGAGCGTGCTTGCGTGCTGGGACCCAGAGCTTTGGGAAGCAGAGAATAGACACCCCAAACAGAGGGCTGAGCAGGAGCTGCCCAGATTATCCATTAGGAAATGCGGAGGATATTGGGATTACCTTAAGCCTCTCTGGAATTCAGTCGCCTATCTCAAGGCAGGGATCTCCACCCTCCTCCACTGCTATCCAGACCTCATCCACTAAAACAGTAAGAGAAGTGGGTGCTCTTGCTGCCAGGCCAGTTTTACGCAATCGCCCTACAACTGGAGCACACCCTCAGACTGCAGAGATTTGGGCTCAGTTCCCTCTAGGCATGCAGGGATCTGAAGCTGCATTATCCACACCTGTGCCAAAAACTATCAGGCTATAGGTTATCCTACTCTGGAAAGTTCCTACTCTTCCTTCTAAAGTTGGTTTGTTGGGTTTTTTTGGCATGCTTAGGAAATGAGCCTAAGGAAACGAACCTAACCTAAACTGAACATCATATCAACTCTTATTTAGTTTTGTCTTTCACATTTAATCTTCTTAAAGGGACAATTTATTCACTGAGGTATTTACAAAGTAACAATAAGTACTTCCTTAAATACTGCACTATTGCCATGTCCCAAATTGCATGTGCTTCCCCACAAAGCAAATTAGAGTTTGATGAAGGCAGGGTTAAATAAATAGTCCAACACAGAGAATGGAGAGGAATGACCATAGTCACTTCCACACAGGGCCTGGAGGTGTTCTGCAGAACTCAGCAGCTCATCCCACCAAACCACAAGGACATCCTTTTTCTTATGTTTGCTTTATGATTAATGACACAAGGAGGAAGGGAAGGAGATAGGAAGAGGGAGACAGGTGGGGAAGAAAACTGAAAGTCTCGGTGATAAAAGGAAGCAAATCAGATTTGCAAGTCATTGGCAAAAATGCAGTTACTCGGTTATTATACCTTGTGGTAGGTTGGACAGTGTGTCAAGGGGAGAGCCCGCATAGAGATCTCACTGAGAGCCCTGCAGAGATCAGAACTACCGGGGAACCAAAAAATAGCCACCAACAACCCCTAAATGTGGAGCTGAAAGAGAAAACGGAGAATTAGAGGAAAGCTGGGAAAGAACAGTCACAGTAGCCACGAAAGGGCGAGATTTCAAGGAGTCGATGGAGTGAACAGCGTTAAGAGCAAGCGATAGGTAAAGAAAGATGAAGTTGCAGAATAGATCTGTGACTGGATCAGGAAAATCCCAGTGGGGGATTAACTACACACTACGGGTTTCTGTGCTTAGACACAAAAAGCTTTACAAACCAGATTGTTGGCAAAACTTCATGAGTCCCACACTGGAATAATTAAAATAAAAGCTGTTCACTGAAGTTATTTTTGGTGGGCATGTTTGGATCAGAGAGTGGAGTTGTTGAGCACAGTATAATACATGCCAAAAGTCCTATTATGTGCCTGCCACTGCACCCTGCCATACTTGGAAATATGTTCAAAAACTGTGGTAGAGCGTCCTTATTGGCTTCACACTTGAAGGACAAACCAGCGCAACGCGTTTCAGTCGGAGGTCGCAGCGCTGGTCCTGAGCCATTTCTTCTGGAGGCAGGGGCTCTCTCGGTTGAGTCCAGGCAGGGGGAGGTTCTCTCTGTGGCAGACCTGGGAGCGGGCAGGGGACTACTCTAAACCAGGTATTCCTACTCAAAATTCAGACATATATATTCTAGAGTGACTGGGGCATAGAAGTCAGGTTATATCATGCAGCGACCTTCCTGTCTGATTAAATGGGGTGCTTGTACCAAATGTACCTTCATGGCTGAAACTGACTGGCAAACCAGATAGATAGCAAAGTATTCAGACCTGCTAGAAAAGCATCACCCCACTCAGGTATAACGTTTTTGTTTTCTTGCAGTAGAGTTCCTCAAAGAACTCTGCAGAGAAGCTGGGTGCTTTTCTGAATATTCCCTCACCACAGGCATTTTTCCCTGAAAAACCACATAGTACGAAATTTGCTGTAAATGGAGACAAACAGAATACAAAACAAGTTCTGAAACAAGTGTGAACCAGAAAGGAGACAGAAGGCACCTTTTGATTAAGGATATATCAGGCCCAGAGCCTATCATTGCTTGTATGGAAAACTGGAAAAAGACCTCTAACTAAATTCAAACTTCTTTAAATCCAAACATTAGGCATATGGCTTGAAGTGGCTGAAGCAACCGTGAAGCATGGCAAGAAACAACTGTCACTATCAATCTGCCAGGGACCAGAAAAGCAGAGCACGTACCCAATTTGTTAACTGTTCTCTTAGTGATACCATACCCGCAGTACAACACTCCTGCTCCCCTGCAATAGACCTATGCCAGCAACTTTTTCCTGAAGAACGTCTCCTTCCTTCAGCACAACAGCTCCTGATGAGTGCCAACAGGGCAGATTGCCTTCCTTTTCTCCAAAGGTTAATATTTCCTCGACGCCGGACAATGGAGGTTAACCCTTCTTGCTGTTATGCAAATATAGCCTCCAGATAATAACTTTCCAAATCAGGCTTTTATTGAAAAAGAAAATAAAACAATTTGAGGAGGTCTTTTAAAGGGAAAGAGTGGGTGGCTGCAATTTGCCAAATTCTTATTTAAGCAACTTAGATTTTCTTAGCATTTAACTCAGCCATGAAAGTGTTAACTAGGGTATGTGTGAGGGCTGAGACCAGGTTCTTGTGAACTGTTGTATTTCTGTCATCTGAAAGTTAAACACTGAGCTAGGAAAATCCAAATGGTGGCTTCATCCTCAGAATGACAGCAGAAAGAAAAATATTTGCACTTTTCCCCCTCTAAGGAGAGGATTGGAAAGGAGCGATTCTCTCAAGACACTCCTTTATTCTCTTGACAGCAAGAGCTGGACTGCTGAGACTGTCTCCAGTCACACGTTACTCATACCCCAGCTTCTCCTGTCTGGAGCCCATGCTGCAAATACTGTTTTTCCCAGAAATCACGATGTTCATTGGCTTGATTTTGTGGACACCACATTCCCTCTATTCCATATCCCTACAAAAGCGCAGGCAACTTGTGTTCAAGGGGTCCTCAGAAGCTAAAAAGTGGAGTTTCCAGAGCTGGGACTTGTCTAGAGTTTGCAGAGCTGAAGTCTTCCTCCAGCTGCACCTATATAGCTCTGTTACACTCTCCATTGTCATGGGTGTTATTTTGCACATCAGAAAAAGATGCTCATCTCAATAAACTCTACTGATCTTTTTTTTTTTTTTTTTTTTTTTTTTTTTTTTTTTTTTTTTGTTCAACATCTGAATCTGAGAGTTCTGGGGTCAATTATGACTCCCTAAAAACGCAGCCTGGATTCAGAGAGACTGTTTTCTCTGACACTGCTTCTCGCTATTTTTTAAAAAAATAGATAAACATCCATAACAATAACCACATTGCTCTCTTTCAAATCTTACCTTGAAATGCTCCTTTTCTGCAATACATGTTTAAAAAACTAACCACAGTGCAATTACTGCTGCGCTTAGGCTGTGCTGATCAATACCGCTGCGTTTGTACTCCCTCCTCTCGTCTGTCTCCATCTCCTGACTTTTTGTTGTACGCTTAGACTGTGAGCTCTTTAGCGCAGAGATTGCTTCTACATTCTCAGTTTGAACAGGAGTTAGCACCATCAACCTAAGCGCTAAGCTAATATAAAGGATCAACAGGGAAGACAGCTTCGCCTTGTTAATGAATGACTGGTCTCTTCATGGCATGTTGGAGTTTATTGGGCATAGATAGGAAGAATATTATTTGTAAAAGAGACATCTGAATTTTAATCTACCGTGTTCAAAATTAGAAATTATTGTGAATATTTTAATCGCTTGCTAAAATTTGGGACATCTTAAGAATAATCTTCTTTAAATGCTTTTGACATAGCGTATGCCATAAATACCACCTCCAAATAAATCTTTTCAATTTCTCTCTTCTCAGCTTCTGCTTCCTGGCAAGAAGTAGTGATTTTGAAAGCTTCAGGGGTCCCAGACTTAGGGTCAGATTCTGTTCTCCTTGACAGATCTGTAAAACCACAGCAACTCCACTGACCAAAGCTGAGCTCCAGTGAGGGAAAAGACCATCACTTTTATTGGTCCCATGCCTTGTTATCTTCTCACCTCCCTACACAACCTCCTGAAAACACAACCCCAAATTACCTAGCAGTATCTGCTATCCTGTGCATCGTGAAGAGCTGACGCCTACATCGGCTCTCAAGCAGCACGGAGCCATGCGGGAGCACTCGTGCTGTTCAGGGGCTCCCTCATGCTACCAAGGGGCTGTCAACAGAAACTACACAGTCTTATTGGGTAAAGTTGCCAGAGACAGACTCTCTGCTGCCTTACTTATTTTCATGCTGCAGAAATACGAGTTGCTGTGGTAAAAGTTTCCATCAAGTGGGAGATTCCCAAGCTGGGTCTTCGGAGGTTTTCACTTCTTGCTAGCAGGGCCTGGGTGCAGTTTACACAGACCGGCTGATGGGCTCCCACATTGAAACCAGCCAGCCAGTTTGCACAACTCTCTCAGTCAAAAATATGTGTAATTTATTTGAGCTGATAGAGAGGATAAGAATCAACTGTCTGTTTCCCAGTTAATAAAAAACATACAATGAGAGCAGAGATCTGCCAGCATATCTTGTTTACCCAAAAATGTTTGGCATTAAATGTGAAATCGGAAATGAACTCATTATCTGATTATTTTCATTTTGAAGAATTAACTGCTTTGGGGAAAGGCTTGTCTTAAACAGTCTCCTCGTATGGATGACTAATTGCAAATACATATCTCTGAAGAATACAGCAAATGCTCGTGACTCCCAGGGTAGGATGTAGCACTATCGACTTGGACAAGAACATTAGGAGTATCCTCTCACGTGACTTAATTCAAAACAGAAGGAAATCCATTTAAGCTAGCAGTATCATGCCCATACAGGTGAGAAGAGTTTCAAAAAAAGCCATGCTCTGTAGTTCTTATCCAGGCAACATGGGTAAGTGCTTAACAATTACTCATAGTGGATTTGCCTCTTCCTCTCCTAAAAGATAATTATATAGCAGTATGGATAGTTATAACTTTCTAGATGCAAAAGTATGTTGAAAACAGGATCCCTCATATATATGAACATACATGAACATACATGAACATACCTCACTGAAAATTAAGAAAATGGAATCAGATACCCATTCAGGGCTAATAATGTTTTAGGAAAACTTCCCAATCGAGCACCAAACCCAGGTCACTTTGGATTAAGAGAGAACTGCGTTCAAGACAGCCCGTTGGGTTGCATCCTTTTGTTTGTCTCTTGCTGCTGCTTTGCTCCATTCTCATCTGTTTGATCTCAGTTTTCTGTGTTTTCTAGTTAGCCCTCTCTGTACCTGGCTCAACAGTTGCTGCTCCTTCCAGGGTTGCTGAGTGCCTCCTCTGGACTCAAAATGCTGCTTTCTTTTCTGGTTGGGGACTGGACTGAATTTCAGAAAGGGTACCGTGGAGCCCTCCACTGCATGTCAACACCGTGCAAGTTAAACAAGTGTGTGTCCTCCACTGAACATTTGGCTCTTCCTTTTTTTACTCCAGCTGAAGCATCCCCATCCTCATGTGCCCTGTGAACCTATCTGCAATATCACATTGTGCACGGCTTAAACTTCCTCTTGGCTACACTTGATTTTTTTTTTTTGATGGTTTTTTTTTTACTTGCCCAGCAATCCAGAGGCAAAAGTACATTGAGTGGTGTTCAGGAAGGCAGTGAACGTCCCAGGATGATTCAGGGCTGCCCAGCAAGCCAACGTGTTGCTTCACAGGCTTACTGCAGCCCACGGACTGTGTGAAGCACAGGCAGGGATAGCCCAAATGCCTTCCCTCCAGCTCAGCCAGTGCAGAGTGCAGGTATCCAACAATTAGTCAGCTGAATCACTACGCACTTGGTCCTTATTCCTCAGTTCAGATCTCTTTACAGAGCAGATACGGTCGGGAATGAGAAGTTACCCTGTCTGGGTGAATCGCATTAGGGTCCCCAAAATACTGCAGCTACCATTTGTGATTCTTCCTTAGTCTAAGCTCTCCATCAGCTAGGGTGGACAGGGAGAAGCCAACTCCCCAGAGCGTGCCTTTAAACTTCTTAAGCAATTTTAAAGGAACATATCCCATCAACTGCAATATTCACTCTTTGTGACCACAAAAATGATACAGTACTGTGCAGAAAAATGCACAAATATAGTTAGAATTATGGGGGGGGGGGGGGAATATGACATTTCA
>VXBL01004432.1:995386-1029415 GCA_013400195.1 Aramus guarauna
GTTGGGGGGGGGGGGGGGAAGTATCATTGTCAATATAGCCTATAAAAGAACATTACGAGGCAAAAACCCCCTGAAACATTACATTCTCACCAGCAAAGATACACATCCCCAGCCTAATGCAGATGTGACAATTTCCACGTCCTCTTGTTTCTTCTGTTTCACGTAGGAGTGCACACACCAGTGCTTGCCTTCTCTCCAACAGCTGGTCTAAGGTAGTGAAGGGTCACCAGTACGGTTGTCTCAGTTCCCGGAGGCTCCCTGCTCTGGCAAAATGTCACACTTCCTGAGCAGCTCTGTCTTGCCCCAGAAGCTGAAGAAATATTCCCTGTTTGAATTGTTAAACTTTCATTTCCTATCTGATGTAGTCTCAGCATGAGCAACATTTTAGTCTATTTTGGTGTTTCCTCTTTTTCTTCAAATTTCTGAAAGATTCTGTTTTGGACTGAAAGGTACAATTGAGCATGAACTTCGTGAGTTCTTTGGTGTGGCAAATGTAAGCTTTTAAAACAAGTTATTTGAGGGTTTTTTTCCATTAAACTATAGAAAGTAATTAACCAGCAAGTGTAAACAGCGAATGTGAACACAACAGAATGGGCTGTTTGACTCTCTTTTCATTCCAAATGAAATGGAAAAGAGGAGGAGGAGTAACTTTCTCACAAAGGAATTTGTCACATGTGTTGTTTGCCCGTATTTTTCACATCTTGTTCTTTCACAGCCTATTAGACCCTGGAGTTGAAGCTGCATTCTTCAACTTCCTTCTGTAACACAGACCAAACTGTGTCACCCATAGCTGAATTTTATCTCATTGATTACTAAGGTTTTCACTGTTTGGGTTTGTTTTTTTTTTTGGGTTTTTTTTTTTTTTTTTTTTTTTTTTTTAAGTATTATTAATATTATTAGTATGGTGTCTAAAATAATTTCTAAAAAGTTGAAAGTTACATCTGCTGCCCACATTACCAAAAACATACAATGGTGCTGGTTTCCACCACTCTTGGTGTTGCTGTTACTGACACCTTTCAATGTTTGTAATAGTGCTAAGGGTTTATCTCATTAACGTGCAGTAAAAACAAAATGACCATCATCTCATCACCATTGCCACTGCTGTTTATAGAAAGCAGCTTGTTGATCAATGTTCCTGCACAGAGAAGAGCAAACTTGTCCTAATATTTCTGTGGACACAACGTCACTTGGAGTCTTTTCCTACAGTTTCTGCTTTTAAAATTATTTTTCTCAAATTCATTTGCTTTAATCCAATTTTGGGTTGGGAGAGAGACTGCTACTTTGAGCTGGTCCTGTCACCTGTTCCCTTCACCTATGGAGAACATGCAGCTGAAGACCCAGTGTGGCTTCTGTCAGAGTTAAACCAAAGACCCCTAGTTAACTTCAGCCCTCAGCAAACCAGTTCATTTATTTCTAGCACACCACACTGTGTCACACGAGCACAAGCAGCGCAAGACCATCTCCTTCCCTTGCCTAGTCCTGCAGCTGAATGGGTTGGGATGTAGACAGCAGGTGGAAGGACGCTATGGTCTTCCTGGGGAATAACTGGTTGACTGGTCTTACAGCAGCTACCATAGAAGACAGTAGGCATATATACAGCCAACCACAGGGAATTAGGGATTCGTTCATTAATAGTTTTAGCCGTCATGTAAAAAATTTAGTTTGGAGTGCTGAATGAAGCTGTATTGAGCTGAAGGCTCTATACTATGTGTATATTTTGATCTGTAAGTTTTGTATGTCTTTGAAATGGCTTCAGCTTGTCCTAAATGGTACTGCTACCTATCAGTCAAGGCTTTCTCTTACTCCCTTTCAAACTCACATGAGATTAAAAAGAGAGTGAAAGCAGAAATGAGAAGTTAATACTGTCTTTGGGAATGGTTCTACAGGTCTGGCAGATCAACAAAGCTGTACATCCATTACTGTTTCATTCTGTCTCCAAGGAGTCATGAAAAGGAAAGGTAACAACTGTCAGACCTCTCTGTTACAGACTGATTTACTCGCAGCACACTGTGTTATGGGCTTTGTTATTCATGATTTATTCTCAAATATTGAATTTTGTTTTCCTGATAAAAAAATGTTCAAGTGCATTGTTTGTTAGCACCTGGCATATTCAGTGGACAGATTCCAAATATACTTGTGTACAGGAGTGGTTTTGTTTGTTGTACTTTTGGGACAGGGAGAATTGTGATAGGGAGAATTGTATGAATCAGCTTTTCCATCAACAGAATTTCCCGCATCTTCTGGAACCACTCAGCAAATGTGGGTACGTGGGTTAACTTCCACACTGCTGCTTTTGTGGTTCAGGGTTTCTGTGATTCCGTATACTCACAACTGAATGTCACATGCCCGAAGGAGGGGAAGACACTGAACCAAAGATCTTGCACACGTGCCATCTCTCACAAGATTTTTCAGTTCTTTCTGTTGATTTTTTTCTCTGTCATGTTGCATGCTGAAGTGTACTACTGACTTTTTTTGCACATAGGGTATTCTCTGGTCTTAGTTAACCAGCTCCTTAGGGACTCAGGTTTACTCAAAACATAAAGCAGGCGCTACTATGAGAGCCAAATACATTGTCTCAGAGAAGCAGCAAATTAACAGATCCCATTTGTCTTCAGGTTAATTTGGAAAATCAGGATATGTAGCAGAAAACACATCAAGTCCTATTGCAGGCTCTTGAGAAAGTTACGTTACGTTAACCCAACCTCATCTGGAGCCCTGGAACTTGAGAGCAGCGGCAGAAACGGCCAGGCAGCTTCCAGCTGAGTAAGAGCACATTTTATACAGCAGCTTGTTTTAATAAAGCATTGTTCTCTGTTATATTGAGGGTCCAAGCACTGTAAGCAGCACAAAATCAAAAAAGCCTATGGGAAGTTTAAGACTCAAGCAGAAGAATCATATTTATTACTGTCAGAATTTACCAACAATGCCCACAAAAGCACTTAAAATGGAAATCTGTGTGTCTCATGCTAAAGCATCACAAATGAAGCAAAATACTGATCAACTTTTCAGGCTGAGACCTGCTTATTCCACCTCCTAGCCCATCTCTGAGGATAGTACTAGTGAATGAATTGAATTTAGACTGCTGCTGAGGTGCAAGGTTAAGGACATACGAAAAAGATGTGATTTAAGACGAGTACCATTATTTTATGACACTTCAGAGCACTCTGTGCTTTTCAGAGCAGTAAAGGGCACATAGCTTCTTCTCAAAAGAGATTATAATCCATATTTGCAGATGATTAAATAACTTAGGTGGAAATGGAGATAAAGGAAAAAATAGGTAGGGTTAACATGAATATGGAAAATTGTTAATTAAGATAAAAGCCCATACACAGGGCAAAATAATATTTTCTTCTGTATTTCCGTATGAAATACACATGAAAAGTCAAAAAACCAAAAACTTCAAAAAAATCTTCTGAAGATATCCACATGCAAGGGAGATTGCAACCATATGAGATGTGGCATTGCCGCAAGTCAAGGACACTTCTGAACACATGTAGTGGCTATTCTCATTAGCCTTGATGAGATGAAGTGCATCAGAGAAGATTGCGTTAGCAGTCCTATCACAGTGGCGTGTGTGTTGCCCAGATGAGAGCTGTCTTAAGATGAAGTTGGGTTTTGTGAAAGGCATGTTTTGTAAACCCTCTGAGCGTTAGACCAAATGATAGCGGGTTCCAGCCCAGGTGCCTGGCTGCAGTGGTCTAGACATATTTTAAAAATTGGCTCAGCCTGTGCATCACATAGTCACTTCTCCATCTTCCATGCCCTTGTATTACAGGACATATCAGGTTGTTGATACCCTCAGCCCTTTTCAGTACCATCCATTCTGAATTTACAGCTGCAGTGGAGCAATCCACTTGATGTCTTGTTTCCAAGACATGCTGTCTCTATCTGTCCATATTTCTGTTTAAGTAGCAAAAGCTTTGCATAGATCTTTGTATACTGGTAATTCTTAACATTTTCAAGCCTATCTGCCTCTTCTTCTCCCCAAGCAAACTACAGAAATGACGATGTGACTCTTCTGCAGAGAAGCCGCACCGAGCTGCGAGATACGCCGATTGCAGGAGGCATTTTTACCAAAGCGCAATCTCTGACAAAGTGCTGCCGCCCGCACTGTATCGCAATGACTGTTCCTCTCATTGATGCCTCAAAGCATTTGGGTTCCTGCGTCAGATATGAAAATGAATAACCATTCTTTCTTCTGCAGGGTAGCTGCAACACTAGGATTGCATAAATAGTATATTGTAGCCATCCTAGCCCAAACCGGGGCCTCCCATCAGATTTTATGAACAGAAGAGGGTTGGGTCTGACTGATAATTTGGGAAAGAGATGAGAGGGGGAACCCCCAGCATGGCAAGAACTGGTGTTAGTGAAACAATAGCTGGAACTCTGAGTCATTGCTGAAGCAACGTCCAAACACGAGCATCAGAGGACACACTGTACTGCAGAAAGAGCCAGCTTCTGGATAAGTTGCACACAAGGGAACCTAAAAAATATTTAATTTTGAAAAAGTTAAAAATCCCTCTACACATTTTTCAAGAATGAGATCAATATACCCCCCAGTGTTTTTAAATTTGGTAACTGCATTTTGCCAGAATCCAGCAATTTTCATTGGATTTTTGCCTGTTCTTTGCTTTTCTGTCTTCTACAGTGGTAGAGTGCTGCACCTTAAGCAGTATGAACTAATAATTCTCTGTATTCACTTACCATACAGAAAATAAGTGCTTTAAAAGTATTTCCTGACTTAAGCCTTATTATCATGCAGAAAGTTTGAAAAGTCTGATAAAGACGAGGAAACAGAGCCCAAGAACTCTTGGATTTGTTGAAACACCATAAAGAAATGCTCTGTTTGGGGTAGGCAGACAGTCTGATTATGTGCATAGTGTGATCACAAAGCCAGGAGGAAAAGAGAGAAAAAAACTGAGCTCACCTGTCTGCCTAAGGCCAATCTTTTTGGTTTTTAATGCAGCCTTTGCTCTTACTACCTGAATGAAATCATACTTGGAGAGAGCGTGTCCTTTAGGTCAGAGCTGCAGTCACAAGACTGCCTTTTCTCTCTTGCCACAGAAGGTTTTGCATTTCAGGAGCTGATGAAATAATTCCTGCATAAGGTAAACAGGACTCAGTTCAGCTGAATATAATAGATTTACCCAAGATTTCAAGCAAACACTGAGAACTGCAAAGCACTTTTGGTGAAAAACACGGTTTCAGGGGGAGATATTATTCACTGCGGATTTTTAAGAATGAAAACACCAGCTGAGTCAAACTATTCCAAAGCCAGAATATTTTATGTATCATCAGCTTAATAAATGGAAAAATGTGTAAATCCGCTGCTTCTAGAGCATTATAAAAATGGCATTACATAGGAGATTGATTTCCAGAGCTCCCAGGGGTACGCTCTCTTTTCCTGATGCACATGTCTAAGCACCATTAACACTGTTACCAGGGGGACAATATACATGTCAGTATAAACTACACGATCAGAACCTTCTGAATTACAACTCCCTAATTAGTGTCCCTGTGTCAATTATCCCATTCAGGATGTCAAATATTTCACGAGGATTAAATTTCAAAATACACATACTCTGTTTGATATATAAAATCCCAAATGGCTGCTCAGCATATATCAATGTTATTATATCACATACAGCAGGTAAAAGATTAAACAGTTTCTCACATACCTCTACAATTTTAAAGCCACCATGCTTTTGATAGCATTTAATTGGGCACGGCAGTTGCACCCATATATTTTTACTTGTGGGGATACCCACTGTGCAAAACGGGAGAAAAGAGGTTTCATGTTTTCAGCCAGCATTTTCCTTTCCAAAATAGTGACAACATTGTAATTCAATACCCAAACCGAACCTCTCTGACCCCTGAATCCAAAACTGAAGGGTAGGGGAGAGAAGGAGAGGACGAAGAAAGGGGCTTTACAATGCCGACGTCAGAGAAATCTTTGCTTCATCGCATATTCTTCACTGCCAGGGAGTAAAGAGCGTGCGTGTGTGTGTGTGCAGCTGGGATCTAAGCGTATCCACTTGGAAGTGTTTTGGCTTTCAGATTTATCAAGCTTCCCCTAAGAAAACTGGCTTCCTTGATATACATTAATATTCAAGCTATAAAACAAAGTTGGCGTCCATCTATTAGAGGAAGTAGATCTCCAAGTGAGCAAAATAACACTGGGCTGATTCAACAGGGCAGAGGCACGCACCTGAATTAAAATCTCTGGGTAGTTCCCAAACTGAAGTGTTTCCAGAATGAAGACAAACAGGTGAATCCAAGATCTAAATTATTTTACACCTAGGACAGCTTTAATGCTTCACAAATTGAAATCTTTTAAAGTTTAATGTTTGGTTTAACTTGTTAACCTTTCCCTTAGCGATCATTTTTTCACTGTCAGTTTTACACAGATGTCTCGATCAAAAAGTGGTTACATAAAAACGCTCTAACGAGCAAATTTACTGACTGAAACCAGGACAAAGAATCTTAATTGGCTATTGAAGAAAATGCACAGAAAGCAACTTTTGAGTTTATAAATGCAAATATTGTGTCAGAAACTCAGCCCTCACAATGACACTCATCTATTTTAGATAGAAGCAAGTACTAGCAAGCCTGATCTGCTCAAATTTTGTCATTAGACCACACACTAGGCTACTCGAGCAAGCAACAACCCAAAAATCAGTCCCAGAAATAATGAAGGAAATAATTTAAAATATCAAAGGAAAGAGGATCGTGATTGGCTACAAAGAGGCAGAATATAACAAACAAGTTGTCTATTACAGAGAAATATCCAGAGTCCTTATGAAGGGCTTTTCGTACTTCATTTGTGCTGTAATAGCATATGGAGTGGGCTGGAGGTAAGAGATTAGAAAAAGGCAAACGTCACTAAAATACAAAGGTCTAAACTATAGTGACTTTTAAGATCTCAGGCCAGCCTTGAGAAGAAGGGGGAGAAAAAAAGAGGAAAAAAAAAAAGGGGGGGGGGGATTGAACGAAACCAAAATGCCTAGAGCAGCTTTCACATTCATAAACTACATTTTACCAAGTAATTTCAAGGACATTTTGAAAGTCTTGCAGTTAAGTTCCTGCCCTCGATGCTCTCTGTAAGCGGGAACTCCCTTTATCCCACCCCTGTGGGAGCTGTGAACCACTGAAGACAGGGAATGGTTTATCGGAGACACGGAGAGTGAAAAGCGCAGCGTGGCTCCTCCCTGTGCTCTCATCTCAGAGCAGACCCTGAACTCAACTCCGGTGCAAATACTACCTACAACCACTGACAACAAAACATCCTTCAGATGGATCCCTTTTTCAAGTTACTTTTGTCTTACATTTGCTGTTTCACACCAACTCTATTAATAAAAGCCAGATACCATTTTCATCCTGTACTATCCTCTTTAATGGTGCCTAAATTCACTGATTCATCAGTGTATACTACTCTTTAATAAGCCAAGGTCAATCTAATTTCCTTCTCCTCGTGCTCTCTCTCCAACAACTTCTTCTTCATGTGTTTCAGCTTTACTTTGAAGTGACTTCCCTGCCTGTCATGCTAAAACCCAGAAACAGAGTGCCTATCATTATGACTGCAGTTCATGCCCTGACTAGTCACAGCAGAAGGAGAATTAGACTATAATCTCTTAAACAGCGTAGAATCTGTAGATCAAAACCAACTAGCTCTTTTTGGCATGTAGATCAATGAACTGGTGTAGGGGTATGAAAATCCAAGGTAAAGTCAACCCCAGCGTATGGATTTGTTCAGCTTGGAATTTTTTTTTCTCTTGTCTACCCTTCACTGCCCAAAATCAAATCTTCAGAAAATAGATTTTATTGCATCCTGAAAACCGGCAACTTCTGCTGGATGAGAGGGCAAAATAGGCACATGCAAACATAAGCTTAGAATACAGGCGGTACAGAGATTAAAAACAACCTACCTTCAGTACTACCCCGCCTAGCCTTCTTGATGGTAAGGACGTTTGCATGGCTGTGCTCTAAATATAAAAACAAACAACGGTGGCTGCTCTAATCAAAGGAGTAATAACACGTTGCCAAAAAAATTTACAATGCATCAAAACATTTATACAGACTCGTTCCCTGAAGAAACACAAACTACCCCTAGCCATGTGCAGAAAATATTCAGAGAGAGTCAGAGGAATGGAGTTGCGCCTTGATGGAGTACCATAAAGTTTCTTGGCACGGAGCAATAATTTCCATCACACAGTCCGTGAGGGGTTTCTACTTGCAGAAATGAAGCCCTGTCATGCTGACTGATATGTCATCATGCACACAATTTAACTGGGGTAGCCCAAGTCCCACTGGAAGTCACTGGCGCTTTATATTGTAAGTTACTTGAAACCTCACAGGTGTGCAGGGAGCTCTCTTCCAGTAGCGTGAGTGGGCCTAAATATAATCCTCCAAAGAAGTGTCCGTAAGATCAAATTTTTCCTTATCTGTCCTAATGAAAAATGTCAAATCAAAGGCTGATGGGAAAGAGTTTTAAAGTAGAATTTTTCCTCTCTGGTCCTCTTTGGTTTCTCAGCTTTGATGGCTGCCAGGTTCATCGTATTTTCTGGGATTTGTTCCTTAACGGCTGCAGTTCTCCAGGAAAGGGGGAAGGTGGCAGAGGCCGCTCTGCTGACCACATGCACCCAGTATGCGCTTCCTAAGGCTTCCTCTTAGCGACATTTCAGAAGTGGAAAGTTAACAACTATCGTAAACAAAAAATTCTGTAATCCTAACTCCTCCTTCCACTCAATTTTTCATGCCAATGTGGACCAGTGTGGAAAGAGAGGGCCTCCGGAGTATCAGCTTTAGTAGATGGGGACACGCAGGATAGTGTGAAACAGTTGGAAGGCCAGGTTTAAACATGTAACCTGAAACACTGGAAACTAGAACTCACAGCGGGGCTTAGCAACAAAATCAACAATATAGGCAGCGCATGACATGTGATCACCAAAGCAGAAGCAAGGTTGCTTAAATATAGCCTCTGTAGGTATTAGAATATTTCTGAGAAGTACACATCAAGCACGAGACAGATGCTACTAATAAGTAGAGCTTTAGACATTTATTTTTGTATTTAAATATCCAGCTATATTTATCTGAAAGATTTAACCATACCATTCTTGACAGAAAGGTATGCCAGTTACTTACTGCTGTCTAGACAAAAAGATTTAAAACTGGAAAAGATAAAACCTTTCTAAGGGAACATGGAAAAGTGCTTTAAGAGTCCATGAGAAGGGCAGTATCTCTGCACTTCAGTCCCTAGCGCTCTGGCTTTAAGAGCTTGTCTATTGGGGAATTTACTATATTAATTATTTTGTAAACACTTTCCTAATGCTTGTTCTTGAACCTGAATTGCTTGGGTTTGGTGGGGAGAGATTAGTGAGTCCTGAAAACTCCAGAAAGTTGGAAAAATCAATCAGGCTTACAGGCAGGAGTGATGTCTGATGATCATCTGACACTTCTGGAGTTGTGACCACAGTGTGGTGAACCACTTCGAACTAGGACATAAAGATATGAATCATCTACAGTGAGTAAGCTGTCCCACTTCCAAATTTCCTGAAAAAAAAAATAAAATAAAATAAATCCAGACTATCTGGACACTCACCCTAAGTGTTTGGACAGCTTTAAATGATCCTGTGATCTCAGTGAAGAAATTGTTCTTGAAATGAGTTACATATTTCACCTCTATTTTTAGCATAACCATAAACCAGACCTGCTAAACAGAGGTTTCCCAATCTCTGCTACAGTAATTTGGTACCATGTGGTACATAAAGCTGGAAGGAAGCAGCATACAAAAGAGTTACCGCAGACTTCAAGGAGCAGAAAGGTATGAAAAGTTTCACAAGCTTCCCTAAATATTCTGAAATGCTTATATTTTTTGGATGGGGCAAGTATTTCTGCACAACTACATCCTTTAAGCATTTCATCATCAAGCCTAAACAAGTGACAGACTGAGAGCAGTGCTCAAGAAATGCTTCAGAACATCAAGTTCCTATTAAAAGAGAGCGCTTTGGATAGACACAGAAATGAAATTGATACAGTTCATTCCCTGGCCCCTTCACCACCCCACGTAAATTGCACAAAAGATGCCCTGGAGGAATTACCCAAGACAAAGTCCAGGTGATAAAAAATCAGTGCACTGGCTTTATGCAACTCGTTTCTCCCATTCTGCTGGGAGTGACGTTGAAGTTTAGGTCATGGCCAGAGCACACAGTACCAAAGTACACAGTGCTCTGTGTGGGTCTCTTACAGCCACGAGCTCCTGAGACAGCTGCAGCCCAAAACAGCAGGAGTATGCATAAAGGTGGCATGAGTCAGTCACCTTTCTTTTCCCAAAACTTTCCATGGGCCACTGAGTAAGAATTAATTTTGCTGAGTACTCACCCTTATTCCCTAAGTAGATCAAATCATTTCAGAAGTTATTTTTTTTTGTTATACTTGTACTAACCTGAAATACTGCTTTTAAAATACTTCCAGGTATAAATCAATATAAGTTTATCAAACAATTCAAAAGGCAAGAATACTAAGCAATAACTTCACCAAATCTAGTCCTTGTACACAGGTAAGTATCACCCTTGTGACTAAGAATTTTTCCTATGACTCAATAAATCTCCACATGGAATTAGGTGCTATTTGAGATAAGCAGAGTTGCAAAACCTATGCCTGTCTTGATATAAAATTATAGGAAGGAGAGCTGGAAAGGACTTTAAAAGGTCATCTGGTTTGTCCTCAAGGCAGAATCAATATTTGTGTCACTTGTGACAGATGTATGTTCTTAATGATGGTGACTTCACCACCTCCCCAGGCTTCGCTATGTTTATGTTTAGAAAGATTTTCCTAATAACTGTTCTGACTCTCCCCTGGTGTAATTTAGCTTGCTATTTCTTATTATGTCTGCCATGAACAAAAAGGGCATATTACTCCCTTCATTTTTGCAACAGTGGGGGATTTTTACATCCTAATTATTGTCCTGATCCTTCCATCTTCTTTTAGAGTGCTTAATAACTCCAATTTTTCAAGTTCTCCTTGGCTACAGTGCTCCAAACTGAGTCTTTACCAGTATAAAATACTAGATTACTTCTGCAGGCTGCATTCTGGTTTTCATATACATACTAGCTGGTCACTTAGCTTTTTAATAATTCAGCAACTCATGTTTAATTTGATTCACTTTCATTCCCAGATTTTTCCAGAGAACTGCTGTCTATTGTGCTACCCCATCCTGTATTTGTGCCATTGATTATTTCTGCCTAACACTTTGCATTTGTCCCTATTGAACTTAATCCTATTTTTTTCAGATGATCTCTCCAATTTGTCAGGATCATTTGGGATTCTAATTCTGCTTTCCACATGTTCAGAATCGTCCCATCTCCTGTCATATGCAAATTTACTGCATATAATATTAATCCCTCATTCAGATCACTCGTGAGAATATTTAACAATATTTAGTAAAGAACAACTCCCTGTAGAAACTTCTCAGGATATTTCAATTAAATAATAAAATTAGGTAATTATTCTCTGAGTTTCAGTTTTCATTCAACTTTACATGTACTCTGAAGACTACATTTCCCTAGCTTTCCAATGAGAATATCATTCAAAGGAGTGCCAAAACTCAAGTAACACAGGAGCAAGAGACCTAGTCTGTCCCCTGCATCTGTGGACCTGTTACCTCGTCATAGGAGGAAGTTAGTTTGCTTTGTCGTAATTTGCTCTTGACAAATTATTGGCTATTCCCTCTCTCCGTGCTGTGTTCTAGTTGCTTATGAATGTTTAGGACATTCGTTGCACAATTTTTTCTGAGAGATTTTGGTGATTTCATCATCAAGCATGCAACTGACAATCAAGTACCAGCACACAATACCATGCAAATTAATTTTATGCAAAAATCAAAAGGACTTTTAATTCTTTTCCATCAAAACATATTCTTCAAATATTCACTGTTAAAGGGGGGGCAGCATCTTTAAGAGGTCTTGAGTAAGTATAGAACGATGCACCTCACATATAAATGATGTATCTCATTGATCAGCACTAGTAGAAACATCCTGCTATGCTGATTTATGTCTCAATGCAGCGCTCATTGGAATAAAGGCCCCCACAAAGTATATGGATATCATGTGGTAGTGAATCAATTACGCTCATTTGGATCACACTCAAAGCACTTATGCCATATTGTTGACTCTTCAACCACCTGCCCTTGTCAAGGAGGTCTGGCACAGAGTCTTTGAAGCATTCTTGATTTGCTCCAGTCATGCTCTGTTCTGATAATAAAAAAATTGTCATCATTTTCA
The DNA here is from genome assembly GCA_013400195.1 of Aramus guarauna. Taxonomy (NCBI): domain Eukaryota; kingdom Metazoa; phylum Chordata; class Aves; order Gruiformes; family Aramidae; genus Aramus; species Aramus guarauna. The sequence continues at coordinate 1,007,665 of VXBL01004432.1, forward strand.
TATTGATATCTTTTGAATAGCCAGCACTATCTGTACAAGTGCATAAATGAGATGGAAAAGGTAGAGAAGATACATGCTCTCTTTGGAGGAATATGTGTTTTGTGCATCAGACAGATGATATAGGCTATCTAAAAACACAACTGTCAAATTAAAATCCAGTTAAAAATGAAGTGGCACCACATCCCTGACCAGATTTACTACTAGAATAGATGATCTACTTTTTATCTGAAATCATATGGAAGACCAGGAGGCATTCAGATATAAGAATCCAATAGAATTACCTTCAAAAATAAAGATGTTGAATTATTAGACTTTATCCAAAATAAAATACAAATGCACATTATACCAAAACAAACAACTCTTGCTTCAACTCTGTTAACAATTAAAACAACCCCCCCCACACACTAATCCTAACAACAGTCACTATAGTCATTCTATGTCTAGGTGTGGGGTTTGTCTGCATTGATAGGGGGGAAAGAAAACATAAAAATGAACTGTTTATAATGGGTCACATGAGAATAAAAATCAATCTGTAAATCAGTTTTTCCAGGAATCCATTCTGTTTGATCAAGAACATGACTGAAGTTTCCTGTTCACAGAATACTGTGCAAAACTTACCGCTGGAAGAGCATCTTCACTTTTGAAAGTATGCTAAAAAAAAGTTGGAAAGTAGAATTTCATAAATTGTGTAGAGACAAATTTTCTCTCAGGTAATCTAATTTTACATTGAGTTATTCCAGATTTACATCAAATAGTTCAAGTAAAAAAAATAATCTTGGCTTTCATACGTAGCACATGGGGCCTTTGCTGGCCTTTCACTTCTGGTGTTACTTTATGATGTCTCTGCAAGGAATTAGATATTTATGGGGTTGTCTCCTTGAAAATTTATCCAGAGTTTCAGTTGCTAGCTTTCACACAATAATCTCGTTCATTCTGGATTAAAAGTACTTTATGTAAAAATATAACCTTTTCTTCCCGAATGTGCAAGAGCAGAAAAAGATAAACAAAGGAAAAAAAGAAAAAAAAAACCCAAAAAACCCCAACCACAAAGGAAAAAAACAGAGTAAGAGAAAATATGCTTGAGTCTGAGACCAAACATGTCCACCTGCGGAACTGTTTTAATGGGCATATATGAATTTCTAAATTCAATAAACATGGAATAGGAGACAGTAAAACTCTCAAACCACAAATCGAAACTACTGACGTCTTTAAGAAATGTTCCAGTTACACATGGCCTTCAGGACTGACAACTGTTCCACCCCAGAGCAGGAGCTGTTGTCCTGTCAGGAGCAGTAATGGCACAAAAGGAAAATATTCTCAGGACAATTGCCAGCCCTGAGGAAAAGAGGCAAATGTCTTTCCATGTAGCTATGATTAATCAACATTAATAAGGTTCATATTCCAGTCTGTCTAATAAAATTTAGCAACTAGCAAAACTAGAAAATTTTAACCAGGTGATTTATTACCATCCCTTCTCTCTTTTTACTCTATTACTGACGGCCTGTGAAAGGATGAGATGCTGTGGCTTGCATGAACTCCCTGAAGATGTCATCGTACTGAATGATACCTGAAAAAGAATTGACAGATAAGAAAATCACGTATCTGCTTCTTACTAAGTAACTGTCTACAGCTATAGTGGAATAGGGTACTGCTTTCTTCCCTCGCCCCCACCCTACATCAAACTGACCCTTGAAGACAATTTCCTGAAATGGCACTTTTAGTTAGTGGGAAAGCATATTATGGGACACAGAGAGAAACTATAAATGGTAACAAGGCTAAATTCCCTGGCTCTGGAACCCAATAAACTGTTGTTAATCTAGTCACTCTGAGGAAATGGTGGTATGATGATAATTAGTTCTCAGTTCCTCCAAAGGAAGTGCTACGTGGTATACTTTAAATAGAAGGAAAGAATATTATCTTTTTAGTATTTTCATCATGCATTGTTAAGCCACTGCATTCCTGTGCTGTATCCCACTGTGATGAAGCCAGGGGTAGTGTCTACCTGCTGAATTTTAAGTGGGAAACAATTTATAGTGCATGTGTTGATGACGTTTATCCCAGTATTGGTACCACTGGTTTCTGCTATATTCCAAACACTTGTAACAAGAAAAAATCAGAAAAATAACAGAACTGCAAAGAACTTTGCAAGAGATTGATAAAATATGGCTCCTTCCATTGATTTCAGCAGGCAATGAGAAAGGATCTAGGTGACATTATTAAACAGCAAAATTTCACATATGCATGCTTCTGGAAAAAAAAAAAAAATTAACACAAGAGAAAATTTCAAAAGGTTCACCAAGAGCAGAAAAGGAAGAACCACATAAAAGAGGGCTACAAGAGACTTCAAGTCATGACATGCACTTGACCCATGCTGCATCAAAAGACATTGAAATTCACTGCTTGCAGCCCCACCTCATATTCTTCCTTCTCTCAACAGGATATGAACCAAATACTATGCTTTTTCAGTGTACCACTATTGAAAGCTGTCTGTCACACTGGAACATTTTAAACACATTTCTTTTCAAATGAAAGAAAACATTAAATATATAGACAGAGGGACTGTTAATGTAGGTCAGGATAGGCCTTTATTAACTAGCATGCACATTCTAAATACAACCAGCAGTCACAGTGTCAGAAATGCACCAAACTTAAGTCTTGTGTGTTTTATAATTATTTTTTTCCACTAGAGAAAGACCTGTGAATGAACCATGCAAGTCTTGAACAACAAGAAATCACAGTGCAACAAGGAACCTACACTTGGGTTTCTGCATATACCTTGAGCTATTAAAATTTGCCTATGGTGAGACCATGATATGGTGTGTCAGAAGACTGGAAAAGCTTTACTTCACAGGCATCTACACAGTGGAAGATTTTATTGCCTTCAGTGCATACATGGTTTGTAAGCACAAATCCCTTTGCCCACTGTTCTATGAAGACACCTGTAAACAATGAGTTGGAAACAATACAAGGATCTTCAGGTCATGAAGTGTACACCAACGCTTTGCCTGCCTTCCAGTGGGGTGACCCAAGTCCTCCCCGTGGTGAGTCTCTGAGTCACATCTAGAATCTTTTGTTCATTCTGGAGGATTATACCTTACTTTTTGCCAAACTTCTTCAAGCACCTTTAGTCCAGAGGGTGAATTAGAAATCCTGGAAGATGAAAGTTACTCTTAACATTTGTGATACTTCTTATTTCTTCCTGTAAGTCAAAAAATTGGAAAGTGGTTCATTCCTCCTTTTGCTTCTGTAAATTTGCTCCTTCCCATGGAGACAGATGAGGTGGCAGCAGATGGAATCAGAGAGCTAAATATTTCAAATGTGGCTTGTGCAGCCAGCTCCACTCTCAGGAATCCAGAGCAGCTAATCTTGAAAGGAAAATGAGCACATCCTTCAAAACCAAACACCGGGCATCAGATGTACAGTTTAAGCTATTGGCCATTACTTACAGACTTAATAAACTAATGTAGAAAACAACTTGCTTTACTATACTCGTTTTTTCTCTCAGTCTTTTCAGTTGAATAGTTGTAACAAGTAGTGGAGACATAATTGTGGATTCATCTTAGATTGGGGAGACAGGAATTTCTAAACCCTAAAACTTAATCTTGGTAATTGACACGGTGTGTATTTTTCTGCAAAGTACTTAGCCTCGTTATGTCTTACAGTTCTACAAACATCACATACCTTATTAAAAATAACAGAGAGAGCCTGTGCTTAAGAGGTTGCCTGCAGGTGGTTATCATGTGAGCAATAGATGCATTATTGAAGCAATTCCTTTTTGCACATCTATGCCAGAACAACAACCATTAGAATAATTAGATTCTTTTGTTGGCCAAAGAGCTCTGAGGTATCCATCTCCCCAGTTGCTGGCCTCTAGTGAAGATGAGTTCCTGTCTTTTAAAACTTTTATGGGCTACAAGCTGACTCTCAGGACAAATAGTTCCTTTCTCAGATCAGAATCAAAACCTGTTGCATTAAATTATACTTGCTGTTACCATGCCAACATGCTTTCTTTGCTCACACTTCATTTTGCACTCTGAATGGCATGCCTAATAAAAAATCAGGACTTTCCATTTTAGCCATCTCAAACGTACATCTGGACTCCATCCCAGACTGTAGGTTCCTTTAGGAAATATTCTAACTCCAGTTAAAAATACAGTTCTTAACCATTTAAAGGTGGCTAGGCATAATCTCCCAGCAGGACTGAATTTTAACACAAAGCACTTTGATAGAGAACTACTATTCAGATTTTCTGATATTGTGGAATTTGGTAGATCAGCGAGGCAGAACATGAAGTTGTTTTCCACCACATAGGGTGCCTCTGGAAATTTTGGGGAAAATGGTGAAAACCGAAAGAAACCTGCGTCTAGCAAACAATCTATAAACAAAGATGAGCTACGTAGAGAGCGCAGATGCCCTGGGGATACATTGCTTCCATGTAAAACCATCTGAAATTTGCCTTGGATGATAGTTTTTAAAAGTTATCCAGCTAAAACTCATCATGCCACCAGGACAGCCTGTAACCAGTGTCTTAGAGCAGAAGCAGTCTTGGTTCCTCTACTTCCAGTTCATGATTGGTGTAGGGACAGGGCTGAGTGGCAGAAATGTTCTCCCTGCTGCATTCCAGTGGGCAGGGGAGGCACTTTGCTTTGTGCCGCATCAAGTTTTACCCCAACCAAAGAAAACAAACAGCAGGTTTTGAAGACACTGTAAACTTTGCCCTCACAGCTGGAGTCAGAGCGAAGCAGTGGCAGCCAGCAATAAGGGACAGGCGAGAAGAAAACAAAAAGTGATGGAGAGAGACAGCCGCAGCACAAAGAATTCATTCTGTGCCTCTATTAAGAAGTCTGAGAGTCCCCTACTGGGGAAAAGAAACCATTAAAATGTTCATTAGAAAGAATATCACCTTGGGCATTTATTATTTATTGCAAGTCTTTATAAGCCATTACTCTTCAGATGTATTCCAATAAGTCCCCACGTACCCCCTGTCCTGCTTCGGTCTTAGCAGACGAAACATCCCGCAGCAAGTGCCAGTGCCGCAGTGCTGCTCTGCGGCAGTGGGACCTTTGGTTTACAAGGAGGTTTCTTTTACATGCACAGCTAGGATTGATTTACAATCTCAACTTTTGTAGAGGAACCCACAGAGTATTTAATTTTAGATTATCCAAAGGAGGAAAGTTGTAACAATCAAAAATAAAGCTGAATGTACTCCACACAGTTTGTTCAGCCGTGCCAGTGGTTTTAAGAAGGATGAAACAACATTGGAAACGCTGGTCATGCACACAGTACCCTGCCCACCGCTCCAGCTGTGTGTCTGCATTAGCTTCTCAGCCCGGTAACATGAAATCCTCTGCCTGGTTTTCCTCTAGCGTTTGGTTGTTTCGCTTTTACCTTCTCCAGAATTTGCCTGTAACACAGTTCTTCATTCACCATTGAGACTATACACACTACATGAACTACATATTAAAGTTACATATTTCTACCTGCATAACGTGAAAGGCAAACACAGAAGAAGACCAGGAGACTTGGCACGTAGCTCTACTTTCTCATTTCTTACTGCAAGTAGATGCCAATTAACAGCATACAAAATTTCCTTTGGTATACTGATTTGTGTTTTTTTTTAAGACACAACCAAGACTCCCAACCGAATGTTCTCCCCATACGCACCCAGATCCTACTGTAGGGCACATGGCCTTCTGGAACATGACCCTTCCAAAGATCCGTAGCACACCTTCCTCCTGCTGAAGCACACATCACTATACCGTTAGGTATAGGTCCAGGGTTGTATCCATGATGATTCTCCAGCTACAGTGTATAATCACAGGTCTGCCACACTGCTGCAGCTCATTCTGCCATTAGCTGATGCAGACTCCCTTAGATATCAAATGCTGCCAGAGTGCACAAGAAAAATGTAACACTACAGGCCTGTGAACCAGAATGCAAACAGCTTTAGAAATTTTTCACCCCTAATTATTATGTCACCCTGCAATTACAGAAGTATTCCTACTAGTTGGTGTTCATTTGCATGGGGACTCAGAGTCAAGATAATTCACAGAGATGAAAAATAATTTTACATTTTCTAAAGAAGAAATATAGAACTTTCCAAAGACTTTTAAATTGGTCATACCATCACACTTGATGTGATCATTTTTAGAAAGTTAGGTTTAACCACTTACTAGACTCTGCAAACTTGCTGGGCACCAACAGACTACCTCAAATCTAAAGACATTTGGAAAGCAGTGAACTGCTTAATGAAAATAAATCCATAGTGACCCTGAATCTAAAGCATTTCTCACAAAACTTCTGTGCATTTGATATCTAGGTCTTGCTAAATTAAGAGGATTACAGACAAAATATGTGAGAGACAATAGTTCACATAAATCAAATCTCCTCTACTGATCTAATTCTATTGCTTTCCCAGAAGCACTCCTGCACTCAGGAAATCTTTTAATTATGAGAATGAGAACAAGGCTGCCCAAACACGTCATGCAACCTTAATGATTCACAATGAACAAGCAATAAACAAAATGTTGAACTCCTCTCGCATTTGTGGCCGGTCAACAGATTGCTAAACGTAGCAATGATTCTTTTTCGAAGCTGTTCTCGGTTCCCTATTTTATGATGTTATTGCTTGACATTGTTGACATCAAGGAAATATTGATATGGTAAGATATATTTATATGTGTTCAGTCACTTACAATATTAGTACAAGGAATAAAGAAAACATGTGCCAAAGTATGGAACGATGAGACACGTCGATAGTAAGAAGTCAGTATGTTCTTCCTTTACCCATATGCATGGTAGATTCTGGAGACACTTTTTCTCAGGGTGATTTGGGCAGAAAGTGAAAAGGCTTACGACCATACCATTTTACTCAGCATGTCTTGTACTTGGGCACACTTAGTCATAACTGTTGACTTGACAAAATTTATTATTTTCCTTGAAACAAGAACAACTGCTTTCAACATTGCAAAATAGAATTTTACCGGATTTTCTCTCACAGAACTGTACATGAGCACAATGTCCTAGGCACACGTACAAAAAGGACTGCAATTACCTGGCAATATGGCATCAATTAGGAGAAAGGAGTAAAATTTATTTTCACTTTCATTATAGAATTGTGCTGTTGAGGTTTAGCTTGTGGGGGAAGAGGGGGAAGATAAGCTGGTTCTTTTTCTCTCTTTCTTATAGAAGGAATTACTACCTTCCTTTTTAATGAATGCATACTTTATAAAAGACAGAAATTCTGTGTTTTTTCATGTTCAGAATGCATGAAGATTTACTCTGGGTGAAGAGTTATAAAAATATCAAACTCAAGAGACTGAAGAGAAAGAGAATACTTTCCATTATTTAATCTTCATCATCTGACAGGACACAATTCCTTTAAGGGAACTAAATCCTGGTGCTCTGTCCTCTCTACATGCGTAGGTGATGTCAGTCAGCCAGGGGCAGTTAGAGTAAAAGAATCACGCTTGACTTATGTTAATTGATCTCTGTGTCTAAGAACCTAAGGATATGATACACACTTCTGGTGCATGGAAACCAGAGTTAACATCATGTAACACTGTAATGAATAAAATCAAAGAATTTCTGTTCAGCATGTGATTCTGTAAGTTACTATTTATACTTGCCCACTGTTACAAACTGGCTTTCCAGCTGCTTTCCCATGTTTGTCAAAAGGAGGCTCAACCACACAAACGTCTTCTCACTCTCTGGTACGGATAAGCATCAAGTCTTGTGAATACCTAAAGCCAGTGTGACGCACTTGTGCAAACTCTGCAGAAAAATAATGCAAACAAAATATTACCATGTTTTTGGCAATTCATACAGCTACAGTTCTCCTTTGTATTAAACACAACATATTTTTGGATATATGGAAGACAGGAGAGAAGAGGGAGAGGGAGAAGAAGCAGTAGTATTAGGTAAAATGGGCAAAGCAGACCTTCAAGGAGAAAAACTTCATCACAGGTCACTGTGAGCCACATTAAAAAAATCTTAGTCAACACTGGACAAGCAGGCTTACAATTTTGCCACATCGAATGTATATTCAGATGAACAGATAGATCAGAATGAATTTATTACAGATTATAATCTTTCTACTTTTCCAGACGTAGAAAAGCAATATGAATGCACAACTGCAATAATCCCACGGCATTCACAGATTTAATAATTTGCAAAATATGAGTTATATAATAGATATTCAACACTTCTGTGTGTCACAGGACTCACTGGCTAGAGACAGCTGTCTTCTCTATGTGTTTTCAATAGATTTCCTCTATTACACCTCCTGAAGTTACTTGAAAGAATTTAATATTCTCACTTCCTCCTAGGTAAATCACTCCTGTGTTTTTCCTCCTGGAGTTTATTGTCTTTTTCTGTATTGTGTTTAGATTGAGGTCAATGGTTCTGGTCTCTGTTTCCTCCCCAGCTACCTCAGCCCACTGCCTCTCTTCCAGGCAGGAAAACCCAAGTGACGGTCAGCAGCGAAGTGAAGGTCAGAGATTTCCTTGGCTGCCCTTTGACGCCTTCCCGCAGCAGCCTGAGTCAGCAGCGCTCCTCGCAGATCAGACCTGCCTGGTCTCTTGAGGGTACTCAGAGGAATAAAACTTCATGACTGATGTCTCTGTCGTGAGAAATCCAGTCATTTCTAATCCAGTTCTTAACCCTTGCAGAAGGCTCTTCTTCACAAAGCGTTAAGCAGTTTTCTGTAGTATCTGGTTCACATCCTACCCCAGGTGTCTGTCAAACTACTGAAGCAGGCCTAAACAGAAATCTACATCCATATAACTTCAGTTGAATCTCTATTTAGATAGCAAGCAAGTAAAATTTTATGCACTCTTAATAAGTTTTTTCTTTAATGTTTTAGCATGTCCTAAAAATGTCTGAGTCAATCTGCATTTCACAACAGTTCCTGTTATCAAAATATGTTGTTCTTATATGCAGTTTTTAATTGACACTCCCTCCTTACCACACATATAAAATATTGTGCTGGAAGTGGGAAGATTTATTTTACAACTGTAAATCTAAACTTTCAAAACTGAGTGTTGATTCTCATTTCTGATTATCCAACACAAGCTAGTTTACAGCCTTCAAAAAGTGGATATTCAGTATTCTCTCATATCCTATGGAGTGACTGGTATCAACAGTATATAAGCTCTGATCAACGGAGCATTCTTTGTCCAAAGTCTATATTGAAGCAGTTGCTTGATGTACAACCAGGTAGAAAGTAAGAGATGCAAATATTTCTCAAGTATAAGGGTAAGACTGGCTAACAATACAAGTAAAATGCAAAGAAGTGATGCAAGGGGTAGATAATTCTTGTGCAGAGCTGATAGATGGAGAATGTGAAAGTCTCTTCACAGCATTTTTTCAGGAATTTCCTTGTTTGCTAGCACAAGTTCTGCTGGGACGGACAAGAAACTCTTTGCTTCAAAGCACCGTTTTTTATTTACAGCAATGTGCTCTACCAAGGAACAGACAGACAAACGCATGGTCAAGGCATTACCTGAAGACACTGGCCTTCAATTTCCTTGGATCAATGCTGCTTGCATCTTCAGCGGGACTGTCATATGGTGACGTTATGCTCACTTCTGCTGCAGGGGCCCAGCTCCCAGAGCGGGCTGTGCAGTCTCAGCCCAGGTAGCAATTCCTGTGTGATCACAAAGCACTTACATGCACGGCGATGGGACTCCCAGCAGCCAAAGACCTCAGTCGGTCAAGATACTGAAGGAAACACCAAATGGAGAAGTGTGTTTGGAATCCCTCATTTCTCTACACTGCAGAGCTTCTTCAACCTCACTGCTGATCACAGGAATTACTCATTAACCCCTCCTGTATTCAGGGGCCTCACACATCCCTTTGGGTGAGGATGACTAGATCAGAATCAGAGAATCGTAGAATCATTTAGTTTGGAAAGAATCTTTAAGATCATCTTTAGTTTTAAGCTGCCAGCGTTAATATCATCATTCACCTTAAGCTATAGCGCAGAGGACAGAAGACTTCTGCAGGAAACAGGTAACCAGGACCCTATACCCACAGCACCTTTAGGATACTAAATACACATATCACCCACTCAGCAGAAAAGCCCAGAGTACTTCCACGTAAGCCTCAGTTGTCCTTATATGAGGTGAAGGATACAGCTTTGAATGTTTGGGTGGGAGCTCTGACACACAGCCCGGTGTTTCACCACCAGCACTATCGGCGCTTCTGAATGGAAGCGGCCACAGAAGCTCGCTTTGGTGCTCAAACCACGGCTGTCACCACCAGCAGACCTACCAAACCCGACCCTTCAGGAGATGTCAAATCAGGGAATCCTGTTTTGTGACTTCTGATGGTGCTTTCACCATGCCAGCATACTCAGTCTTGCCAAAATGGTATTTCTTCTGGATAAAGACAGTTCTACTTAAGGAATTTATTGGCAAAATTGTGTCTCTAGGCTTTCAGAAACCACAATGACAGCAGATGGCCTTGCGAACTCTCAGCCTGAACTGAAATTTAGGCATCTGAGACTCGCTTAAAAGGCTTGAGTCCTCCCTTCGACAAGTACAGCCAGGTCTGTCTATGGCTAAGAGCTGCACATATACTGGTAGATTAAGCAACGTCAAACACTTTTCCTCTTAAAGTGATGGAGCAGCCCTGACACAATTTTAGTCTGGGTCAGTTAGCATTGGGGAGAGTGCCAGGTTACAGCTAATTCCTAGCCACAGCTCAGGAGTTAGTATAGGCCAGAGACTGCTCCCAAAATCCATTTGGTTTTGGGTTTTTTTAGTGTAGAAGAGTTCAATAGTATGGACACAGGTCCTTCTAGTTGCGAATACATTTGAAGCTAAACTTGCTGACATGGCAGCGAGGGCCAGACACAGGAATCCTTTCGTGTCTCAGCAATTATGTTCCGCAGTCCAAGACAGCAAAGCAAAGAGAAGTATATAGGATTACACAAAGAAGGTCTGTCCTATGTTGGGAACTTTGTGTTCTTGGAGACACAAAAAAAATAAATTCTGCTAACGACAAGACGTACCGTATTCATACGTTATAGAGTTGCACTTGTAAAATGGAAACACAGGCTCACAGCTGATAAATAGCCAGAGAGAGCATTCACCAGGCTGATTATAAATATGTGCTCAGACAGCTCAGGGACTCTGAGGATTGAAATCATGAGATACTCTACATGGCAACGTGGTTATTTAAATACCTCCTCTTCCACCGGGAGTTCAGCCATTATTCAAAGAGAGGAAGCATATTCATTCCTGAGTGCTCCAGACATAGGACAGTTATGAAAAGCTTTCTGCACAAATGAAGCAAACGTGGTATCCCACAGCGAGACCGAACAACAGCTTCTGTCACAGCCTCAAATCCGACTGTACCTGAATGAATGGAGGCTGGAAGGTAGCTGGGTTCATGGGCAGCAGCGTTTGTTGGAGTCTGTCACTCCCTCTTGAGGGTTACTTACATGGGTTTAAAACTTTATACAATTGCAATAGATACAGCTGACAGCATGAAAACAATTAGATTAACATATAAACAGTTGAGGCTATAATGCTATTAAAATGGACGTTCAAGGAAACTGTAGCTATTTCTACAGCTGTTTTGGAAAGTCTCTCTTTGGCAGAACATGCTGGATTGTCATTGTAAATGCCTGTGCTTCCCATGCTGGTTTCCTGAGGAAGGGTTTGTGGACGGACTTGTTTATTTATTACATTTTTTTTACCCCTCTTAGCTGTAGCTGTGGATTCCCCAGCTTTGTGAAACTAGTCATTAGTTGCCTTGTTTGGCCAGGAAGAATCTGTAAAGAAACTGGCTGTTGTGTAGAGGGTTCCTGGAATTTTCTCCCAACCTTGTGTAAGAGCTTAATAAAATCAAATTTAATTTTATGTAAGATTTGTTACAAGGCCATAGGTGTTTTGTGAGAACAAAGAGCAAAAGAACTGAAATTATGTTTACTGTTCTGAAGTAAATCATACCAAATGAACTTCAGATGGGACTTGCTAAGGTGATCATCCCTCCAACTGGCGCAAGACCACAAGGATCAGATGCTGTCATCTTAAATGAGAACCAAAGGAAATCAGCATCACCTACATCCACATACCCTGAGGCTATTTTGAAGGCAAGTTCCTTGGCTGTGCCAGCCTAAAGCTGCAATAAACTCCCACAAAAACAATGGACAATCACAGCATTTATGACCTTCTGTCCCTCAAGTGTTGACCTTTTTTTCTCTGGGAAACAGAAAGCAACCTGTTCTTATATGTTTTTAAAACAAACACTCCATTGCAAATGCCTCCCCCTTTGGAGGAAGGCATACAGAACAAACACCTAACGGATTTTAGTCACATCATTTAATACGCTGTTAGAAGAGGAACAGATGCTACAGAAAAAAAGTGCATTATGAAGCCAGCATAACGGTATAAAACATAGCAAAATACTACCTCTTCAGAAGTAATACTACCTCTTCAGAAGACATTTATGCACTTGGCACCGAACATGTGAGGCTTAACAAAATACTACCTTACGTAGAGTGCAAGTCCTATTTATAGAAGTTATGTCCCTGACAACAGCATCCATCATCTTCTGTGGTGATTTTCAGCCACATCCATAATGTCGACAGTCGGTCACCCGTACAGAGTGCTGCATGCAGCACAACCACCTGAACGCTATTGTTCTGATCACTGATTATGGAGTTCCCCTGTATTATTACATACTTACTAGGTCAGAGAAACCCAAAGTGCTATTTTGAGTTTCAGCTGGCTGGAAAGACTTACCCATTCTAGACAAGCATCCATTCTGACTAAATTACAACCCCTCCTCATGCTTCAGGATATCACTAGCTATGGAAAAGTTCTGAAGAAGCTTTCTGTTGGCTAGAGAAGCACCTCCTGCTTGCCCACCTTCTCAAGAAACCAGAACAACAAGCTGACATCAGCCCGACGCCACTTGCTGTGGTATGCTCACGCACTGCCTGATGCCAGATTCAATTTAAGATACTGTTCTTCAGTGCAGATCAAGGACTGGGCCTTGTACATCTCATGTACTACTTTGCTTGACAGCTTACCATGACCTAGCATGACAGCTGTGGTCATCGGTAATCACTGCCAAAAGGGAGGATCATAGGAGTGGGTGGAAAGGAAATCAGACATTCCTGGCAGCTGGCCTGCAGCTCTGAAGCTTCCTTTCACCAAACATCAGACTGAAAACAGATCTCCGCTCGCTGAAGAGAAAAGTATGGGCTTCCACTTTTCAATCACTTTTCCTTAGTGCAGTATACAAATGGTTTCCTTTCCCCGAAAAGCAAAAAAGAGAAAAGGCAAAGGGAAAAACACATGTGTTCACCTAGCGGAGCGAAAACAAAGGGCCAGAGAAGGCTGTTCCTCCCTGGTTCATTACTGTCATTTTTGTTAGCAACAGTAGATTAGGCAGGCAGGGAATGATGGCCCTTGGAAAGCAAAACAGAGAAGTGTTTACCATATAAACAGAGAATTAAAGAGTTACACAACACATAAAAATTTTAACTTGTTTTTTGATGAGCACACTACACAGAAAACGATATATTACAGCAGAATTTAATATGTGCTTTTACTATTAAATTTTCACGAGTTCAGTAATGACTTACAATGTGGTTGCCTTCAAGGGCTCAGCAGGATTGTCACTACCTCCAAGGACAACGAACCAATTTTTTTCCCATAAGTAACCCATCCGAACCCAGTGAAATTCTATGTTGTTTAGTCCTATAAACACTTCTCTCAGAAATGTGGAAGAGGTTCTGCTTGTCTGGCTAAGATTGCATCTTTTTTAGAGCAGATGGAAGAGAAAGTAAAAAAGAGGAACAACCACTGACAGGGATTGTGAAATAACATGGTCTATAAACCCATTGATTTGAAAACAAATAAGTAAGATTTAGTAGCTATGTCCACCATGGTAAAACCCCAAAATTCAAGAATTTCCCTGGCTTCTGGGCCTGCCGATAATTTCAGAACAGTATTGCGAAATCCTCCAGCTATTCGCTCCAGCTGAGCCTGCTTAATTAGAATTCCTCAGCACTTAGACATATTTCCTTAACAGCAAACGATACAAATAATCACTTCAGGAGACAGCAGAATATATAACAGGGGCTCTTTTTTTTCGTAAAAAAAATATTATTATAAAACTGAAAGACGAAAGCAATAGTGAGAGCTCCCCAACACATTTTTGTCAAACCAAGCACGATTAAAACCATCCCCAAGTTTCTGAGGCTGTACAGAGTGGCGGTTTAAAACCCTCTCTCTAACCCCATCGCTACGACTCTTTCAAGTGAGCAAACATGCAAAGACATTTCAAGCACCATGGCAATGTTGACTCGGAGCATTGTTAACTCCTACCAAAAGGCTGTGGGAAGCACAGTAAAACGATAGAAGGTTTCATTTATTAATCCGTGATGAAAACCAGGCTTCTGTTGGTGGAGGGGGCAGGGGAAAGGGGAAAGGTAGGCTCGTCTGTTTAATGCTTGGCCCTGATAGTCTTTTTTTTTTTTTTTCCCCAATAAAAAACCAGCAAGCAGCTGAGCGCAGTGCTTCTAGCTGCGTCTTTCTGTAGGTTGCCGGTTGCCAGCATTCACAAAGCACAAGTTATGTAATGCACTCCTATCAGGAATCCGAGTTCAAAAACATTTCATGAAGTCCCATGCTGTTCTTGCTGGAGTAATTGTTTCTGATAATGAAAAGTCAGCTGATTCAGCTGTCTCAGCCCTCTCCAATGGCAGCACTTTGTGCTTTACCTCAACCTCTTCTCCCTCCCTCCATCACAGCAATCTCTGCACATTTCTGAGGGAGACTGTTCTGCTCCTTAAACCCCTTCACCGGCTTTTGCCAGAGGGAAAGAAAAATAAAGGAGGATAAATGTAGGTTTTGCCCCTCCTGTGCCTCTGAAACAGGCTGTTTTTCCTTGCTGATCATTTGGAAAATCCTCATTTCTTTGGTAAGTGCAAAAGAAACACTGGATTCACAATCAAAAGTACATTCATCACATTGCAGTATTGACAGAATAGCTTTTCTGACCTAATTTTGAGACATTTCAGAGCAATCTGCCTCCCAGAAATGTGCTTAGTCCTGATGGGATCATTTGAGGCACTTTTCAGGAAAATTCTGCAACTTTTCACAGAAATAATTATTGGGTGACTTGTTGAGTGAGAAATTCCATTTGCAGTCACTCTGCCACTTTGATATCATTAAAATCCATCAGGCACATAGATAAGAGCATATAATTATTTAAGGTATCTAAATTAGAGTGCATAAAGAGGAAATCATGCAGGACAGCTCTCTCTTTCAATCTGTATTCAATGTTTTTATGCCAGGACATGAACATGTAAATATTAGTCAATATATTTCAGCATGTAAATAACAGCAATCTGTTTCCTTGGTAACATTTAAATAGCAGAAATAAAAGTTAGAAAAATAAAACCGCAATAAAGCCAGAATTAGTATAAAATGCCCTTATCAAATATCTCATCAAAATACAGGCTTAAACTCTAAACACTACTAAACTGTGCTTCCTTATAATTGTTTCGTTCCCACTGTAGTTGTGAACACAGTTAACAAACAGCTCATTCTTTAAAGAAGAGTGAAATTTGATTCATATCATTGTGTCTAATACGAAATTTAGACGAAAGTATCTGTGGGAGGTTTGATCCATGACAGTCAGTCAAAGGATTCCCATTTCTTTCAGCAGAATTCAACACAGATGCTTAGAGCAAGGATATCTGGGAAAGATGTGTTTAATGTTAAAATAATGATTTACAAGGTACTGGAAAAGTGTACTGATAGAAACCTTCAAAGCACAATTAGATAGATTGACAGATAAAATATCTGTATGTAAATCTCAATGTATTTCATCATGTGTGTTGAAATAAAGGAGATGAAAGATGAAGAATATGAAAGTTATTTCTAAAACAGCAACAGAAAGTTTTATTATTCTTTCAGACACAGTTACATATTAAATAACTTAATTATCTTAAATTTGTGAGGATTTTTTTCTTCCAGTATTTTATCTTAAATCTAGGGATTTTGTTTGTTTATTTGTGCCTACTAGTTTCCTTTAGAGTTAAAAGTGTTGATTTCTAGAAAGAAGGGAAGAGAAAGTTAACTGGCACTGTTTATCTTGAATTCAGTCTTCAAATCTTAGTTAGACAAAACTCACAAGGACTTCTGTTCCATTAATCTGTGGTCTAACAAGCCTCAAGGTGTATACTTGGAGGAAAACCACCCTTTGTTTTAATAGAAGGAACACTATTAAACACAGAAGGATAAGCCTTAATCAAGATTCTTTTCACTATTTTAGCAACTCCAAACATTAGTTAATTCTTGCAGTGAAGCTAACAGAGATTAATTTATACCTCTCTGAGGCACAGAACTGTTGACCATCTTCCCAAGTGAATGAGAGAATCAGCAACAGAACTTAAGCGCTGCAGGTTCAAGTTCCTAGTTATAAGAAATACCTTAAAAATGAAACAAAACATAACAACAACAACTGCCTTCAATCACTCAGACATCAAATCCTACAACCACTTCAAAACCTCGTGAGTCCTACTTCCATGAGTTCCCAGTGAAATCCAGGCAATACCGTTTAACTGACCATAGGACACAAGGCTATGAAAGACCTGCTTCAGTTTTTATAGCTATAAAATAGGGCTAATGGTACCAATCTCTTTTTGAAATGCTTTGAATTTTTTCAGATCAAAACAGCACGGAGATATACTGATGTTGGACCTATGCCTACAGAAATCAAACATGGTTCATAGACTATGTCATCCCAAGCTAGAGCTCTGAGAAAAATGAATAGAAAACATGGCAAGTGTCAGCTTGCTGCTTCATGCACTGTGAATGAAACACGTAAAAGCAGCAGCTGCATAAGCAAAGAATAGAAATTCTGATTTGTATGGCTTACAGTCATTGAATATAACAACATAAGCAAAACAGAATATTTATTGATACAAGGGTTTATATAATTTGGTTTCTTTTCTCTCTCGAGCATATTAGACTTTGAAACCTTAATGACTCATTTGTGTTGCACATGCTTTGTAAAATAATGCCAATTGCCTATGAATCTACACAAAACAGCAATTTGCTAAAGATTTTGTTGGCTTTGCAAGGCAAAAGAAAACACGCAAACACAGTTAAGGCATATGCTGGAAAGCACCAACAAATTCTTCAAGTCCTAAATACCAGTTCTGGAGTATATTTTGAACAAATTGTTGATTAGCTGCAAGAGTTATAATACAATGTTAGCTAATACTTGAAAACTTGCCTGGTACGCTTGAATTAGCCTGAATTTAAACAAGGTATATTATAATATACCTGAGCCTAGTGGTGTTGACCCTACTACCAAACAGAAGTCACTTCAGTATTGTTCGGGAAGTGAGAAGAGAATGAGACCACCCAGGCTTTAAATACATTGCTATGGAAAACAGAAATTAACCAACTTAGATGCTGACATGAGTAAGAAAGCAAGTTATGACCATATAAACCAGAGTGAAAAACCCAGTCCTGAAATGAACCCTTTGCAATAAACCACGTTCTGACTGGTACCATTGACTTCAGCAGCCATCATAAAGGTATAGGAACCTGGACACTTTTCAAAATCATTACTGAAGGAAGAGAATTTATTTTAGTATCTAATCTTCAAAACATAATTACAACATGTTCATAAGGTCCAACCTCAATTTCAGAAAACACAGACTACTTGCCTTACAGCCAAAATACACAATGGATTTAGGAAAGCTGCATGACTGGTGGAAAGCACTGTAGCAAAAATAGCTATTTTCACCAGTTTGCTCCACTCAGCTTCTCAGCACCATCATGTGAAGGCTCACTACAAGGATTTTCATCAGAACAGAGCACAGCAAACTCTCATTCCCTTTAAAGTTTCGGTCCTGCTTTCTGAAATGGAATATTTTCACTTCTAAACTGAAGCTTCCGCACACTTAGAAAGTAGCAATACAGACCCACCACAAATTTTGTGACCCATTTTACATTCCAAATTAATCACATTAATTTTGTGCAACTAGTCAATGAATTCTAATGTATTGCTGTCTTTGTACTTAAGTACAAAGGACCATACTTTCATTAAATGCCTCTATATTCCTCAGAAATATGTGCCAAAAAGCATTTCAGTGGTACATGTCAGTTCCTTCCTCTTCGAATCTCACTCCATTTTAGAGTGTGGTAAGGTACTTGAAGTAGTAGAGTTTACATTTGAATGCTATGGCTGTCTTTGTTGGCAAGATTCATCCCGTCTGCTTTTACCTGTGTAAAAGCTGGGTAACTCCTCTAAACATCATCTAGGATTCCTGCACACTATTTGACAGAGAAAATTAGGGACTACCAGAGAGCAATCATCTCATCCTAATTTTAGGTGGTTTACATAGTTCAGATGAATCACCCTCTGGACACAGGTCTTTTTCTATTAATGCTAAAAAATAAAAAAAAAAATAAAAAAAGAAAGAAAAAGAGGACAAAAGTAAATGCCTCATATGCCTCTAAAGCCAAATTTAGACCATTAAGTGTACGTGAAATGCATTTTACCTTTACTGATTGGCATCCACTTTGGATCAGGCTATCTTAGACTTAAACCACGGACTTTCCTAGGCTATGGTGAGAAAACCCACACTAAATCTTCACCCATTAGTGAGACACAACTTGTGGATGTCAGTGACTTCTATTAAAAACATTAACTATACCAGTCCCTACGGCATAGTGATTCATGAAATCACATTGTTTATAGCATCTCAAATAAAGGAAAATCTCCAAAATAAACTCTGAAGAAGTGCAATATTAGAGAAGTTTATAAGATTCCAAGTAGTTAATAATAAAACAGGACAAAACCAACATGTCCATATGCCAGCAGAACAACGCCTCATGAATCATGCACCTACTGTGATCAAATATTTGTTGGAGGGCGTCATTGCATTTTTTTGATGTGTCATACTGCATTCATAGGATGACATCTGAGTAGAGAAGATGAACAATGAAAGAATAAATGTTTTGGATTATAGTAATAGCCATTTTTTAACCTTTGGCTGGACCTGCTCCAAGACCTTCCATTTGTACTCCTGCCTAGTGGTAGTCCCACCACAGAGCCATCCAAAAAATAAGAGGATGAACTCAAAGTGGAATAATTATGCATCCCAATGAACTGGGAATTTAAGCTAATGATGTAGGAGCTGACAAACGCATAGTAATCTCAACACGTGACTGAGAATTTTATGGCTAGTATCGGCCTCACTAATTGTCTTCCTAGCTAATCTAATGATCTTGTGATCAGTGCAGTAGAGGCACAAGCATTGTCAGATGAAAGACTTGAGACGACTGACTGTTGGCCAAAATCTCCCCCCATAGCATTCAAAGTATTTTAACTCTCTGTAACAAGGTTATGTGGTCTCAAAAAGACCTGACAGAAATGAAACAGCTATCTCGGATGCTGGACGCACCACATCCCCCAAATACCTTTTTCCCCTCCATTCTATGCTACTATTGGCAGCAAAATACTACAGAAGATATGAAATTTTTTTACTTAAAAAAAAAAATTATTCAAATATCATACTATTTTATATTATCTAATATATTATATATTTAAAATACTTACTGAAAGTACTAAAACATAAAAATAACTTTTAACACAACAATGCTGCAAATATTGTCACAACTTGCTCTGAAAAGGTTGGAAATGCTGTAATAAAGCCATTAGTAGCCAAATAACTTTTTCGCTTAAGACCATGTCTGAAGCAGAAATGGTGGTAACAACAGTGGGAATTTTGGGAAGAAAAGGCTGTCACAGACACGGCCTGAGAAGGCTGTGCACACCCAACACCAGGGGAGGATCTTACTCTCAGGACTCTTGGTGGCCATTCCTCACAGTGTTCCTCTCCAAATACAGTGTTCACTGCCTGTCAAGCCGGTGAACGGGCACAGTATTGCAGGCAAGTGGAGAGGGCAGCACAAATCTCAATTAGAGTACATCCTGAGTAGGAATTGTTTTATCTGCAAGATGGAGAAAGGAAACAGTTGGTCCAGTGACCGAGAATATCGTGAATGCTGCAGGAGGAGCTCCTGTTAACACGAAGGTAGGCTACGAACTCCCTACCCGCGTAGTGGACTCACGGTGCATTCCAGGATATGTCTACACTGAGGCACCCATTTCTGCCAACCACAAGACAGGTACATTAAACAGCATGATTCAAAGCTGTTTCCTAGCTATTTTGGCTAAACCCTTGCTGAAACCACAGAGATAAAGAGCGCCAAATTAGTTCTGTGTTGCAGTACAGTAGTTCTTCCTAAAGGATGTGGGAGAAGTGGAAACTTACGCTTTCCACAAATACTACTGAACAAAAAAAGAGGCATGGCTACTAGAAGACTACACAAATAGTTCAATCCATCTGGAAGAAGACATCCTCACGTATGTCCACAATCAAGAAATGAAGAACAAAGGACACCTAGGAGTGACTGCAGACAGCCAATTATACAACAGCTTGCAACACAGCTGCAAAGATCAATACAACTTTTTGTGGCACGCACATATGCATCTTGAGATAATGCAGACTGGACATTTTAACAGTCCAATTTTATACAGTTCCCATATGATCCTACATGGAATACTACAGGCAGTTGAGCATCAGATTACCAGAACCATATGATGAAAACTAGGGAAGTTTCTGAGCTAAGCAATGCTTTGTAATAGATTATTACTTAATTTTCTGTACAAACATATTGATAGCACATCTAAGAGCTCTCAGACAGCAGTCTGGTAGTATTTGCGATGTAAACACCAAGAATGGAGGGAACAAACTGTAACTGTAGACACAGAAGAGTAATGCATCTATTAAGAAAAAAAAAATCTTGAACAAAAGGTATCAGGCTTTGGAATAATGTCTTAAACAATACAAGGGAATCTTCACTGCATGAAAACCCATTAGCAGAACGGAAGACTCGATGATCTTAATAGTTCTTTTCAAAACATCACTTTTCAGACCTACCCTGTACTAGAATTTTCTAACTATTGTTTGGCAGGAGGTGAAACCTAAAGAAACACATGAAAGAGTCATGAGGAATGTGTCTATATGTTTCTGTACGGACTCCTTTGAGGCTCTGCTTGCCGGAAGAGTGCAGAGACACCTGAACTCCTGGCAGGAGTCCCACGGAGACATCAGAGACATGGGGTGGCAATCAGTCACGCAGTCCCAGCCTTCAGCACATCAGCTGACTAACTGTACCTGAAGAACCGACCTATCCAGTGCAGAGATTTATAGACTCTGTGTTATAGTTTAACTGTTGGCATAGCAAAATATGTTGGTTATCCACTTCATCTTCTGCAAAGACATGTTTCTGCAAAGGCAAAGGGATGCATTTACCCCACGTTCATCTGTACAGCTCTACTGTTTGTAGCAATTACTGCTTGTCTGCAGACTTCTCTAATCACTGAGCAGAGAGAAAAGAATTCTTCTAATTGCTGAGTGGTTTTAGTTTCCCAAAATAGTTGACCTTCTTCCTTTTTGAAGAAAAAACTTTCCCCTGCCTCTCTGCCTGCCTCCCCACCCCCTTCTTGCTGGCAGACGTGAGAAGAGAGCTGTGTTTGTTTTCACGCTAAATGGGAGGCTGGGGCAGCAACAACACTGATCTCACAGTTTCCAGCTGTAATATTTGATTTCTTTACAACTGCACATATGCAGAACTCAGAAACTAAACTAGCCCAGTAAGAGCAATACGCATAAAAATCTCACAGAGGAAAAAAAAAAAAA
>VXBL01004432.1:1034635-1085119 GCA_013400195.1 Aramus guarauna
TTTAAAAAAAAAAAAAAAAGGAGAAAACTAGATTCAGCAAAATCTTTCAAACCAACAGAGGTGATTTTTTTAGTGGTGTCACTTCATAAAGAAACACTTGCATGTAACTTAACAGCAACAACAACAACAGAAGCATTGGTAGCTCATATTCCAGACAAACCAAGAAATGTTTAAAACATTAACTGGCTATACAACATCTATACTGACCATTTCCAGTTTCTTTAATTCCTGGGGTACAGGAAAAGCAAGCCAACACCACCATGCTTTCTTTCCCAACCAACATAACGAGCCACTTCTGATAAGTGTTACACACAATCCAAAATTGTTGGACGTTGTCAAATCTATGTTGAGGCATCACAACAAAAATCCTTACTTACAACAGTAATTAACAACTCTGAATAACCTTGTGGCATTTCTTAAAAGGGACAACTAAAGGTTTCAAGTCTGTGAAAGAGAAAACCTGGTGGAGGAAAAAAAAATCAGTGTCGTGACATTCAGGTAAACATATCCTGAGTAATGCTAACACGTAAGTTAAAGAACTACCTAAATGAGCACTGACTTCTCAACTGAAGGAAAATCTCTACCGTAGCTCAGTGGATCTAACGGTGCAGTAATAGTATTAGACGTGACCTCTCTATTGACAACACCAATTTCAAGGCATCCTACCCAAAACTGGCAGTGGAGAGAGCAAGGAGCGAAGGACAGACAGTGCAATCCAAGGCAGCAAAAGCCAGTGTTAAACCCCATCCCTGCACTCTGGACTCTGCATTGCACTCCCATAAGCACGAGACCGCACAGAGGATTTTCTGGCAAATGACATTTTCCCCACAGGCTGCTTAGAGACTGTACCCCACCATGGTCAGGACCTTTCCTAGCAATGCACAAGCAGCCCTCCTCATTCCCACCCTGACCTGTCTCCTCCAGCCCAACCCATGGTGCTGGTACTGTATGAGGATCCGCATCCTGCCTGTTGTGGGAGTCCTGCAGCGCACCTGGGACAGGAGCGGAGCCAAAGCAGCCATAACAGGTGTATAGGTAAAACCCAAATCTGCTGCTTCAGGGAAGACAAAATAACTTGTTCTACCTGAGGATGACAGGAGCCCGGCAGCAGCATTGGGCAGGTGATGGAGAGAAGAAGATGGATGGCAAGGTGGCAGGTCAGGTTTCTGCTAAGGGGCTGAAGCTCAGTCCTGCTGCAAGGAAGGGAAGAGGGTGGGCCTGGAAAGGAAAGCAGCAGAGACTGGGGTTTGCTGTTCCTACTGCTGTGCGAGGGGTGGAGAGGGCATGGAGAAGAGCCATCTGCCTCCTGAGGAAGAGGTCCTTGCCCAGAGCCGCACCGCTGCACAGGGAGGGAGTCGAGCATGGATCAAGCCTTTCATTTATACATCCAAGAGTATTTCTCCCTTAGAGGAGAAAACCTAGGCATGACAAAAAGCAGTATTTGTCCCATAGTACAGAAAGGGTCAAAGAGGAATCTGAAGTTTTTGGACACAACTTCCCCATCCACGTGCACTTGTGTAAACTTGGGAGGCTGAACAGACTCCCTGGTGCTCTCCCCGCACCCGGTCCTACCTGCTGCTCAGCCTGCTCCCAGCCCCACGCTCACCCCGCGCCCACGGTCCGCCAGCTGACCCCACTCTGCAGTTGCTCCCTAACTTGCTCCACTTGCACACACACATATTTGTCTGCGCATACATACATACTCAACCCAACAGCTGAAGCACGTCAGCCAAATAACCACAACAGCAATCTGACTCACTTTGAATGACATGAGTGAAACGCCCCAGCCCAGCCCCGTGGGGCCAGCGGTGCTGCGGGCACAGCGGCCGCCTCGGCAGGCCACGGTTGGCTATGCCAAGGGCTCTCATCCAGCCTTGTCTTCCCCCACAGCCCTCACATCTTAAAATTTCATCCTACATAAACACAAGAGGAAATTTTAACTCTGCTTTGTTAACTCTGCGTCGGCTGCCAGATTGACAGTCCACAAAAATCTCTTAAAAAAAAAAGGGATGAGTGAATATCAAAAGGGGAAGCAGGGATCTTCAGCAACAATTTGTCTGCTGTGGGGCACTTCAGCTCCACTCCTCAAAATCTATGGTCTGCCTCGTCTCATAGAAATAGGTTATTAACTTCCTTTTTCTTAATGCTTACTCCATGTTTTAAAAGTATACTCAAATAACTCAGAGACTATTTAGTTCCTTGTTTTCCACCATCTTCCTCAAAACTTTGGGTTTCAATTGACAGTAATCCCCAAGACAAAATAAGAGTACAACTCAAAAGGGACCAAGATCAAGGAAAAATTGAGAAATAAAATAAAGGCCAAATTTTTCTGTCACTCTCATTATCACCTTGGATTTACACTGAGAAATTTTGAGAAACCGGGCCATTGCATCCTCAAAAGGATGCAGCAATTTGTCTTCAACAGGGCTGCCACACAGGTCTAAACAGACGAAGAGGTTTGCATAGAGGCACTCCCACAGCATGAAATGCAGGCACAGAAATAGTCCAGAGCAGACCCGATTATAGTCCCCAGGTCTGTCCTTGGGAGCACACTTCTGAGCATGCACTCTCAGTAACCCCGCTTGTTTTCAGCTGTCTCCTTCAAAAGTTACAAACTGCACTGAACCACCTATACCATCTGGTCCTAATCTCCCTGTTGAAACGTAATCCTTAAAAATTTTGAGTCTAGGAAATGAAGTTACTCAATGTTTTCAAGAGGGTCTAAACTGGGCATCAAACTCCCAAGATATTGCTTAAATGGAATACAAAAATGAATATGAGGCTTCTCATTCAGTTACAACATTTAATTGTGCATAAGAAATAATTCAGGATGGAAATTGCTAGCTTTAAAGTTCAACAAATCTTGCTGAAATCAGCGATATACAGAGTCATGCATTTTAAGCATAAAGAATAAAGCTCCGTAGAAAGCAAAACAAGCAGATAGTGGCTTAAATATAACATTGGTTCAAATTTTGGGCAAAGGTGTCCTTAAAAATTTGTCATTTTTACAAATGTATTCTTGTCCAGTATTATAGTAATAGCAATTAGATCCAGAAGAAATATTTTGGCTTGTCAGCTTTAATAAAGATGACATCGCAGAGACTCTCAAGAGAGCAGAGACCCAAGCACAGAGTCAGACGCACCACGCTGAGGTCAGGAGGTTTGCATTTGCTCAGCTCTATTAGCCTAGGCAGAACAACTGGGAGTAGCATTGCTCTGTGCCCAGCCTAGGATGTCCCACGCAACCCATGCCACACCAAAACCAATGTAAAACAGAGGTAGTCCTTCTATTGTCAGAAGTGCAGCTTGTAAAATACTTTATGGTAAGCATTTTAGATTAAACAGGGAGAGGAGATGGAATCAAAGGACGAGCTAATCTGATCAAATGTTGAAGAAAACATTAACAGCATCCAAATTCCTTTTTAACCCAGGGCACAGTCTTCAGATTATGTAAAGACATTACATATACCTATATTTCGGCATGGGTTATTGGCACATCACAGCCCTAAAATGCAGGATAGACCTCTTCTGCTTATGCTGTAAAAATACTCTGTGGTCTTGCTTAATAGCAGTTGTGAAGAGCACAAAAATAGTCGGGGGAAAGAGCTGGGAGCAGGATGTACTGTCTCCTGGCATACAGCTCGGTACACGTTCCACCAAACGGCAGCTCGGGGAGCTATTGGACGATGACACAGACACACACGCGTGCTCTCTCTCCCACCCAGGTGGGATTTTTATTTCTAACCCCTCTTTCTCTGAGTTGCAGAGAAGTTTGACAAGAGCCATTGGGCATCACACAGGATGCTTAGGAGCTGGCTGGCTCTGGCCTGAATTTTACTCTCTTACCACAAACTACAAAACAGTCTAAAGCTCAGGTTGAAATTTTTGTTAACAAGAGGTCATAACAGGTGGGGAACATGAGATTTGGAGCAAGTAACGCAGCCAAGCCTCAGTTCCTCTGACGCGACACTTCTGAGGCAGACCTGGCAGCAAGCCCTCACCACTCTGCGAGACAAGAGGAAGGTCTGTGGGAGCCGTGGGGGCACAGGTCCCTGGGCTTCATCCTGCCCTGCCGCTGTCCGGGCACCCTGCAGTCACTGCAGCCTTAGCAATCAGTTGGTTCAAGGACCACCTCAGTTAAAACATACTTGCATGGGCTGGTCGATGCACTTGTGCAAAGCACTGTATGAGCCCACAGTTTAATGACCGCAGCTACACAGGCATCAACCTTTCTCCAAACAATTTGTGGCACCTACGGTCACAGACACAACCACCAAAAATACTTAAAGAAAAGCGGTAAGTTGTGCCATTGTGTGCTATACCAGAGATGTAGAAACCAAATAAATGGCAACTTTAAAAATGTCTTTTTCTAGCAGATATTTGTTTTATCCAGCTAACAAATTTTATTTCAAATGCTGATTTGTAATCAGCGCTAAAAGCATACATCCTCCCCATTTCTTCACCAAAGCTGAGTTGAAGTACTAGCACTACAAGAAACCCTACCAAAACAGAAGAATCGCTATTTTATCCTCTGGTACTATGAAGCCACAGTGTGAGTCTCCTCCCTTGTACACCAGGACCAACTTCATGGATGCCACACTCATGTAACTCAGACTGAAAAAGAATTGGCTAACTGCTAGTGGAAAGGAGGTGCCTGTGCTTTCTCCTCTCAGACATTTCAAGGAGAAAAAAAAAAAANGCCAACCCCTCCCCCTCAAGTTTGTGAAGGTTATTGGGGTCAGAAAGTCATGTAATGAATGACACTTTAAAATAAAAAGCCATCTACATGATATTTTGAGTGCCTTGGTAGATTTAATTCCCTTTTCAAGCATCCTTAAAAAGTGAATTAGGAAATGGAGATTAGAGTGCAGTTGGCATAGGAAGAAACAAGAAAACAAAACAAAATCAACCACTCATCCGCTATTGAAACATCTAATCTAAACCTTTTTATGGTTTAAAAATAGAAACTATTTATAAGACAATATGTGCTTTAATCAGCATGCAAGAAACAAGCCAATAATTAAAAGTTTAAAATAAAGGTTTAAACTCAAGCATAGTTTTGCAACTGCAGTTATAGCCAGATTACAAAATTCCTTTCACACAATGCACATAGCATCCTTTGAGACTTAATGACATTCTGCAGCTGGGGTATATGAATCTGAGTTCTTTCTGTTCTGAGTTATTTACTTCTGCAAGAAAATTCCCCATGGCAACTGGCCAAAGGGGCTTGTCTCCTTAGTGTGTGAAATGTGAGCAGATACAAACTTGACACCATATTTCATCCCCTCGCCTTCCCTCGTGTCCGCATTCCTAACTGGAAATTCAGGGGTGGCACTGACCATTCCGGGGTGGCAGGAAGCAGCTTATTCAGAAAGATAGGAAGAGGTGGAGGGAAAAAAAGTAATATTGCAATGTTTCAAGGCAGTTTCTGAAACTACAGTGAGATTCTTCTAACTCATAATCAAGACAAGTTGAAGTCGTGCAACAGCTGATTCCCTTCTAAAAATGTGAAATTTATTCTTTTTATTGACCTCCTAGAGATGTATTTATCATCTAAACAAAAATCAGTAGAAATTTGTCAATACTTGGTAATGCATGTCCCCACTTGCATTAATATTCTTCTCTTTTATTGTCTCTTTTCAGGAACGCAAGTTTTTTTTCCTGTGTGGAGGGTCCACAAAACCAGAATACTTCTGCAGCACAGTCTGCCAAAGCTGATTATGAAAGAGGCAATTTGGAACACAGAGCCTCAAGCTGGACTCTAGAAAACAGGAGGCACCTGGGAAATGATGTGCAACTCGCAGAGACTCTAAATACGCTCTGGCAAAACTAAAATTCCCCTAAGGACCTCAGTCAGCCAAGGGTGAAGCAGTGACCTTGGACACATGTTTACCCTTCTTAGAGCTGATGTGCATAATGCATCTGGTATTTTAGCTAAGGGATACCATCAGTGCACTCACTTCCTTTCGCATCCCAGTTTTTGCTCCAATTCCTGAATGCACAGTTATGCGTAGTACTGACACAAGTAAAACTTACTTAGAAGATGTCTAGTCAGCAAGATACATTTTCCAAGAAAGCCCGAAAGACTCTCAAAAGTATTGCTATCAACTT
This sequence comes from Aramus guarauna, assembly GCA_013400195.1. Lineage (NCBI taxonomy): Eukaryota > Metazoa > Chordata > Aves > Gruiformes > Aramidae > Aramus > Aramus guarauna. The sequence goes on from VXBL01004432.1 coordinate 1,040,747, forward strand.
CTAAGCACACTCTGCATCGTGCCATCATTAGGGGGCTATGTCTAGCTATTGTATGTCTCACTATCTGGAGAAGTTCAGGCTTGCCTGGAGAGAATCCCATGATTGCTTTTGGCATATGGGGCAGAGACATTTTATTCATAGATCAAGTTTGCCATGCTACACAAAAAGATGTCAGTGCCATGGAGGCAATAATGTTTTAATTAATTCAGTCAAAACGAAGGTGTCTTACTTGAAATTTCAAGCAACAAGACTGAAACCAAAATTCTGACATCCAATCATGGTTTGCTTGGTGTTATTTTTGATTAAGAAACAAGCAAGATCAAAGACTTTTGCTCTGTCCCGTGTGCTCTCTGTGGACTGCAGAGGAACCAGCCGTGGGTGAAGAGGACTCTTCGTGTCAGGGGGACCTCACAGCAGCAGCTGTGCTCACACCTCTGTTCCCACAGGAGCTGGTGTCTTGTTGAGACTGGCTGCAGGGGAGAGGCTTTCCAGTGCAGGGGAGCTGGGGGAGTACAACGCACATCCACTGATCCCAATCTGCAAAACACTCCCTGGGGATCATGCTAGCCCAAGCAAGTGAGAACAGATTAGTCTGTACAAAAAATCATGCCAGAAAAACTATCATCAGTGTAACCAGATTCAGTCAAAATGTTTGCAAAGCTTTGCAATTCAATTCCCTTTTAGATAAAGGGAAAACGAGGCTGGAAGTTTTGAAGAGAAACCCAGGAAGCTGTTACCAACAGAAGAAATCAACAGGCCAAATTCTGAAGATTTTCCTCTGCCCGTGCTAAGGCCGGCTGCAGAAAATCTCCCATTAACCTCTGAGTGACAGCTACTGGAGCTGTGAGATGCAGCAATTGAACATGAATGTGGTTAAGCCTGGTTGGCCTGGGTTTATGACAGAAACAGAAATGTAAATGTCAAACAGTGAATGGGAAGTTAGAGCTCCCAGATTATTTTTATCATTTCAGTAGTTCTCTGCAAAACACAAAAACAAGTGATGTAAGCATTTGCAAAGGCTCAAACTGTAAATTCTTTTGGTACTGCCAGAGAAGAGTTAGTAACAGCCATAGAGTCCCTTAGGTTTCTGGGAGGACACTGCTGAAGTAACTGCTCACTAGCAAGCAGAAGGGTTAACTATCAGCTGACAAATGAAGAAAAGAGATTTTAAGACTGTTCAGAGAAAAGAGGAAGCTTTAAGTACAGATTCATTCTTGAGAGGGAATGGAGGCAGGTGAAGGAGAGGGCTTTTATAGCACCTCCCAAAGTAGGTGGCAAAGAGGAGGAAGAGGGGAAAATTCTTTTCTCTTCTCACTTGGAAGCCAAGCAGCAATGCAAAGGGCTGAGATCCTAGGAGCATGAAAGAGCACATTTGGTCCAGGGTATCTGTAGCTCCACCTTGCCCCACGCAGCAATGTGGCAAAAGTTGTCGCACACTGTTTTGGTGTTGCCAGCAGTGCATTAAGGGTGTGCCACGAGATTTCTTTATTCTGAGGGCAGAGGAAGGACCGCTGCATTTTTTGTAGCCTGGTAAAAACGCTGAGCAGAGAGATGGTTATCCAGCATCCCTTCTTAGACTTACCCAGGGAGCAAAGACAAGGATCCAGCAGTGGCCATAGGCCCCCAGCTCACAAGTAGAAGCCGGACAGGCTGGGTTGTCCACAGCCACCCTCTTGCAGATGCAGCAGTGCCAGCTGAGGAGGCTACAGGCTCTAACCCAGTGCCAGTTACTCGTTACTGCCCGTCCACCAAGGGTTATTGCCTCCTCAGATCTGCTGGATGACCTGCTTCGCTGGTCATCCCTAGCCTGTTTCATTCAAAAGCCCAGATAATTTAAGCAATTTAAATGTTGATGTGTGCCAACCCAGCTCATTTTGACTGAAATGGGTAATTGGGAATTGTATCAAGAGAAGCACAACTGGCAGCACAGAGAAGTTTATAGCCTTCAGTAGGGGTTAGTCATAGCAATTGCTGCAGAATGCAGAGATGATAAATCTCTTCAGCCATCTCAGCTGCTGCCATGAAAGGACTTGTGCATCTTCAGCCACAGGGGCTATTTTAACAAACACGATCTAGCTGCACTCACTCCAGAACCCAACATCAGCCGAAAGCCAGCAGAGCACTATATCACTGCTGTTGGCTCTGAAACATTTCCAACACAGACCCTCCTGCTTCCTTGGCTGAGAAGAGAGACTGTAGTAGTTACTCCACCACCTTACACCTGAGGAGGTCTTAACTGGCCACCTGCGACCTGATTCTACTCCTTCACAATAGCAAAAGTATCATAAGAGAGTAAAAAAGGACCTGCTCAGAGGCTGGGTGAGAAAAGCAGATGGGTACATAAGCAGAGGACTCCTGTGTCAGGGTCTGAGCAGCATCTCTTGAAGGAACAGTGTAGCGTAACAGTTCAGCAAAGGACAGGATTATAGGAATTCACGTGAGCTCACACGTTGCAATAATAAAAGAACATTTTGAAGGAAAGGAAAAAAAAAAGATGGAATTAGAGACAGACAAATTGTTCATCAGCTCTAAAACAAGAATTTGACAATACTAAGTCAGCGCTTTCATATAATTTCAAAATAGATGTTTTTTGTTTACTTTCCTCTTTTCAGAGATTCCCCCCCCCCCGAAGCACCATTACTCAAGTTCACTTAAGACATCAAAACAGCTAACAAAGGGAAAAAACCCCACAAAAATGTAGCTGAGGTTCAAAAAGCAGTTACTGTATTAGAAAATTATTTTAGCTTTCTATTCAAGAGACCTGCTTTTACACAAATCCTAAGATGCCACAGGTTGGCACTACTACATTTGTGTCAGGAGAGCTGCTGTTATTCACAGTACCTGAAGATCTGGTCCAAGTGCTCTTAAGCTCAGGCTCTGTGGGACCTGTGTCTGTAGCACCAAGATGAATCAGATACATTCTTTTTAAATACTGAGCTTTTGAGAATACCGGTCAGTAGTCAGCTTTTTCAAAACAGCTTTCCTGTTTTTAAGAGCTCTCTGTTTGAGGAGGGGGGGTGGTTTGTGTTTTGGTTTTGTGAATACAGTGAATTTTCTAAAGGAGTTGGCACTTGGAGGATGGGTGACATGAGCTTACTGAAAAGCAACCCCTGTAGGTGCAGAGAAGAAAGTAGCAGGTACCATAGCATCTATTCTCAAATTTGCTTAATACACAGATTCATTTTTCTCCTTTATCTTACAAAGGGCTTTGAAAATCCCACACAGCGACCAGGATTCTACTTAACCCAACTCAACATACTGAATGCATTCTGGTTTCTCAGTGACTTACACACAAATAAGCTGTAGCTCTGCCTAAGTTCTCAACAGTGGCTTTAACAGCCCGTGTACCATCCTCCCAGCACAGCTTTTTCCCCACGCTTCACTCCCATTCACCTCTTCAGTCCGTCCTTTGATTTCCTGTTCCTAACAACCTGTGTTTCACATTCACTCCAGTACTTAGAGATACATGATGATGGAGGACAAAGCTGCTAATGGTCTCCAGAACAGAGAAGCCACTGTTCTTTTCCAATCAAGGCAGGAAAGTGCCATTCCAGAGTGGTGAAGACTCAATTTTAAAGCAAACTTTTATGGCTCCACAGTGGCAGCTGTCAGGTATCTGCAACCTGAGGAAATCAGGCCACAGGGCAGGAATCTCGAGAGCGTTTTCATTTCAAAGGGGATGAGGAACTGAAACCCCCACGCCTGCTCACTGAGGTGAGCCCAGCCCCTCAGAGGCGTCCCTTGATGGGCACGTCTTTCAACAGCTACACTCAAGCTCACCACAGTTTTGCACTCTGAACTTGCCACCTTAGCATGAGTTAAATCCATCTAGACAAATGGGGACACTGAAGTGTGAGCAACCCCTTCTTATGACCTCTGTGGCTAACAGATTCAGCAAAGGTAAAAAGCTAAAGGTCCTTTGATGAGTTTTCACTTCCATTCCTTAACCGCTAGGATCATACTGAATAAGGACTCTTGCCCTCATTATACTTTATTTTTAAATTATAAGGAGCAAACCTGAGGTGTGACATATTCTTTACCCTTGATGTTTGTTCCTAGGGAACAGAAGGTGCAATCATTTTTATGTAATTTTCATTCTTGTTGATATTATTAGTTGGCATTTATATCATTGAGACCCATATTATCACCCATGAACTTGGCACCTGAGCAACCCATCCCAGCTGAGCACATGGTCAAATCAGAGCTGATACTCTTGTCTCAGCAACATCCCACCAAAGAGCTCTCAGATGGGCGAAACTTAGAGATGCAGAAGAGGGAAATCAATGGCACTCTCCCAGACTGCTCTTGAGAAATGCACTGGAGTTTAGGCATTCCCCCACTCCTGCTGTCCTTTGCTGGACTTTTTCAAACCAATCTGCCCAATTTTACCCTGAGAAGGACACTATTATTGACAGGAGATCTCAAGGAACATCCAGTTGCTGAGAAATCCGGAGAGATGTCTGCCTGCAGAGTGAGCTCTTCTTTTCTCACCCCTTTCATGGCAGTCTAAAACTGCACTCAGCTGTAGTAGAATTTCAGAGTATTTCAATTCCCATTCCCACATGCAGCATGGGAGTGCCTATAGAGCCAAAAGAATTTGGGCCAAACCACTAAGAGTTTTCTTCTTCATTAATACACACTTGACCACATACTGCTGGGTAAGGCATGTAGTCAGCATTGCTTGTATCAGCTTACTGAAAAGACCACAGCCTTGTAAACTGTGAAGTTTCTTCTCGCACAGAATTGGGAAGGAAAGAAACTTCTGCTGATGTTGTGCTGAGCAGAATTTTTTTTTTTCCCAAAAAAGGAAGTCTCCTCATAATAGTAACACTGTTGGAAGTATTTACCACCAACCTTATTAAGGCACTTGCTTTTCCTTTTTATGTTATTTCTATCTTTCACCACAATCATGTTAGCAGTTCAGCAAACATCATTCCAACTTTGAGGGAGCAGGTTAAAAATATTGTCTCCTGCTCAAAAAAAAAATGTTCTGCTCATTTGGAACAATTCTGTGCTACAGCTCTCCAGCACTTCCTACCTACTGATCTCAAAGTAGTTCCCAGAATGAGAACACAAGTTGACAAATTTCAGAGTCATAGAATGATTTGGGTGGAATGGACCCCAAAGATCATCTAGTTCCAACCCCCCTGCCATGGGCAGGGACACCCTCCACTAGACCAGGTTGCCCAAAGCCCCATCCAGCCTGGCCTTGAACACTTCCAGGGATGGGGCATCCACAGCTTCTCTGGGCAACCTCTGCCAGTGCCTCACCACCCTCACAGTACAGAATTTCTTCCTTATATCTCATCTAAATCTGCCCTCTTTCAGCTTAAAGCCATTACCCTTGTCCTATCACTACGCACATGCCCTTGTAAACGGTCCCTCTCCAGCTTTCTCGTGGGGCCCCTTCAGGTACTGGAAGGCTGCAATAAGGTCTCCCCAGAGCCTTCTCTTCTCCAGGCTGAACAACCCCAATTCTCTCAGCCTGTCTTTCCAGGAGAGGTGCTCCAGCCCTCTGATCATCATCGTGGCCCTCCTCCAGACTTGCTTCAACAACTCCAGAGGAGAGAGGGGACTCCAGAGCTGGATGCAGTACTCCAGGTGAGGTCTCACCAGAGTGGAGTAGAGGGGCAGAATCATCTCCCTCAACCTACTGGTCACTCTTCTTTTGCTGTGACCCAGGGTAGGTTGGCTTTCTGGGCTGCGAGCACACGCTGCTGGCTCATGTTGAGCTTCTCATCCACCAACACCACCACAAGTCCTTCTCCTCAGGACTGCTTTCAAACTATTCCTCACCCAGCCTGTAGTTGTGCTTGGGATTGCCCTGAGCCATATGCAGGACCTTGCACTTGGCCTTGTTGAACTTCACGAGGTTTGCACATGCCCACCTCTCAAGCCTGTCAAGGTTCCTCTGAACAGCATCCCTTCCCTCCAGCGTGTTGACCACACCACACAGCTCAGTGTCATCAGCAAACTTGCTGAGGGTGCACTCAATAATTTTAGAGATGAGGAAGTATCTACCACTATTTGCAAAACTGGGAGCTTAATGTAAGGCTTCTAAGCTTATTGTTTGCTTTTCCAGAGATAGAAAACTTCTATTATCCATTTTCAAAAATGGATATTCAACATCTCTGAATTTCAGCACTTCTTCTATTAAAGTTTAGTTTGAAAATATTGACACTCATATCTTTTTTCAATTAACTCAACGTCCTCCAGCTAAATTAAAAGGTAATTTAGCTAAAAACTCTTTATTCAGGCTTAAATAAAAATGTTTCTCCTAAGTATTTATTGATATTTACAGACGGACACATAGTGGTTTGCACAGATAAGATTGAGACTAATTATCACTCTCTACAACTGAAGCATAAAAAGAAAGATCCCCAAAAGAAAGCAAGATGATCCACAGACACACATGCTTGTGCGCACACAATTTTTAGGAGAGCGACCAAGGCCCCTACCTCTGTTGCTGCACCCATCCAGCCAATCCCAAAGACCGTTCTCTCTAACAAAGCCCTTTACTGAAGCTAATAAATTTCTGAAACTTAAGAGAAAAGAATTAGATTGTTATGCTATATTAAAATTTCCCTTACAAGAGGAGATTTCAAATGATTTGTCAAAATTCTCTTTCAGGTATCAGAGTTACAACCCCAGTCCCACAAATGATAAGTATCAGCTCAATCTGTAAACCCAACCTGTCATCTTATTGTTCCATTACAGATCGCTCCAGTTTGGCTGCTTCCTGAAATTCAGGGCTTGGAAGAAGTAAAGAGCTGAAAAGCAGCCTGAGCATATGCGATTTACTTCATTTGCCTTATAAACACTGTGCTTCTAGACATTAGCTGAGTTGCACTTGAATGCACTACTCTGGTAAACAATTGCGATGCACATTCCCGTATCTAATATTCACTCTGAAAGTGATATTAAAACACATACCTCCCAGCACCATGAGAATGCAGAGCTATATCCCATGCCAGATTGGCTGGATACAGAAGTTTAACGCTGTATTGGTGGACATATCTGGATCTAGGATTTAGCCCAATGTATAGGAAGATTTTAGCAGGAACATGAACAGGATAGGGATACAGATAGTCTGCAGAAATGCAATTTGAATTTCTCCCAAGTCCACACAACCTTCTGAATCAGTTTTTTGTATAAGCCAGTATGTACAGTCAGTAGAAAAAAAAAAAAATATTTTCTTACATGATAAAGATCAGAAATTGCTATCTTCCTAGAAGCATTCATTGCCCCTTGGAAGACCACCTGGAGGGCCAGGAACTGCCAAACTTAGAGAAAAAACTCAGCCTTCCATCATGATCCTATGACAATGTATCTCTATACTTGCCATCTGCAGGGAGTCCACGTCTAAATGCATCAATCCACTATACTCTTGTGAACATGAGCAATAGTTTTCCTTTGTCTGTTTGTTTAAATGATAGATTACAAAAATTAAAAAAACCAACCAACCAACCAAAAAAAACCACCAAGGCTCACACTTGTTTTCTGCTTTCTAATGGAAACTCTTAAATAATTTGGAATCTTAAGCAGTACACGAGAGTGTAGTAAAGTACAAGGAAAAAAAGTTCCAGCATAAAAAAAGCAGAATATGTGGAAAATATAAACAACTTGGTTCAGTAAGCATGCAAAGGATTGAGGCCTGTTTGTCACCAGATCTCCCCCAAACTTCCCCCTGGAGTGAAACTCAAGAAGCATACATGGACGAAAGCATGTCAGGACTTGGTGGGGAAGCCAATACAAGAATAGCTGCGGTAGTAACAGTGTTCCACATTCATGAAGATCTTGGGTTACCAAGATAAATTCAGCTACGAGACTCACCCTTGTGCATTCTTAACCCCTTCACTGCAGGATGCCTTCGTATGGGGCGATGCGGCGGGGGCGGAGAGGGAATGCTAGGAAGCTTCAGGAAGGGCTGTTTCTTATGGCTGACAGCAATATGTATGCTACCACTCACATTTAATATTTTCAGAAATTTAAAAAGCCTTATTTATTTAAGAGGTGATAGATATTGTTGTGGTTATATGTATTTTGCCATAATATCATACTGATGCAATGAAGACAGCTATTTTCCTCATATATTGAGGCATAAGACCTGCTCATCCCAGTCTCCCAAAATGCAAAATTAAAATAATAATTAAAAAATGCTTAGTTATACTGCTCTTCCAGGTCATTTCTTGAGTTTTCACTTCCTTCAGCTAATAAATGGCATCATTTGAGGTAACAGCTTTATCTTCTGCTTTCCAGATGCTAGACTAGCTGCAGTGCTAGCAGACAGGCAGCTATAATTTTCTTATCTTACTGAATCATAATATTGTAAAACTATTATTTCAGGGTTTCCAGTTTTACACTAACTGGAACCTCTAATCTTCCCTTTCAACAATGTATTAGTGCAAACAATACTGAGGAAAGAACAGTCCCTCACCAACACATGTCATTAAATTTGTATTTTAAAAACATATGAAATAAGACCTTTTAATAAATGCTTGGCTACGTGTATTTAACTGTGTTTAAAAAATTTCCTTTTTGTACTTATTGCGCAAGAAGCAGATGTAGTGTAACATTTGAAAAAAGCCTTGGATTTCTTTTTTCTTTCTCCTGAAACGATCAGCAAGATGTAGAGGAATATTCCCACAAAAGCTACAGATATGATAGTCGGGTTCAAAACCTCTTAAAGGGTAAAATTTCAGCTATGTTTCTATCAAAACTCAAGAGGCTTGCTCCGTTGTTGCTCTGCCAGAGTGTTGTTTTGTGATCACTCTGTCAGCATCGATGCCTCATCTGTAGCATGGGGATCCATAAATAGTTCCCTCCATGACAAGAGAACTACAGGCATGAAGCCATGAATTTTGGGGTAAGTGATCAACACGCATTAAAAGGGGACATGTAAGTATCAAGACAGTAAAACTCAGTTAAGTACGGAGACTTGTGGTCCACTGAGTAGGATACAGAATTAAGAGGTTTATGGCAGATAACTTACAAGAATAGAGGGCATCAAAAGCTCCTTTTGTCTGAACTTGTGGCTTCTCAGCAAAAGGGTGAGTGTTGGTGCAGCTTTCTCTTTCCAAACAGCTTTTCTAAGGCTGCAGAGGGAAAAGCTCTGCTCACAGCCTGAAAGCAACACCGTGTACTTGAGCTGGGAAGGCCAGCTCAATCTTAGCAGCAGTCAGTCCTTTCCTCACTCAGATCCAAGCGCTCAGGTTGAATCCCACTCTGAACTCTTCACCTCCTCTCCAGCACACTTCTCTAAATATAAACTGCACTGCTGACATGATTGCAGCTGGCATTCATCTTTTCAGATGTTTTCCATGTTGTCCTTGGTTTTGTTTACTATGTTAAATCAGGGGAAATTCTGATTTAAGCAGCAAAGAAATAGAAAAAAAATGTATGTAGAAGAAAAAAAAAATAGTAAGAAAAATACCCCACCAAACATAGGGACCAAGGAGTGGGTGTAGGGAGGGAGGAAAAGAGATTCATAGCAAGCAAGTGATCTGATGAGCCCAAATTAAGCTAAGCTAAGCATTAAATATGCAGCAAATGTTAGAACCTCTTTCACCTGTAATTGTATTAGAAACAAAACTGTACACTGCGAACAAACATCTTCGCACCAGAGGTCCTTGAACTCCATTAAACATTAACAAAGGATTCAGAGCTGAAGTTCCCCCCAGTGTTCAAGCAGCTAGAGAAAGACCCTGCAGGAGAAAAATTGGAGACAGCAATTGTGTCCAGGCTTGTGCCATTCAGTGGGGGTATATGAACTTCAGATCAAGTCTGTGTACACAATTGTAGGAATATATAAAAATTTCAAAATTAGAAGTCTTTTTTAAGAATTCACAGCAAATTGCAAAGCTAGTATGAATAAGTGCAGGAAAGCGTTATGTACTCTAACAGAGGAACTTTATCTCATGCTTGTAGATCTCTAGCTTCATTCTGAAACCAGGAGTAAAGCGATAGCAATAAAAGGCTGCTTCTTTCTCTGTTGCAGAGTAGTGAATACTGCCACGGTATGCAGACAATCCAAGTGTGGTACAACGATCATACAGACTTGCTGTGTGTGAAGTCTAATTTTTCCATTGCAATGAAAATGGTTAAGGGTTTAGCGTAAGCTTTGGAGGTGAGGCAGTGGGAGCAGGGTTCAGAGTTCTGAGACAAAGAAATGGAAGGGGGGGGGGGGGGGTTTGCTAAAAAAAAAAAAAAAAGTTTTCTCAATACTATAACCGTCACTAACTGCAGCCTTTCTAAGAGAACAAGGCTCTATATTTGAAGTTTAATAGACAATGTACTTGCAGTGACATCCACTGCATGTTGCTGTTCCTCCCACGCCTGCATGGCCAAGCTGGAGGGTAGATGGATAAAAAGGCATAACCAGGATCTCATTAAACAGCTAGAGCCCAAGTACATACATGCTCTACATGTATTTAGCTAGCACGATGCTGCCTGCTGTGCCTTTCTCCATGGCTACCAATGAACAAGATTTTCCATTAATGTTTTACAGAACTATCTTACATCTACCCCTTATCTCAGCATTGCACCCCACTTAAATCACCTAAACACTTGCATAAACATATGGGGAGGGGAGAGGTGGAGTGGCTGTTGCTGTTTGATGAACCAACGTACGGCATAAAATGTTTGGGCGGAAGCTAGTGTGCAAAACCACTTATCCATATCGAGCTGTAACAAGTATAAAATGCATTTGTATGCTTTTATGTATGTGTTGCATGCTCAAAAGTAACTTTAAACCTGTAGCTTCATCACTGTGATGCCTTCTGGTTTACTTTCATCAGACGGACGTTCATCTCAAAGACTAACCATGTTCATGTGAAAGACTAGGGACAGAGAAAGGTCACTTAGCTGTGCGGACAAGGGAGGAAAAGGGATGAGGTAACAAAATAATACTAGGAAAACAACAGTATTTGGTTGTTAGGCATTGGAAAACAAGAATAATGTCCAAAAATTTGTAAAGGACCTCCTCCTGTGAGTTTCGTTCTGCTCCCAGTCCAAATGGCCTTGTTTCTGCCCCTGGGAGCACAGGGATAACCAACAAAATCCCCACTGAAGGCTACTGTGCGCATGCTTGAATGGATGAGAACTCTTTAATGCGTTTAAGTGTTAGTAACATTATGTATGTTACAAATAAAAAGACTAGGACAATTCTGTATCTAAATAAGTCTCTAAATACTATGCTTCAGGACATAAACTGGTTCCCTTCAACAGTCAAAGTCTAATTTATACCCTCTACACTGCATTGTGCAATGAACAGTTGCTCATAAAGAGGTTTTTCTTGCTGGAAAGCATTGGATATTCATTGCCCCCTGGGTACTAGGACACAAACAACCAGATTTGGAGAATCGCACCTCCTGTGTTTCTATGATACAGCCTTAGCTAGCAAGGGATAAAATAGTTCAGAGACAAGGCACTATTAACTGGCCTGCTAGGTAACTAGTACTTCACCAGTAATTTCAAGTTAAGCATTTTACAAGGGCCAGGCAGAAACCTCAGCCTCCCAATACATCCCTCTGCACAAAGCTACTCCCTTACCGCAGCAGGACCTGTGAAAGAAAACTGTCTGCACCTCACCCACTTCATTGCAAACACCTGTGTTTCACTGTAAATGCACCACTTCCACTGGAAATTTAAGCTAACAGGTCAGCTGATACCTGAAAGTCACTAAGGGCACACGCTGCTTTCTTCAAACCCTTTCGAAGGGCGAGAGCCTCTGACAGAGTATGGGGCAAGAACGGCCACAGCTCCTGCAGCTTCAGGGACTGCTGCAAACTTTTCTGCTCTGTTTTCTGTTCAAAGCTACGTCATCTGGGGTTGCAAACTAGCACCAACAAGAACTCCTAATTTGCTTCTATTCATACACAGGCAAAGGTATCTCAGCTCAATAAATCAAGATTACAGACTCATGCACTGCCTTACAAATACTCAGTTTTGTGCTTATGTAGGGAGGAAAGGCGGGAAGGGAAGGTGCAAGATTTCCCGTAGGCTGTTAATATGCATAAGCAATTAATTTTTCTTAACTGGCTGAAAAAGGAACTCAAATGGAGCAGAAGACAAAAATCATTTGCCTGTGAAAAAACCAAAAGCATAAAAAACAGCCTAAACCTTGAATATTATGTACATATCATACAAATAGGGAATTTTAGGTAGAACTCCTGACAAACATTGCTGGTGGCAGAAGTTTGATTAGCACTGCTCAGAGCTGGCAGGGTTCCTGCACCAAGGGCAGATTTCCGTGGACTGAAAAGCGTGACTCCAAGTGTGCCGTAAGGGGGTGGAAGGGCTCTGTGTAATTACGCTCCTTGCCAACCTACAAAAACAACAGCCATCCGCTACTCCAGCCCAAATATAAAACCTGGCAGAAGGGGACTAGACATTCACACTAATCAGCTGGCCTTCTGTTTCAAATGACACAGGCTTGTAAACAAACAAACAAAAAAAGTACATTTGGGTTTTCAGACTATGCCAAGAAGAAGGAGGAGACTTTTTCATGTGTTGGCTAAAATCTTAATATGCAAACCATCCACTGAACTCTAATTGCCCAAATTACTAAAAATGCCTTGCACAATTACAGCAAACACTCTACCTGATGGCTAACATGGAGATATTAAACTGCAAATTAACGACGACTCTGCTATGACATTAACATAGGAGACTCGAGAAAAATGAAAAATTAGCTCATTCCAGAGGACAGACAAGAAAATGCACAGCTTTCTTGCATTGCCTACACGTTTGCAATGAAAACCACACGAAATTTGCCTGAGTTCAGGTTTCATTGCAAACATGAAACTTAGCTCAAGGGAAAATTTGCTAATGTTTGCATAACTATTCAGTCAACTGGGGCCCAGCCTCAAGCAGAGCTTTATGATCTAAAGAGCCATGAGAAATGTGCAGCTTCACATCAAAACTAGGTGAATTGGGGAAAAATCTGGCAGTTTCGTTTTGAATTGTGAAGACATTTTAAATGAAACTTTAGAGGCAAATGCAACAACAATGCAGATTGTACAAGCATAAGTAAAGGCTGAGGATAATATGCTGTGTAAAATAATACTAATATATATATTTTTTTTTAAAGGTTTAGTTTTGTTCTAACAAGCCCTGTCAGAGTAAAATCTGTTCTCACCTTCACAATACACCTGAGAGATGGGGGGCACTCTTACTTCCATGTTGTAGGTGGGAAATTGAGGCAGAGTGGTTACACGTGAGCAATAAAGCTTGACTGTGAACTCAATTTCCCATCTCAACATCCTTCCACTCACTCAGATTTACTTCTGCATGCAAAGCCAATCACACACACACTCCTGCTTCAAGCACTCCATTAACTCCGAAGCCAAATGGAGTCCCACCAGTCTCACTTTGCACAGACTCTGAGCATATCATTCAGGTAGGCTCCACGCATGGTTACCCATCTGGATTTCCCTACATCTTCCTGTCAATGTCTGGTGCCATCTATCCTGATGCAATGCTATCTAGAGCAGTTTGCATCCACGTTCTGCTTCTGCCTTATTGAGTCATTTTGGGCTTACACTTCACTGCAGTTGATTTCAGTGTGCCAGGGATCTTCAAGGATGGAACCGCTAATGGGCAGACTGGCCTATAAAATAGTTGGTGAACCCATAGCTGCCCAAAAATTTTGTGTTGCTGTATTGTGTATGTGCCTTCATATAGGGTCAATAAAACACCCTCCCATACCCTGCACAACCAGAAGCTGTCCCTCAAGTGAAGATAATAACAATAGTAAAGTATATATTTTGTTATGTCAAAATAGGATTTTACATTGAGATAAGTAACAGAGAAGAAACATGGCTTATTTTTATCTCAGTCTGCATAATTACAGTCAGACGTATAAACTGTCATCACACTGCTGGGGAGAAGGGAAAGAATAGAAGGGGATTTTTTTTGGCAGAGGGAGAGGAGTGATTTTCTGGTTTGCTTTGGTTTTACAGTGGGCTAGTTATCTCAAGATCAACATTCTTATGTGAGGAAAAAAAAAAACCAAAAATAAATTCCCCATTTTATGGTGAAAACATAGCTTCTATCCTCCACCATATGAAGGTAATGGTGGAAACATTAACAGTCACCATCCTTTGAGAGTAATTTATTCCTGCAATAAAATAGCCTCTGCCAGCAAGATTACATTCAAAAGTGAACAACATTAGAAAATCCCAGTGACAAGGACTATTTAGCAAATTACACAGCTAAGAAATATTTTCTGACTCATTTTGGTCCCCAAGTTAAGAGCATGTTAAAAGGTTGTTGTTTTTAAACGGAAAGATAACTTGGCCCAGATTATAAGATACACAAGAGTTTCTTCTGATGGTATTGCAAGGTATAAGCCAAGTAGGAACAGGAGCATTCTTTTTCAGAAGCATTTTGGAAAGCCAGACAAATAATCACATTGCAGTTCAAAACATCTGAGGTAGCACCAGCTCAAAGTGGGACCTCCATGGAGCCCAGCTCCACAGATTTACACCCAAGAACCAGCATAGCTGCATCCGTACAGTGATTTAGCAGGTTCTGCGTGATCTGCTGTAGCACCACGCTAATCCAGCTACATATTTTCCATTTCCAGCACCATCTCTGCTAACTCAGGCATCTTTTCGCCACCCACTTTTGCATGGTGTAGACATGTGCTTTGCACTTAGAAGCATAAATCAGCTCCAAAACCAGACAGACCCTGCAGTCACTTGGGCCTCACAACTTTAAATGATGCCTAAATTCCATTTAAAACCCGAGGCAGGGTCACCGCCTGTCCAATTCACTTCTCTATTGTATCACCCAACAACAGCTGGTAGATGTGCTCTGAGCGGCTTGCCTCTTGGCACCTAGCGGATAACTTTCTTTCCTTGTACGAAGAACTGCTCTAATTCTTCCCTCTTCTTTATTTTGTGCAGGATATCAGGTGAGCCTCACGGATACCATCTGAAATGACCGGGACGTTGTTAATACCCATAGAACAGAGATCCCGGTTCTGAAATTAAACAAAGTCTCAGAGTGACCTACTGTAATCCCATTTAGATCACACCCTGAATTAAAGGCATGTGATTTCGTCAATTGTGGTATCAAGTAAAGGGGCACTGTCAGCAGCCACTGTTTTTCTAAACTGTTTCAATAAATTTGCAGTGTTTCCTTAAACTTCTAAGCACCTCAAAACCCCTACTCAATTTTCTTTTTCTACATTCACAGCATGTCATAGAGACAACAATAAATAACTCTTCCTTGAGATGATGGACACTTGGCAAAGCCACCAAGAGTTTCTCAAGGCAAGTTCAAGAACAGACGGGATGAGCAGACAGTTTGAGAGTCAAAAGATAGAGACAAATGTAAAGTGTCCAAAGGGAGCCAAAGCCCTGACACAGAGTACATCCAAATTTTAATGAACTAATTCAATCAGTACATCCTGGAGATTCAGGATTCACCCAATAAGCCCAGACTCCAGCCCCCCACTGATGAGACATTTCAAAAGGTTTTACTGAAGTCTTCTTGGGGGACCCTGGCCATCATTTTTTCCTCTTTTTTTGTAGGGAATGAAGTAAATCACAAGCACTGTTGGCCAACCAGAGGCACATATGTTTTATGTACATAAACAATCATAAGAAACAAAACACAGAGGGCCATTTTGCATTATTGTAATTGCAGTTGATAGACTCCAGAAGTACAGGATGTATGACACGTCAAAAAAAAAGATGAATATGCAAGCTTAAACTATGCACTTAAACTATGCAATCTTCATCACATGCACTCCCTGTCTCTCTGAGAGCTACAGGCCGTCAGCCAAGTTCTATACAACCCTTCTGGCAGCAAACAGGTTAAGACAAAAAGCCCATGAAAATCCAACTTTTTTTTTTGTTTGTTTGTTTGTTTTTTAAGAAATGTCTTCATTGGAAATGGCTCTAAGTCACCTGTCTGCCATAGCTAAGTCACCTCGCAGTCTTGACCACCGTTTCCATAATATGAAGCATCTAGAATGAGCATCTCTTTTCTGCCCTGTTGAGCAGGCGTGTCCCTGACTTCACCTCATAAAAGGTCCTCTCTTCACCCTCTCACTCATTCCTTGCCACAATACCAAGTAATTCTATTTATAACACAGAGGGAAGTGTCAAGAGGAACTGTCAAGGATGGCGTACCACAGAGCTGACCTACCACAATTTTATATTTAATAAAACAATTATCTTCAAGGCTCTTTGTTTTCTCAAAATAGAAGACTGCAGCCAGCAAGAGATCATTAATGAGAAACAACGCAATGAATAAAGGGGGGGAAAATGCAGTTATTGGTGAGAAAGCAGATAGTAGGTTTGCTGCTGCCAAGAGGGAAAAAAAGAAATGCTGGAAAGTTGAGGGGCTTCTTTTTGTTATTATTTATATGAACTCTAAGTGAGAAATTGTTGTTTGTTATTATTTTGAAGAGCCTGCTGGCAACATTTCAAAGCTGCTGGTAAATGTTTCAAAACCCATTTGAATAAACTAATGCAGATTTAAATTCAGCCTTTTGTGGTTTTGATCCTGCAAATCTTTTTTGTTGCAAATGTCTTTCCACCACCATTCAGTTCTGCATCTGTAGGCCTGCTCATTTATCTTGCTTTGAAATAAAAAAATCAATTTTGGAGAATGGGCAACCAAAACTTTGGAGTCCTGATCTTGTAAAGAATCACACAGGCAACTCCATTGAAACAAAAATTTTCAGTATGGCAATTATCACATCCATGAGTAAAATGCAGAGGGTCAGACTGTGACCTCACATTCAAGAACTGAATTGAAGGAAAAGTACAAGAAGGATCTTACCAAAGCAAGTCCTCTCTGGACTGCCCTAACAGGACAAGGGCCTGTAGTATAGAAAGCCTCATAACCTGTTCCAGCTGTAATCCCTATTGTCGAGATTCCCAGCAGAAAGTGCAAGAACTGGGCCGAGTCCTTGGTATCCACAGCAGTCGGGATCGTTCAGCCAGCTGTCATTAACAGAGTCCTGTTGGCACCTTGATACCAGGTTCAAATAAACGAGTTCCACACAAGCATCATTATTACCTTGATCTTTTGCAGCTTTCCTAAGCACATGTAATTTAGAAATATTCCACTTAGTGTTTTCACATGTATAACACACAGGCTATGGTTGAAAACCAAGCACTTTTCTGCAAGAGTGCAACAGAGACACAGAGGGGAAAATCTATCCCTGAGCTCCCTTTCTTTTGGTCTCCAATATCCGTAGCTCTGCCCTCACGATCCCAAAGACTCTCCTGCTCCTAAATTTCCACTGCACTCTCAGTGTACAGGTATTGGGGAAGAGGAAATCAGATGCAGGATTAGTTTTCAATTACTGCTGAAGAGTTAAGATTGAAGAGAGATGCACAAAACCCACATTACTGTATTTTATATTATGTAAGAACAAAAGCAGTCCGTGTTTGACTGGAGCAGCCGGGTAGCTGCGATGATGCCACACGGCAGAGGCACCCACCACCACCTCCAGCTGTTACACAAGAAGCTGAGAGAAACCTGGTAAATCCACACCTTCACAGAGAAGTCATTAGGGAGGAGACAGAGATTTACCAAAATGGTTTTAATACTGTAACATTAGCAACATAGACAATGGCATGGCATACCTTTTGCAACATGAAAGTGGCTGAGCACCATCATTATGACGCTTCAGGATCTTTCTAAGACAGGGTGGGAAAGGTAGGCTTTCCACTCCTGCAAAACATTGGAACATAAGCAGCTGTGTAGTTTCGTAGTCCTCAGTTTGGCTGTGGGCAACATTTGAAAATGAAATGATCGGAACTATAAATCTGGATGTCACAACAAAGTGTTCATCAGTAAACAGCAACCTGACAAATCTGACAGACTGGTCTGATAACACTGGCAAAGCAAGAAATGAAATCTCCACGCAGATTATTTGCAGAACTCACTGCATGAAACTTGTCTCACTGGTGTCTGTATATGTTTATGTGCACGTGCATACATCATGATAGATATAAAATCACTAATCGACAAGTTTATCAGCTTTATTCTCAGCCACAAGAATCCAGTGAGTGGTGACGCATTTTAGATAAACCACCAGCACTGCAGAGAAAAGTAACTTAAGTTTAAATAAAGTGAAGATCTTGCTCAGACTTTTCATTATGCTTCTCCAAATTTGGAGATAATTATTCCCAGCAAGAGAAAGATTTATTTTTTGCACTCTCCCTTTAATAAACAGAAAAGCCTAGATGACAGATTGCATTGAATTATCTTTATATATACTGAAATATCTTTTTCCATGCTCTGAACCTACAGTCTGTGAACTGTGCAGCCTCAGAATTGTTCCAGCTTGCCAAATTCTGGGGCACAAGTTGTACCACCGGTGCGCTGAAGCTGTGCTGCCCAATGCTACAGTGAAAGTGAAGATTGCTTTAGCACTGGCTGTGTCCTGCCTCACAGCACAGCAACATCCACTTGTGACTATTACCGAAGCGTAAAAAGCTTGAAAAGCACCAGTTAAATCCCTCACCACTGCAGATGCAAAGTCATAGGCACTCCAGTCTTCTCCATTTATTCTGGTAAGACTTCTTAAGAATTTATGTTGGCCTATTTCTTAGCTTCAGATACTGCCTCTGACCTTCTGAGTCTCCTGTAGGAATTATGATAGCTTTCCAAACTACTTGTGAACAAACTGGTAAGTACTGGACCAAATACACAGCACAGGAGTAGTCCCACAGAGATCAATGGGACTACCCAAATGCATCAGGCTTAGCAGGAATGGTGCCATATGAATGTTCATCTCTCTTCACATTGATCAACTAGAAGTACCACAAGGTCTTCAAGGAAATGTTTCACTTTCACAGAAAATACCTGTAATTCTTTCCTTTTCTGCAGGTGAGGGGAGATGTAGGAGGAGAACAAAGGGGAGAGGGATAGTGCGTATGCAAGGAGATACTTTTTGGGTTTTGCCACTGAACATCTAGGGCCCTCAGTTGGAGGTTAAAATGTATCCATGACTTGGATTTGTTTTTTCCAAATAGTCAGGAACAATTAAAAACTATTGGCATCTACAGATAATTAAATAATAAAAATAATAATAATATAACCATGCTTTATTAATGAGGTTTTAGATACAAATCCAGCTCCTCACTTTGCCAGAAAAGCCACATACAGAACAAACAAGACTCACCAACTCTAATCTGCAGCTTGGTATCAGCTTTTAAAAACCACATTTTGCGTAAGCTATTTGCAATATGGTCAGGTACATCTCAAAATCTGCTGATCTCCATTTAGGTTTCAAGAGTGCTTTGCATCAAGTACCTACTGAACAAGTTACAAAACTGTTATTCTCTTTCTCAGTTTAATATTAGATGTAAGTATCAACTATGCACTACTGCACCAGTATCATTAGAAATATGTTCCCAGTTTACTTCCCCATATCGCAGCAGGGTATGCAAACTTACAGTGGGTTCTGGTGCATCTGCCAAAGGCTCAGAACGACACAGATCTCTAAAGCAGAAGATGTGTGCTGTGCATTTAAAATCTTGCTAAACTATATTTATTATTGCTAGATTCCACCCCTTTGTACATTTCATTAAGACATATAAGACGGCCATGTAGTTCTAATCATGTAGTCCATCAAATAAGTAAAATTCAGAGGAAGGCAATAAAGGCTGATATTAGAGAATGACAATAGTATAAGAACCACAGGGAACTTCCCCTTGAATTTCAAGCCCTCTTGGCAACTGCGCTAGGACTGAAGATGAAAATAAACTGAATCACAGACCTTTGAAGAGCAGACTGAAACCCTTACTCAGGCTCAACAGCCATAAGCTCTTCCACTCATTTCAGGAGTATCTAAAAAAACCCATCAAAAACCACTGCTCTGTCTGAAGAGAGGTGTCCAAGTCTCATCCACAGAGGTCTCATCCACGTGCATGAGAAGGAAAAAATAAGATTTCTTATGTGCTGAAGGCAACAAGCAGAGAAAAAACAGAAAGGGTGGAGAGCTCTGTGGATCTGAGGTTAGTGGAAAAGGCTTTAGCAAATCATGACAGAGGCAGACACAGCCTGTGGTTTCCACGCAGTTCAAGCAGGAACTCTGTGTAGAGGCAACAACTTCCTGACACAGAAGCCATGGTACCACCTCAGTCCCCAGCTTTAGGAGACCCAGAGCCACTGCTTCCACAGCCAAGCTAGGACTCCAGTACACCTGAGCATGCTCTGCAGAAGCTTTGGGCCCTGTTGTCTCCCACTTTTCAAAAGCTCCTAGTTCCCTAATAATGGTATGGGGCTTGTATCTTTCATCATACAAGAAAAAATGTTGCTCACAGGGTCAGGCAGATGGGTCATCCCAGAGGCAGAGCCTCTTACTGTTCTCCATGGGAATTTTGGTTCAATAGCAAATCTTATGATATCTATTCCAGAAAAAAGATGCCTTATTACAAGGCTTGATTCTTCTACTGCTTACAGCTTTACAATTGCTTATAATGGCTAAGGGTCTGGTCCTTTAACACATTTGTCTGACCATTACTGTCCTCTAGCAGAAAGTCATCAGCTCTAATGGCTTTGGTAGGAAGGAAGGTGTAGCACTAGTTGTGACTGTTTGCAAGTATCGTTTCTCATCACCAGTATTACACACTGTGTGCTTTTGCTTAGTGCAAGGCAGGAGATAGCAAGTGGCTTCAGGCTGCATTGAGTGCACAGTCTGTTTTGTAGCACGTCCGACACCACCAGTGCACTCTAAACCATACGGTTTCCTGCAACAAAAAATTTATTTTCCCCAACTTGCAGCAGACAGGAGCAAATAGACACCAAATCTGGAGTCAAGAGACTATCTGAAGACACAAGCAAAGCCTCACCATGGTTTTCTGCAGCTGTCATTGCAAGAACAGACTCGCCTTAAAGTCAGCATGGTAACTATCTTTTTCTTTTGAGGACTAGTGATAGCAGCTTTCTCATGTAACATTTTCAGACTCTTGCACCAGGCGTATCAGGCATCTTTGCTATTTCAACAGCATCAGCACAAACAATTTCCTATGCAGCTCTGTTCTGCCAGCTCTAAAAGATGGATTTCTTTGCTCAAACTCATTAAACTAGCTAAATGTTGGCATTGCCTTAGAAAATACCCTACAATTATTAGGCAGCCACAAGATAAATGAGCATTAGGTTTGCACAAAAGTGCCTGTATTCTGAAAAAGACATTGTGGTTCCCAGTGTAAGGCTAGGGAGGGCTCCAGTGACATGCAACTTGCAAGCTAAGGATACACACACTAAGTTATGAACTGTTCTCTGATCAGCCTATACAGTTTTGTCTCTTCTCTAAATGTAAGGACCTCAGATGTAGGGGAGAAAAGACACAGTGTATCTGAAAAGAGTAAAATATCCTTCATTCTTCCTGTAAGTCTGCAGATATTTGAAAGAGATCAAGAGATGAGGTCAGTGTCCGTAAAAACAATATGGGAGAGTCCATGAAGGAATATTCCAGCAAACAGCCTCTCACAGCACATATACCACCACAAACACCAGCTTTCAGTACAAACCCTTTTCCTTCCAGCACTTGATGCATTAATGAGTTGGAATACCACAGGGAATTATGCTCACAAGTTGGTATGGCAAATCTACCCTTACCTTGAATATAAACCTTTGCTGAAATAAGTGACAGAAATTTGCTGCAAGCACTATAACTAGGCAACTTTGTTCTGCATAGATGGAAAATGTGAGGAATGTGGCAGAAGCTTGAGAGACATAGCTTGGTTTGTGAAAGATTCAGATACTTCACTTGGAGTCCATTTGAATGCATCATATAGCATGCTCTAGTTCTTTCCATCTTAATATTATATGCCTCTTCATTTTAAGATGGAAGGAGCACATATGCACTTTTTCCGTGTCTAACCATTCCATCATCCCTCCACATTTTTCTCAAAACAATACTGCAGAGAACACCAGCCTTGACATCAATTAAGCTCCAGCTTCAATAATAAATACTGTACATAAGATTACATCCCATTTTTATTCAGATGAGCATCAAGCCCCAGCACAGAGGTTATCCTAGATGGCTGCCACAAATACGTGCTTAGCAAACGTATAATGTATATACAAAGAAAACACAGTGGACAGATAATCCTTCAAATTAAATCTGTTTGGCCCAAATCAAGAATCAAATATTTGTGATAATTTTCAGTCTGTTTAACACCCTTCACCCCAAATTTAAACAGGATTACAATTGTCTTGACATGTCTTTATCTTGATAAAGTGGCAATGCATATTATGATAAAGTAAACAAGTATTTGTGGATAAAGGTATTTTTCCCAGGTTAACTCCTGAAGCCAAATGGCATTTTTAATAAGCAATTTTAAAAGTAACAAACTCATTTTTGATCCATTTGGTCTTTAAAGAAAACATTTTATTAACACTTTGCTTCTCTGTTTCCCTGTATGTAATGCCATTGATTTTCTCAACTGAAAACATGGTGCCAATGGGCACAGCTTCTGGACACAGTCAGTGAGTCAGCATACACGTTAAGCATCAGCTGTAACTTGTGTAAAGCAGCAGCTTGTGTTTGGAACTAAAATGCACATGAAGCAGCATTTCTTCTGGAGTTTGGTTGTGCAATAGCATAACTCAAAAATTATGGGCATCTGGTTATAGAATAATAGAAAAATTAGCCTGCAAAAGTCTTCAAAAGGTCATTCAGGCTATTCTACTGCTCCAAGGCAAGATGAACTCTACCTGTGTCTTTCCTGCCTGATGGTTATTCAACCTATTGGGATTTCTATCACTGGATGTCCTTTAAAGCTTCCCCAGGCAATTTTTACCAGTGCTTTACCATCTATCTTTACCAGTAGAAAAACTGTCTTGAGCCTTTCTTGTGCTAGTTTATGCCCATTAACTTCCTCTCTTAACTACCAGGTACATGGTTATCAGATTGATCCCTTCCTTTTCACAGCTGCTTGGTACATACTTCAAAACTATGATTTCCTCTCTCCGTAAATTAAGAAAACCTGATTTCAATCTTTCCATGCAGATTTTTTTTTAAATCCCTTAAACCTCTGGTTTAGTTCTTCTCCCCAACTGATCTATACCTGCATCCAAAACTCAAACCCAGGAGGGTAACGCGAGATCAAAAGGCTCATTTTATGCAGCTTGCAAAGCTGTGTCTTTTACACCCTTTTGCAGCACCTGCTTTTTTTCCTCCCTGCAATCACACGACACTGTCGGTTCCTGTTCAGCTGCTTAGCCTTGACAGCACCAGGCTCTTTCCTGCTGAACAGCTACCTACGTTATTCTCTGCCCTACATCTGTACTGCTACCTGTTCATCATCTCTCCTCCACACTTACTCCTACTGAACTACATCCCATGCCTTCAGACTGTTTCTTCAATTCCTCTTCAAATTTTAGTCATTCCTCAGCAGGTTCAGTTTGGGTGTTATCTACAAACTTAAATGCATCCTCCAGATTGTGTAAATTTTCAACAAAGCCAAGCTCCAGAAAGACCTCCACAGAGCCCTTCTCAGGGGCACACTGTTGTGACAAAGGATCGTTGATAACATTCTCCTTCCAATTAGTTTTTCACTGGAAGAATCTCATCTTGTTTCCCTCACTTCCTTATGAGAGTGTCACATAAACCAGAGTCATAACCAGCAAATTCAAGCTTTAAAGTATTTTAAGTTATACATACCTTTTAGCCATTTTTCACCTTCCCTCCCATAACCACCACCCAAGGGAAAACTAGAGCCTCTGAAATGGGACTTGTTACCAGAAGAAGCATGACCTTGCGCTTGCGGTTACACTTTCAGCAACAATACTGCACGAGTCATCTCAAGCCATCTCTGCTCTTGGCCACCCATTCACACCTTCATACTGCTTGAAGCTAGCTGCGTGCATCACACGTGTGTGCGGCAAAAAGGATCTGAAAACCAAACCACCCAAACGCCTCTGCAAGCACAGGGAGAGGCAACATTATGGTTACTACTGCTGCAGGGGAAAAAAGAAAAAAAAAAGCTTCCTAAATTATACCAGTATTTTAATATCAACTTGAAAGTCAAACCTCAACTTCTGAGACTGAATTTCTAGTGATCTAGCTCATTACAGAATTCAAAGAGAAATCCAGAATTGATTAAGCTGCACAAAGGTATTAATTTTGCCAAGAGTCAGGCAAGCTAAAAATGGAATCATCTTGTGGTGCTCATCACCATCTGCATGCTGTCAGTTACTAACCTAAGACTCACGAGAGCACAGCTGCAAGCAAATTCAGTTTCTTTTTATGTGCCAATGAAGAACTATGTACGCTGCAAGTTGCAACCGGTGGGCCACGCTGAAGCATTAGGGATGTTAGCGTCTTCAACCAACATAGCTACATCCTAGATCCAAAAAAGGTCAAGCTGTTTACAGTCATAGTGGTTCTCATGAATCTGATCTCAAACCAAGATAGTAGCTTCATATATCACTTCAATTCCAAAAGAAAGCTGGAATCCAAAATTCACAAAGCACAAACTCCTCCTCCTTAGGATAACGTATGGTGGATTTCTGCAATGTGAGTTCAGGAAGTTTGCCATATATGCTTCAGAAGATCACATATCCTTCCATATATCTTATCACCCATATTAGCATGGCTTACCTGCATGTACATAGGACCCAATCCAGAATGGCATCTTCACATACGCCCAATATAAGCACATTCCCTTTCAAGCCATGGGACAACTCACACAATTGAATTTAAAGTCAATGCCAGAAAGAGGATGACAGTACTTGTTTCTTGTTAATGTGGCTGTCTCCCTGTCACTGGATTAAATGGTAGATCTTTAAATATGCTGTTGCATCTAACAGCAGTGACAGAAACATTCATTTGCATTCTGCTATTTTGGACATGACAGCAACTATTTTTTAATCAAGTTTCCATTCATAATTGGGCTTGCAACATGTGAGCTCAATGTTCTCTATTTGATCATTTTAATGGTCCCTTGTATAAGCCAGCCAAGGCTATTATTACTTTTATTTCTGTGTGTGAAAAGGCAAAGACTCATGAAATAGCTTGCATTCCTAGAGCCTGTTGCCTTTGGGCAGGAGTGCTCTGGATCATCATCACTGGCAACAATAGACAGTACTGTAAAAATAGCGTGTACACATGCAGCGCAACAGACTGGCTAGCCATCTTAGGACAAGAGAAATGCAGCTCACTCTTATGACCTCAGTAATAGTTGCCTGTGCCAGTTCAAATCTCCAGCAGAGGAATTTAAATGAATGTTGATAACTGCCCAAATAGACTCTACCTTCAGTAATGGGATAAATTCTTATTATTATTGCTGGTACTGTCTATAATAAAGATGGAAGGTCTTTTTAGTAACATATGGAAAATCATTATAGCCACAGTCCAAAAGTAATTACTAGTGGACAGTGTGCTGTCGACTCCTTCCAGTTTGTTGCTTCATCACTTCACCCATGACCTGGAGGAATAATTTCTCCTTCCACAGCATAGCACCAGTTTAGTTTCCATGCTCATTAATGTCTGGTGCCTCTTACAATTATAGCTCTCAGCAATGCCAAAAGCCATAAAACATCTTAATGTCTGTGAAATTCTATGTCTATCATGACCATGTGGTACTGAATTCTCAATTTATGTTAGATTTGCTAAATGAAATGATAGAACACATTTGGCCTTTGGAAGATGGGATACTCCATTTGCCATGAAAAAACCTAGAGAGAAAATCATACTGCATTGGCAGAGAAATACACGGACAATATGATTAGAGAGAGCCCAATACGCATAGTCCAACTTCAGACTTCCCAAGCATAATCATGCTCACATCCTCCATGAACTGGAGCCAGCTGCAAAGATTACACCTCCCATGAAATATAAAGTTAGGGAACATCTGAATCTGTGGGCTGAATTCACAACCATGATTAAGTCTTTCACACTTCCAGCTTTTAAGACTTTACCAGGTGTCAGTCAGACATAGAAGAGAATGGGGCTTAGACATGACCATCACCAATCTAGCTGTTCCCCTCCTGCCTGTACACCTCCCCAGTCAGCTTTGAATTGGCTGGCCAAATTCAAGTTTAGAAGTTAGAAAGAAAGCTCAAAGATCAAGTTTTGTAAAAAACTGTGGCTAAGAGATTTCATTTAGTGCTCTCCATTTGAGGAAATGCAGGCAGAAACCATCAGCAGCAAGTCCATTTGCCATCTGGTCAATCAACACATACACCCTTCTGAACTAGCATGGCACAGTAGCCCCTTGCTCAGTTGGGGTATCTAGGAGTCCCTAGAGAGGAGGTAAGAGCAAAAAGTGTTGAAAGGTTTCATATCCAGAGCAAATGCTGGCTCTCCTAACCCTATTGCTCATTAAACAAATATGTTATCAAGATTATAATTTAAAAATATGAACAATCAGAACCACCTTAAAATGCTATGGATTGAAGGACTCTACAAAACCCAACAAAGCAAAGCAACTTTTAAAATTATTTTTAATAAAGGAAATCTCTAGTTAAAATCAAGACTGGGAGATTTTTGCCTTTATTGTTTTTGAAAGACTTCCTCTAGTTCCAGACAGAAATAATTCAAGGAAGTCTTACATAAGAGATCTGATTAGGTGATCCCAGCAGTCCTCTCTGTCTTCAAAACCTATGAATCTGCTTCCAGACATAGCATAAAAATCAAGAAACAGTCACATAAAAATTGTCTTAGGGATTCTTATCAAAGAAAAACTGGTTCGCATATTTCTACATCAAAGCATATGTGGGGAAAAAAAAAAAAAATGTGTATCTCAAACAACTGAGAGATTTTAATGAGAAAAAAAAATCAAAATTTTAGAGTGGAGATAAGCTTAAATGCTGAGAGGATGGATGTATAGGCCTCCGACTTTCTCAAATAATCCTCCTGGTTACTTTTACTTCAGTCCAGGCTACCCACTCCCTTATGCCAGCATACCCCTACTTGTACCTGGTCTCTTCCAGTGAACTTAACGTTCACTTACAGCCTGATCTCTTGTGCAGGTACTAAGAGGGTCCACAGCAATCTGTATGTCATTGTTCACACTCCATCTGTTATTTCAAAGGAGGAATATATACTTTCTTCCCATAGGATCTCTGAAATGTGACCAGAACCTGTAGTTACAGCAGCCACTTATATTGAGAGGTGTAAAGTCAGAAATAGCATGTCTGGAACCCCCAACCCTTCCTAACAATGACGCAATGATTCAGTATATCCACACACTATCATATAGAAGGAAAATACATTGTGAATGAGTGTGGATGTTACTAATGCATGGAAAAACATGAGATAGGGATAAACCTTGTCTTTAGCATGCCTATTCGAGGAAAGAACAAAGGCTACTGTAAAGATAGAGCTAAAGATGCCATTACAGCTGAAGGTCTAGAAATTCTTCTTAGCAGTAATTTCCTGTATCCCTAGTATAGATGCAAGTATACACATACACACACCCTTTTTTTCCCAAAAAAAAATTATTCCTTGTCAAGCCATCTGACCTGCTTAAAAAAAAAAAAAGGCTAGAGCAAGATATTTTCAGCATTCCTGAAGGAGCTTCTTCCAAATGTCATTCATTATAGAGCTACATGAAATCATCTCTCTGGACACTCACTGCAGAATCTAGGACAACGTAAACGACTTCAGCCACAGCCCACCCCAGAGAAATAATGCATTCCCTGCTCCAGCATAATACATTCAGTCCAAATTGGTTTGTTCCTCAGCCAAGGGACACAGCAACATAATTTACTATTTCCCTTTTGAATATCCAATACAGAATAAATCTGATCTGCTGGGGAAGTGTTTTGAAAGTCTAGCCTGAAAGCATATCATCTGTTTCCTGGAGCTTCCTTCCAAAGATTCAGCAGCTAATTTTACACCATTGCACCCATGAAGTCTTTAGAAAAAGCAGGTGAGAGAAAGGGAATTAAATGGTTTACAAAGCCTGAACAAAAAAAAAGTTCTAAAAATTGAGTCAACAGCTTATACTGATTACCCTTTTGTGGCAAAGCACCTGCAACGTTGCACTTCAAAAGATAAGACTGCTTCTTTCCTTATATAACATCTCATCCTAATCTCTCACAGCACTTTCTGAATTTTGAACCAGATCTCTGCTTGTTAGTGGGAGGAAGTACAAACTGAATAGTATTGTCTAGCAATAACATGACTCATCGTTCTCTGTGATCCTCTTTGTTTCTTTCAGGGGGGCAGTTTTTCCATCTACCTGATATTTTACAGACACTGCTACGTGGTGAACTGCACACAAGGAAAAATAACATTTGGGTTTGTATTGCCTACCTGTGGTCTTCTCAACTCCTCCCAGCCAGCTGTACACAAATTACACAGACTGGCATCACATAAAACAGCAACAGTTTGTTTCTTCAAACACTGTGCATACAGCATATCTGGATCGTTCACCCTAGTGGATGCTCTTTACCATTAACAATAATTTCTTAGGGTGAGACACCTATAAGCATGGACACATCACTCCAGAATTAACAGCAAGAACAACTCACTGTGGGAAAGGGAGGCAACACAGGGAGCAATCTACCTCTGACATCCACGCCCTTCTCTTTGGATCCCGCTGTGATAGTCATTGGTCCCTGAGACTTAGGACTGTGCAAGGGGGCAGGAGAGAGGCAGAACCCACTTATCACCGTCCTCAGCCTCTCAGGATTATTCAGGTGTAGGATGATGCCAATTCAGCATTCACTGATGCTGCTTCTCCAGTTCACAATAGGGCTCTGATCCCCAGTGAAATTTATGTACTTAGGATCTGCCTCTAAGGTTTTAGTCACTTGTAGCTTTCTGTCCTGTGAATGTTTAGATGGTTTACAGAAAGGGACCAGTTTTCACCACAATTAAGTGGGCAGACCTAGACAGGAATAGTAGTGCAAAGAAGAAAAGATCTCATATGGGTAACAAAAACAGCTGTGATGAGGGCACTCTAACAATGGCAGGTCAACTGTACTTCCCTTTTATTCAGTGTGACTCAGCTACCTGTGTCTGACATTCACAGCAGAGAAGTGTCACGTCGCTAAAATTTGGACAGGAAAAAAGAACAAAAGCAAATATTCAGTCATACTGAAGATTTTGCCAGAAAACTGTATTTCACAATTTTCTCCTATGAGGGAAAATGGAGAAAACCATGAGAGAATTATAATACTTACTAGCATATACCCCTGGAGGAGGGTGCAGTACTCAATGAATCCCTTCATTCACTGTGGAGAACATATAAAATACTGATGTGGACCACCTCAGCGATTCATTCTATCCATCTCTAATATTATCCCATTTCCATTGACATTTATCCTTTGTGTTCTCTGCAATTTCCTGTTTATTCATTATTTCCTTTCTTTAATTCTCTATTCGTCCTTTATTTCTTTTACTTTTCACATTTCAACAGGGTTGCAAAAATGGACCCAGTTTAAAAAGCCTTTCACTTCTTACGTTTTCAGTACATCCTTATGCATTTGATGACAAGTATAGGAACCAGGAATCCTGGTGCCAATATTACCATCTACCTACAAAAATCACTCAAAGGTGCAATAAAAGTCAAGGAACTGACTTTTGCCCCTTTTCTCTTTTACTATGCTCCCACTTTTCAGTTGTTTTTTCTTGTGGAATGCACGAGCGTGCCCTGTGGTGCATTACATCCAGTGCAGCACCCTCATTTTGTTACTCATAATCAACCCCTGAATGTGCACTCATGGGGGGAAGGAAGAAGCCCTTCACAACCAAATTAGTAGACCCATTTTGAAGCCCTGCATAATCCATACTTCATGTGCAGACATTTTAAGCAGACATGCTATCTGTCGGCTGTCAAATCCTTTAAGAGGAGACAAAGCCAACACCTACTAAATGGTCCCTTTCTGTACATATATCACTACTTGAACAAAGCAAGCACTAGTAGCAAAAGGAGTTTTTGGCCACCGCATCTTAATCTAAGTTTACCCAGCATAGTTACTGTATTTTTAATTGTTTTTTTTTGTTAATTTTTAAAACTCCCAGCCAGGGTTGGCAAAGTTTGTAAGCTTGGACAAGGCCTCAGTAAAACTCTGGGAGCAGATACTGTCAGGAAAAGTAAACCCAGTTTAGCCCAAAGAGATTATTTGTTAAATAGAGTGCTTTATCATCCTGCAGTTGGGTAAGAGTACTTTGGGTTTTGGTTTTTTTTCTTTTTTCTGAGTAGTCATGAGGTTTTGCCAGTTCAAGCACAAAAATAGTGGAAACAACTTTTAGTCCAATGGTGGTATAGTTTTCAAGGTCGCCTGACTCAACAGTAAATGAGCTTATCCTCAGCCCTGTGTTTAAAAATCAATTGGTGTCTAGTGAAATCCAAAATTCTCAATTAGGACCCAACAGTCTTTGCAGAGCACATCAGAAGAAATTAGTGTCAAAGATGGCAATTCAGGCAAAAAGCACGAGGCAAGAAGCCACCCAAGTTATCCAAAAGGAAATGGTGAAAAGGCGGTAGCGCTGAGCAAGATGATCATCTATCTGTAAAGGGGATTCACAGCCCTTGAAACACCTCCAACCAGGAGGAAACTACACCTGCCTTTTATCCCAAACTACAGCTGTTCCCACCCTGACCATAGCCCAGAGATGGAGCTTTCCTCTGCCTACCACAAAGGGTTAACAGTGAAAATATGCTTAAACCTGTTAAGATACTTAAGGGGAGAAGGAATATCAGCCAGAACACCTTAAAAACATTTAGACAAGATCAATTCTAGCCAGCAAGAATGGATTGAGTTTTCTTTAGAAAGCTTCAGCAATTTCAAATGTCTCCAAAAGCTCAAAAGAGAACAAAGAGTGCAAAGACTGAAGGTGAGAAAAGGTGGGAGAAGATCCAGGAAGCGGAAAAGTAACAGCATTGGAGGACACCAGGAACTATGACCTGTTAGTATCTATCTTTCTATCATATAGGTGACAAAGCAATTTGTAAGCGGATCTGCAACAGTCATTTCCCAAGTCTTGAACTGAAAAGGCCACCAGGAACCCTCAAAGCAACGTAATCATATGTGTCAGACCATTTCCAAATGTTTTATTTTCATTCATTCAGGCAGGAGGCCAGCTGTGGACAGCCCAGAAACCGTTGCGCCGAACACCAGCAGGCACCACAAGCCTAAAGAGTGCAATGGGGTAAGAAATGTTGGTACAGATTTTCCAAGAAGAAACAAAGTCTAATTTCATCTGTTGACTGAGTAATGAGACATATCCATAAGGTATGTGCATGCTCTATCTTCTTATGTGTACACACACAAACACTGGCTTCTGTGAGATCTTACTTCAGTCCGTTAACATTCTCATAAACAGATTCGGGAAATAATTATGTGACAGACACAAAGCTGGTTGGGAAAAAAAAGCCACTAGTACTAGAAACATGAACCAGACCAAGCCACAGAGGCTGCTCAGCTCCACCCTAAAAACCCCTGCCAATCAGCCTGGAATAATTCAACAGAAACAGTTGCCCTATCCTAGAATATACTGCGCAGGTGCAAAACAGCATCTGCCATATATTTTGAGGGAACTTCATACATCTGATACCTCCAATCTGAGTGGAAATGTTGTGAGGTTCTACACAAAAGAGAAACACTCCAAGTCCTGCCTGAATTCCCCTCCACTGAGCCTTTGGCCATTAGCTCCTCCTGTCCCAGGGACTGAAGCATCCAGTTGGGCAACAGTTTCTCCTAGGTGGTTTTGCTGGGTTTTTTTGCAAAATCTGATTAAATGTTTATTGGATTCAAGGCTATGCCAGATGTGCTTTTAAATGTCTGGGGCATCATTTGTAATCAGAGCAAAGCTTTCTTTTAAGAACTGAAACTCAGGTGATCCTAAAGCAGTTTCTGCAACACCTCAGGATTAACCAGAGTTTTGGGGGGGGTAAAAGTTATCCTGCAATTAGGTACTCTTTTTACTTTATTTCAAAGAACCACAGAAAGCTTACACATTTATTTGCAAATTAACATTTTAAATCACGCTTTGCTGCTCTATATCCCTAAAATTACGTATGTAGGAAATAAACAAAAAAAGCAGGAAAAAGTGTTTTGTACTAAGAGTTATATTTAAACTCCAGCTATCCTAAGTAAAGCAACAGACTATACTTGATTGCTATGCAGTACTGCATATGTTATTATGGCAACTCATGAGCTATGGATACAATATTAGTATCTATCAGCTGTCAGAGCTTCTGCAGATCCTGCTAAAATCCAGGAGTGCCTTTAGTTCCCTCAGCTTTGTAAAAGAGAGTACATGCATCTGGCGTTGTGTGCACTGCATATACGAAGTTCATGGCCAAGCCCAGCATTCTTTAAACAGGAAATTCCTAGAGGCCAAATCTCAAAGCTGTTATTCAGCCCTATATTGTGCCAAGAGTCTTTTCAATTCCAGCACGGTCCTACAAACCAAAACAAGAATAGTGTCTCACAAAATTCGGGGTTCGGCTCAATGACTTAAGATTACTTTTCTTCCTTAAGCGAGGGCTGCTTCAGGATATGATCCTCTATGACTAAGACAAAGAGGCTTAGCCATTTGGGACTAACAGAGTCAACAAGAATAAAAGTTAAACACAACCTTTGTCTTTCCCTATTTCACCACATGGTCTCAAGCAAACTAGTATGGCACAGCTTTGCGCCCAAAGCAGAGCTGAGAACTACACTAGGAGAAAAAAAAAAAAAAAATGTACATATGTCTAAGATTGTATCTTGTGGAAAAAACTTTTAACCCTACTATGCCACATAACTGACAATCAACCATACATTAACCAGTAACTCCCATGTTCACCATTGCTCAATCTGCTACATCTCATAACTCCTCTATTATATTAATTCTTCCTCTATAACAATTATACAGATTACTCACAAATCTGGATGTCAGAGAAATGAGAACAGTGACTTTCAAAACAAACTTATCTAGAGGTAGATGAAAACTTTCCAAGCAAATTCAAAATCAACCATTTTCCAACAAATTTATCACACTCCTAACAGACTGACTTTTCAAGCATCGATAGCAGTACATGAGATACTATAGTAGTAAAGACATCATACTGACAGCAGAACCAAATTCTTACTGAAGGGACATGAAATGTGAATGATGGTTTTCAAATCACAGCCAAAGTTTCACAGACTTCAGAAAGATCATAAGTGAGTCAATGCTACAACTACCAACCTCCATCCTAACTACATCAAAGAAAAATTTTGAAACCATCTTGCTGATTCTTCAAATCTCCAAAAAAAAGTGCAATTCATTAGTCACTTATTCTTTTATTTATTATGCTTAGAAAACAAAGGACAGTGCCATTTCTCATGTGAATAGTTACAGAGAAGCTCCTAAAGCTAGAGTGGATCTCTGTTCCCATATACATTTTATACAATTCCCTGCAGACCCTATGATCATGGCAAGGACATGAGCAGCCACTGAAAATCCAGAATGAGCTGTAACAAAATAGCTTTCACAGACTGATCACAGAACTCAAAGACATAATTCAAAAATACTATTACTGACTCAAGAATTAAGATAGCAATTTACATTCCTTCTGTCTTGCTAGGGTGAGACTACATAGAATTTAGAGAGCATTTACTGTCGTACAAGCCTGAGTAGGTTTGTGTTTAGCCATTAATCTCTGAAGACCTCCAGCAAAGCGCTAAGAAACTGGATAATAGGAATTGCATTCAGTGTGACAAACGCGATCACTGCTCATTGCAGGTACCTGTTTTATGTCCTCCTCTCTGCTGCCCTCCCCCACCTCCTCAAAAAAAAAAAAAAAAAAAGAAAATTTGAAAATCCAGTAACAATTACACACAGAGGGAAATTTTGACACTCTGAGCTTTGAATGAATACAATGGACCGAGGGGATCTGGCCCAGCTGCTTGCTACGTGCACATTCTCATACAGCCCTTATCAGCTACTTCCATTTGCAGGTAGCAGGAGCACAAATACACTGAGGTGTGAAGACAGCACAAAAATTGAGGAGGAAAAAAAGAAAAAAGAATAAAGGGCACTGACATCCATTACTCAGGAAAGATACAAAAGAAAGACTACCTCTGAAGGTTTTGTTTTTCTGCAGACCATCTGCATTGGATATTGTAAAGAGTTTGCACTTCAATTTCAGGGTCTGTCTTCTCTGAGCCCCTTTTGCTCCACCACTCCTTTATTCCACTCCATTCCCACCACTATTGTGGTTCTAAGTAAAAGGTAAAAATTCCTATTCTTGTTGTTTTCTTGTCCTGCATTCCTCTAGCACAGTCTGTTCATGTTCTCAATTCTTGATGGAGCTCTGATTTATTGGAGCACCAGTTGTTCTTTACTGCTTGTATTGAACAGAAAACACAAGACACTCCACTTCTAAACACAAGGTTCAAAGAATCCATGATTTTTGCCTCTAATCTTCAAATTTTATGCACCAGGGTCCACGCTAAGAATTTAACTGTACTTCTATGCAGTTATTTCTCCTGCGTCTTTCAAAATCCATTTCAAATATCCCCATACAAATATAGCAGTAACAAAACCAGTTCTCACTAAGAAGGGCACTTAACTGTTGATGCACTACAGTGATTGTGAATAGACTTCAGGTACAAACTTCATTTTTGTTCGCATTTAACCAAAGCTTACCTAAAACTAGACCACTTTTACATTTTATACTGAAGACATCTTCCAACTCAGAGGTCCAAATTCAAATACATGTTGTTGGGCTGACACATAGGATCATAGAATGGTTTGGGTTGGAAGGGACCTTAAAGATCATCTAGTCCCACCCCCCCTGCCATGGGCAGGGACACCCTCCACTAGACCAGGTTGCTCAAAGCCCCATCCAACCTGGCCTTGAACACTTCCAGGGAGGGGCATCCACAGCTTCTCTGGGCAACCTGTGCCAGTGCCTCACCACCCTCACAGTACAGAATTTCTTCCTTATATCTCATTTATATCTCCTCTCTTTCAGCTTAAGGTCATTACCCCTTGTCCTATCACTACGCACATGCCGTTATAAACAGTCCCTCTCCAGCTTTCTCGTGGGGCCCCTTCAGGTACTGGAAGGCTGCAATAAGGTCTTCCCTGAGCCTTCTCTTCTCCAGGCTGAACAAGCCCAACTCTCTCAGTTTGTCCTCATAGGAGAGGTGCTCCAGTCCTCTGATCATCTTCATAGCCCTCCTCTGGACTGGCTCCAACAGCTCCATGTCTTTCTTGTACTGGGGACTCCAGAGATGGACACAGTACTCCAGGTGGGGTCTCACCAGAGTGGAGTAGAGGGGCAGAATCACCTCCCTTGACCAGCTGGTCACGCTTCTTTTGATGCAGCCCAGGACACTGTTGGCTTTCTGAGCTGGAAGCGCACATTGCCAGCTCATGTTGAGCTTCTCATCCACCAACACCACCCCAAGTCCTTCTCCTCAGGGCTGCTTTCAATCCATTCCTTGCCCAGCCTGTAGTTGTGCTTAAGATCGCCCAGCCTTGCACTTGGCCTTGTTGAACTTCATCAGGTTCGCACAGGCGCACCTCTCAAGCCTGTTAAGGTCCCTCTGGACAACATCCCTTCCCTCCACCACACAGCTTGGTGTCATTGGCAAACTTGCTGAGCGTGCACTCAGTCCCACAGTCCATGTCACTGACAAAGAAGTTAAACAGCGCTGGTCCCAATACCGACCCCTGAGGAACACCACTCATCACTGATCTCCACTTGGACATCAAACCGTTGACTGCAGCTTTTTGGTGTGACCATCCAGAAAATTCCTTATCCACCAAGTGGGCCATCCATCAAATCCATGTCTCTCCAATTTAGAGACAAGCTTGTCATGCAGGACAATGTCAAATGTCTTAGGCCATAACCTAAGAGACTGTAATAAAGTTCATTGGGCTTCCAACAGGAAAGCTTTTTTGTAGAGGAACAGAAGTATAGAAAGTGTCATAAAAGCATTAAGTCTAACTTTTTGCTTTCTGTCAGTTCCTCTAAACCATTCCACAGTATCACCTGTGAGTGGACTTTTATGCGTTTCCTTATCTATAGGATCAAATCTCAGAAAATCTATTATGTTGTAGCTGACAGTCCCATAAAATCATAATGTGATTTTGTTTGGGAAAAATTTTTCTTCAAGTGTAATGAAAGATTTTAATCACAGTTTTATACGCATCTCTTGGACTTTTCAGCATATGTTAAGGGAGAGGGTTGGAGGCTTGAAGTGACATTGCATTTGGTTGCCAGTCAGATTAGAAGTGGTAGGGAGGTTTGCATGACATTTTTGCAGAAAGAATAAGAACCCACCAGACTTAGGAGGTTCCAGTATACATATATTGTAGCCAAGTGCTTTATTAGTTTGCAACATCAGATTAGAAGCTATGAACTAAGTTTTCATATTTGAATTGCAGAGACACCTAATTCATCTCAGTTTGAATTAGAGCAGCCTTCTGCCTATTCAAGGAATTAATAGTCTAGTGCATCTGCATAGAAGAGAAAAAAATCCAATAGACGCTGACACTCAAAAGAGATCTGACCCAAAAGCTGGCAGTCTTAGACCCAAATGTGTCTACAAGAAAACATGAACCAGATCCCTGAAAACGTAATGCTGCTTAAAGAACGTACTCTGCCTAAATCCCTTCTTTTACTTTGGTTAGTCTCCTGTGCTTCAGAGAAAGACCAGAGAACCCAAAAAACCACACATCAAATTATAACTTATCATGGGGAAGTTTTTCTTTCATGACCCCATAGATGACAAGTGAAATCCCCAAAGCATGGCATTATTAACGAAGCATACTTTTTTTCCTTCTTTAATAAGCACCAGCAGGAGACATCTTTGCATTGGATGCGATAGGAAGTTGAGGTTCAAAGTCAGACCACTCAGGAACAGATGTTTCCTAGTGGAAAGCTATGCATGAGGACAGAGATTCTCAAAAGGAGCCAAACGATTGTTCGGTGCCCCTCCATGATAAATTCTAAAACTGTAATCATCATTAGTAATGCTACAAACCCAGACTCCTAATTGCACAAACTTGCGTTAAAGCTGTCTTTGTTCCAGGATCCTTAAGTCTGAACTCCATCATTACAAGAAACCTCATGAACCTCTGAAGAGGGTAATTTCTCAGGTGGAAAGCACCCTGCTGCCATGTTCCAGTCTGATAAGTAATGTAACGAGTCAGCCTTGCTTCTAAAAATGTCTCTTCAGACATAGCCTGCCCCTGAGTTTTAAATTAGTTTTAACCATGGTAAAATACGATTTTAACTGCTATTCTGTTTTAGAGATCCTGTATGCAAAAGAGTAGTGCAAAGTGATGAACTTTCAATTAAGAATTGTTTAGTAAATGACCTAATTTGTAACAAGCTTATTTCTAGACTCTCAAATTCATCCCATATTCAAAGAGTGGATGCAATATTTTGGAATAAGACTTTATAAATAAAAGTTGAATCCCTACATGAAGTACAACATTGAAATCAGCATTGACCACAGATCTGAGATCAGCTCTCAATAAACACAACAGCTGCAGATTGTGGTTATCATCATGTCCTCTAGAGTATTTTTGCAGATGCTTCATTGCATCAAACTGGAAAATTTGATTTTTTTTGTTAATTGTACTTTCAATTTTAGAGAATGTTATGGAGACAAAGTAATTTCTTACCATAATTTTACAATAACAAAATAGCAGTTCAAAACCTGGCAGTTCCTGCATGTCAAACTTTAGTAATTACTTGGAAAAGTCATAATAGCCAGACGCACAGATCTTCAGCATTTTTAAGGCTCCTTTGCACAACTTAATTAGCGCAACAGACACTTAAATCTGTCCTAAAGCTGACAATGCCTCAAGCATTTCCTTAACAGAGGGCAGTGCAAGTTCAGCTGTGTCAGGCCACACCAGCTGCCTGGCACACCAGTCCGGGCACGGAGCAAAATAAAGGAGAAATACGGCGACCTTCCTTCACTAACAGGGAATCTAAGCTGTATTAGGGTCAGGATAACCTGGCAGCTTCTGCAACTGAATGGGGTAGAAAATAGGCAGAAAGGCAGAAAGAAAAACAAGCAATCCCACTGAGCACTGCTGCAATACACGCAGCCAAATGCCTTTTCTCTGGGCAGGTTGCTATTGTGAGCGCGCACTGTGCATTAGCGGCACTGAGCTTTAACTTGTCACCTCCGTGCCCCCCTGCACAAGCAGAAACATTTTCAAAGGCTAACTACGTTTGTTGATTTTGTGCAGGTGGGTACACTATGGAAACCCCACCTGGGTTCAGATGAAAGCCACTTCTTAAAGCAAACCTAAGAGCTGTAATATTGTTGAAAGACTCAGCAATGCAGTAAGACCTTTTTTAAATAATGTGGCTGTTTGACTTCCAGGTATTCAAATGAAGATTTTTCTGTCAATGACCTCAGGGACAGCCAGAAAGCCAAACCGCACACCAAGGCCAAGCTTCTGGGTCTTCCCTTCCCCACCACTCTTTCCCAGTCAGACTTTTTCCTCTCCCTCTCAGAGAAGCTGAAGCACTGACTCCCCGTTACTCGAGAGATGTGCAGGTAGTCCAGGTATTCCTAAGTAGCTGCAGTCAGTCACATAGTGGAGTAGCCAATAAAGCTGTTTTGCCATATATTACCAAAAACACTCTATACCTTTAATGGGAAAAGCAACTATTCTTTTTTCTCGTATGTAGGCACACATCCCTCAGAGCAGAGAAACATCTGAAGCAGCAGACCAGATGCCCTACACTCTTTTGCTATATGGAAAGCTGGTCAGAAATCAGAATCTGTTTTGCAAGAGGAGAAACAAAAGATATTCCAAGCAATAGGCTAAAGTTTTTAAGCTTTCTAGAAAGATAAAAATAGATCATAGTACTAAACGTGTATTGTACATTAAAACAGTAAGGCATTAAAAATATTCTCTGGCATTTTAAAGGTAAAGTCTTAATTAAGACATTTCAAAGGATGGAAAGGAACAAGTTTTTCCCAGTGAAAAAACCCAAATGTTTATGACCTTCATGTTCCTATGGAATACCACAAATTCAACAGAACTGCATTTCTGAAAAAAAGAAATACTTCAAATGAATAATTTTCGTTACTAGCTCAAATAATCCATTACAGAGTAAACATCTAGGAGTTCCAGATGAAGGTCATCTACAAAGCTCACTGCACAACCAAAACATGCTAGTCCTGAAAATACACTCTCAAGTTTCCACCCAAGTTTTGCCAAAATCCTGTGGATAATCTCACATTTTACATGCACAGCTACTTGACCACTTCAGAATCGATTTCCTAGCTACAGTATCCATGCCTTAAAATAAACAATATACAATAAATGGTAACCTGCATCTCTTCCATCATAGTCACTTCAGAGGTCAGAGTTCTCTCCATTAACTTAAACTGATCTTGGCCAAACAAGATGAGCAGGCAGCACTAAAGTGGGTGGCTATGCTTCCATTGTCCCTTTCACCTATGCTTTTCTGAAACCAGGAGCCTGAACGTGCTGAACATTTTGCTGTTTGCAGCCATAAAACTGCTCTGTCCTTCTGCTATACTTTGGCACAAATTATTCTTCAACTGCTGCAGCTGTAACAGGAATTAATTATCTGCAGGTTTGTGCTCATTTGATCAGAGGCTTTAGTGCACCCATTGATACTGATGCTATTTAAAACACAGCGAGCCTCAGCTAACAGCTAAGGACTCTGGAGGGCAAGGTGAGAACCAAGCATTATGTACAAAAAGTTGCCTGCCTTTAGCATCTGAACTAATCTGTTACTGGATTTGTTTCACTTTTTTTGTTTTCAGTTGCTATACACCTTCTGAAAACCAAAGCTCTCTGAGTCATTCAGCAGCATTACATCAACCAACACGTCAGCGCAGTGGATGGCAGCATCACCATGCTCCTGCGGCACAGCCAGAGCTAGACAAAGCATCCAAAAAGCAATGGGGACCACTTTCCTCCTAAGAAGGTTTCCATTTTAATATTCATTAATATTCTTTAAGGGTGCTGGTAATAAAGCTAAGAGGTCACTGCAGAAGCACAGTAGTCCATCATCAAATTCAAGCTTTTAAAACGGATCCAAGCCCTATAGCTTAAATAGTGACTCAAGCTTCTACAAAATTAAGACGACAGATTCTATTATGTATTTTAATTTTCTCTTTATTAAAGCAAGGAGACTAGCCAAATTTTCAGCAGGCAGAGAGGAAGTAATTACACTGTGGTCCTTTAATGCCCATCTCAGTTCAAAACCATCTTACTGGTTCCAGTGAAATCATACCTGTGCAAGACCTGGACCAGCAGAGAATCAGACTCTGGCATTTTGCTTTGGGACACTTTGGATCTAAGAGTGAAATGTAAAGCTCAAATCTAAGAGTTATGTTTGTATCTACACTCATTTAATTTTTCTTTTGTTATTTTTTAAAGCTATAAAAAAGGGCTCTAATACGTACCATAAGCAAACAAGTCGCAAGCCAGACTAATTATATCACTCTTGCCCTTTGCTTAGAGCAGTTTTAACTCATCTCTAAATTCCAGTCATCTGTTTCTAATTCGAGTACATTTCAATTTCCTCACTCAATATGAGGAGCAGCAGCACTAGTGCTCACCAGGGGCCCTCGCCAAGTGCAAATAAGAGTCAGGAAAAATCCTGGTCCTCTGCAAAGCAAGCTGGCCCGGTGGCCCTCAGCACGGACTTTCAGTAACACCACTTGGACCTAGCACCCAGCAGCTCACCTAAGGACAGGGAGAGCAGCCCATATAGCTGCTGTTGCTAATGAATATAGTTCTAATATTTTTGTATCAGCTATCTTTATGGAGAGATTCCCCCAAAAATGTGAATGTTCAGCACTTGGGGGGGGGGGGATCAGTTTTCCCCTCTTTTTCTGTTACTACTCGCTAGAGAAAGCATGCCAATCAATAGACATAGCACCTCCATCAGTTGTTGCCCTGCGTTGGTGCATCTTTATTAGTAGAAAATGATTGTGAGTCCTGTAAGACCCTGTTCCTAAATGTCTGTGCACGGAGCCTGTGGAGATGAACACTAACACAGGAGGTTATGGGACTGGAGGGGGAAAGGAGCAACACTGTTGTGTTGCTATCAATCTATATTGCTCTATAGCTCGCATTGCACAACAGTTTCTTTTGTTTCAGAATAATAGGATAAAAATGCAATGACATCCAAAGGGGTCGTGTGGGTTTTTTTCTCCTTGGTGGGAAAAAGGAAAATAATCTGTATTTCTATTGTTTATTTACAAGATGAAGCTGTGCCTAACAATATTTCCCACTTCAAGACTATGTTACTTACAATAGACCTTTGAATTTTCTTCAAGAAGAATCAGCTCACAAATAAAAAACATGATGCAGGTGAGGGAAAACTAATGTTTCTCAGACTTACTCTGCTGACTATGGAGTTGAGAAAAGACTGTCTCACATGTGAGCCTGGGATGGGCTTTCCTGATAGGATATGTAGCTGCGAGAACAAAAAGTACAACGTGCTCATTGCAGTGGGAAACTTTGAACAATATGAAGAGAAGGAAAATTACTAATCTATTCCAAATAACACTCTTTATAGTTATTAAAAGTTTCACTATTTAAAATAAATATCCCCCAATTGTGGTATTTTAATAAAAGTTCGTTAGGGGAAGTTTTGGCTGATTTTGCATTTATTCTCAGAACTGTTTTATTTGTTATTTTGCATTCAAGTGTAAATTAAGAGGAAATAATTAACTGCATTAGGACGTTTCTGAATTGGGTCCCCCTAAGATTTTTTCAATTAGATTTTTCAGTCAAAACACTTAAGAATGGAAACAACGTCTGCAGCAAAAAGGGCAGAGAGAAGGCGGCACTTTTTGCATACTTCAGCAGCTTTGTGATTTCCAGATAACCTACTTGAACCAGTGGTAACTTTGTCAATTGAAATTTGCATTTTAAAAAGATATTTTATTAAAATATTGCTGCAGAGTTCTAACAAGGAAAACTTAGGCAAAGTGAGCTAAGCCCAGCACTCACCTTTATTAGGATCGTATACCTTTTCTAGCCCATTTCTCCATCAACCATAAACAGCTACATCTCAAGCATTATTCTTAACCTCACTTCCACAGAGGGATTGAAATTCTAAATTGAAATCCTATGAACTTTTTTTTTNATACCTAAAATCAACTTCACGCAAAATCGGAGCCATGTGCAAAACTTGCCAAGCCCAGAATGAGGAGAGACACTCTCAGCTTCCCTGAGTGGTAGCAGATGTGAAGCCCTGGCAGTACAGCCTCCAGTCAAAGCATTAAAAGTGGTCTTAATTCACATTTGCTGGCAGATTTAGGTGAGCGGGCTACAGAGACACCTCCAGTTGACTGCAGCCTCCCATCCACCCCCCACTGACAACAGGCACAGCTGAGTAGGATACATACACACTCCTAAATCACTGTTTACTTATGGCACGGTAAGGTAAACAGAAATCAGTGGGTATACCATTAGAGTGACTTATTTGACACTCTGTGCAGTTATCAGCATTCAAGTAATCTCCCCATTCAGAAAGGAGTTGGAAAGAGAGATGGCTTCACCCTCTATTGCTGGCCTGAGCTCCCACAAAAGAAGAAAGATCACCACGGAACAAGGCAGCTTCTTCAAAAGGCTGTACAATGCCCATACACAAGGGTTTGTAAGAGTACAGGTAATATTGCCATCTAGTGACTCCTGCCATAGCAATATATTGGCAAGATTTGGATTGGGCAATATCAAGTATCCTCAGCAGCTCTAAGGCTTTCTTCAGTCTGGGGCCATAGTGTATAAGTCTGAGGGTTGTAACCTTTTCCATATCATAGCCTATTATAATAAGGACTATTCATTAAAAAAAATCAAATTATTCCGTAAGTTCAGTGATTTTCCTGGTACCGGGCTGTTATCTTGCACCACCTACTTAGGCTGCTACAAGACAATAATGATTACATTTTTGTTAAATTCAGTTTGCAAGGTGCAAATGGATTGAGAGAACATAAGATATCCAACAGTATTCCTGTAGTATGCAAACAGAAATCCTGCAGCTGTGC
Organism: Aramus guarauna; assembly: GCA_013400195.1. NCBI lineage: Eukaryota > Metazoa > Chordata > Aves > Gruiformes > Aramidae > Aramus > Aramus guarauna. Next base: position 1,083,671 of record VXBL01004432.1, read on the forward strand.
TACATCTTCAGCACATTAGCTAAACTTTGATGAAGCCATGGTACAAGATATTCTCCTCAGAATGACACAAAAATCTCAATCTGTCATCTAAACGGTTGCAGATACAGCAAGTCAAGACTGTGTCTTTCCTAATGCAATTGTGGCAGAGCTGTGATCAACTCTGAAGCATTTACCAGTCAGCACTTTTTGTCTATGCACGACAGAAGACACTTCCTTTTTCTGGGGAGTTTGGTATAGAGCTCTCTGAAGAGGTGATCTGAGGGAGATGTCATCTCAAGACATTTGGTTTGTTTAGTGTGGTTTTTCTCTATTCAGTTTCTTCAAACTGGAAGAATGGTAGTGGTTCCCATTCTACAGGCCCCTAACTGGAGGCTGCTGGAGGAAAAAAAAAAAAAAAAGGAGACAACATCAGGAAAGAATTTAGTAGGAAAGCATGACCACCAGGCACAGGAACAGGTAAAGCACTACAAATAGAAGCATGAAGGCTCGCTGTGAAAGAGGTGGTTGGGCTTGGTTACAAATGAGTGAAGGGAGAGCAGAAACAGAGGTGAAGAAAATTAGAGAGAGCTTTAACAAAGAAAAAATAGTAAGATGGGAAGGGACTCAAAGAGAAAATGTGCACTCTTGGACAGCAAGAGGAAAAGTGCAGCTCTGAGTAGCCAGTAGACAAGCAAGGCAAGGATCCAAGAGCAAAGAGCAGTTAAAATTAGTTCAGAACAGAGAAACACCTTTGACACGTATGGAATTTGTTAATGCCCCACTATCGGGAGTGAAATTAGAGGATTTGAAGGACGCTTCTTCATTCTGTGTCCCTCACAATGACAGCCAGTGCTCCCAGGTCTGTTTCATGGATTAGTCAATAGTGTGAGCACCGCAGACACAGCTTGTGCTAGGTATGATTTTAACATAAAATAGTTTGGAACAGCCTCAGTGCATCGCTTTCATATCATTCTTGCACTTGAATAACTTCAGGAACGTCAGCTGCATAACTTGGAAAATTGAGAAACCCTGACAACGCCTCCATTTCAGTTGGTCTAGCTAAAACAACTCAATGCCTTGGGAAATGGGTCTGGTCTTTTGTGTCAGCCAGTGTTGCCACTGGCCTCCAGCTTTCCATTAGCTTTTCTCATGCATTCCAAGATTTACTCTGTTATTCTCAGTGAAGTTTGCTCCACAGTTTGTGAGCACACCAGCGCTCTCACTTATATGCACACAAGCCTGGAAAGGTCAGAAGTCACAGATGTTTTGCAAAAAACATAGAACCCATGACTTGCATGAGATCTGCATCTTACTCATAATGCAGAGAGAAGCATATACATCCTGCATATGGAATGCATCAGATTTAAGTCCTTTAAAACATGATTCACATTTCTCATTTTTGCAAAGCTCATCCCAGCTATGTAGTGGCTGCTATCACACTGCTAACATCCAGCTTTAAAAAAAAAAAAA
>VXBL01004432.1:1085170-1172747 GCA_013400195.1 Aramus guarauna
TGAAAAGTACAGTTCCTCATAGATGAAAACTTGAAGGCATGACCAATGAAGAATGTACCATTTCAGAATAGAAAAGACTGAACAATGCAGAGCACTCATCTAGCACTTGTATCATACATATAGCAGGCGTGCCTAGATCTCATTTATGGGCTGCCACCCATATTGATGTTTATACAGTGCAGAGTCAAACAAAGAATTGCTGCCTCAGAAGACTTACAGCTTAATTCTTCTACCAATCCTTAGGTCAACTCAGCCATAGCAAGTAACAATGACACATTCTGAAAGTAGAAATGGGCTCCTGTAAAGACATGAGAGAGTTTTAAAATGCACTGAACTCACCCTTGGGGAGAGTTGAAAACACCTTATGAATGCTCTAACTTAGCCCAAAGTCTCATTTGGAGCATTTCACTCCCTATTCCTTCCAGTTACAGCTTGAGGAGCACAGAGTCATTGCATCCCATTTCATCTTTGATATAGTCCCTACATAGAGGGAATGCCTACGTATCCGATTATGCCATCTTTTGTAGCATTTTATAGAGGGCTAGCAGCACATTATTTGTAAGCCAAAATTTTCATAGTTGCACTTTGAATTTCAAGAGCTTGAATTCAGAGTTTGTTTCAACAACTAAGCCTGTAGCCACCTAGAAGTAGTATCGTGTTCTTAACTCCCTTTCTGTTGAACATACAGGCCATGGTCTGCACTAAGAAATATACCAGGTCCTTACATGAAATTAATAATCACATTTGTTGCCCCAAAAACCCACCAGTTCTAAGGAAGTCCAGCATACTCAACTTTTGCAAGACGACTGGTTTCCCATCCATGGATTGTCCACACTGCCATCTAAATAGACAAGACAGAGAGGCAGTCTCGGACAGCAACAGTCTACAGAAACACCACCACAGCTACAGAAAACACAACAGCTCTTAGCAGTGTTTTGTTTTGTTTTTCTCCTTCCTGGGTAAGGATTTAGAGGGAATGGGATAAGCTAAATGGAGAGAGATGGAAACAGCCACCAAAGAGAAAAGCAAAGTGGACAGAGGTGAAGAGAAAGTCTTGGAGACAAAGCACAGCTGATAGAAAAGTAAAGAAAGGACAACATCAAGCAAAGCAGCTCAAAGATTAGATTAAGATTCAGTCAGATCCAGACAAAAACCTGCAGAAGTTTACTTGGCCCAGGGCACTGCTTAAAAAAATAAAATAAAATTTGTATTTGGCCTTGCTCCACAGGGCCTGGCAAGGTGGTTGTCTTTAGAGGTACCAGATGTGGTTTCCACTGAAGGTGTGACCCAGACCACCTCTCCTGCTCCCCCCAGCTAAGTATTATGGCCTGACCAGGCAGATAATAGGGAGTAGTAAGTCACAGCTGTAGTTTCTCCCTTCTGCTGCAAGGCAGCATAGACAGAGTTGAACCTGTGCCATGTTGATGGATGTTGAATCCATCAGGCACAACATAAGGCTACGGACCTGAGCTGTAGGAAATATTGCAGCAGAAAGGCAGAGGAAATGTGCAGTTCAAAGCTAACTTCCTCCACCCTGTACTAGAGAGTAATGTTCAGAAGGTGATGTGCAGCATCTGCAGCTTGTGAAATCTCATGCTGCCCAGCATGATGCCCTCTCCATGCATCAGGCCTGAAGTGCTCCTCACAGCTACACTGGGACTTGGTTGTGAGGGCAAGGAAAGTTGGGTGTGAGAACAGGGCACCACTGAAGTGGAGGTATACAGGAGAGGTCATTCAGGTAGGCTCAGACATTGGACACTGGAGGACGAGGGGGAAAGACGACATGGTGGGCATAAAAGATAGCCAGTGAGGGAGCCAGAGGCAGATGCTACAAGACTTTAAAGACCCTTTGTACCTGAAGGCTGTGAAGAGCACACAGCTGGTGTTTCCTTTGATATTCAGGAGAGGGGCACAGCTGTATCTGCAAGAAATCAGGCCACAAAATTTGCTCTCCAGATATATTTAGCCTAAGTTTAGTTAAACTTCGAGTATATCGCAAAAGAGATCGCTAAGATAGATCAGTGAAGAAGCTCAAGAGTTTCCCTTTCAATTACAAGGGGACACTATTATGAGGTATTTGGCTTTCTGAGTAGCTGTAGCAGACATGCAAACTAGCAGTCATACATCCGAATGACTAGGTAAGAAACTTAAGTTTTCGAATATTCTTCTTAAAGTTAAAATTCATTAGGATACAGAACTAAGGAGTAAAGAAAACAAGAAAGGTCCCAACACTCCATGAAAATAGCAATGCTTCCATTAGAACAAATCCAAGTTTAAAAGGCACTCCCGTAAATGTCTGCAGTATTTATAAAGGGGGCAAAGGCTTTTACAGCACTGCTAGGAACACCACAACAAATTGAAGAGAAGAAAAAACACATAGTGAGTAACAGGAAAAGTTTTTTTGCTTGTTAGATCTGTGATTCTACAGGATGGTCTAAAACAAGTGTGCTGAGACACTTTAAACTGTGCTAGATGAACAAGTGGAGAAAAAACCCTGGAGAAATTCATGCCTAAGAATTGACTTTTGCAAGTCTTCCACTGCTGGATGTGAGTGTAAAAGGAAGGATTTTCACAAAAACAAAAGCTGGCTTCCCCCCTGCCTTCTGCTCAATAACCAAGATAAGAGGTCAACAAATTCAGATTCCTGTGCATGTGTCTTGCAGAGACCATACATACCAGATCCATCACCGTAACCAACATATTTTCTGTTTAAGCTCCTTCTTTTCTTTGCAGTTCCTGTAAGTTTCATAAGGCTGTTGGTTTTTTTTAAAAAAACAAAACAAAACAAAACAAACTCAAGTGAGCTGTGCATGTTTTATAGTCAATACATCCATAAACCAAACACACCAAATGCTAGAGCAGCTTGCTGAAACTCATTCAGGCGAGCCCTAATTAAAAAGAAAAGAAACCTTTGCAAACAGCATGTCTCCAAGAGGTGAAAGGTCCCCATGCTGCTCGGTGAGGAAACACCAGGGCCACCTTTAAACTTTAGAGTTTTATTAGTGCCTTTGTCAGCAGCATGTATCTGTGTGTTGTGTTTTAATCGAGGCTCTGAATTTGTCTGTGACAGGCTCAAAACAGGAAATTAACACCCTGCAGTGTGGCGGCAAAGCCTCAGAGGAAGCAGCAGTGGGGTACATGAGGCCGAGGATGAACAAAGACCCATAAACATAACGTCACCCATAAAAGTCACACTTTAAGGAACAGGAAGGATACTAAACAACACTTGGCTGCATTACACCCTTGCAATAAAAAAAAAAAAAAACAAATGCCTCAGGTTGAGAGTCAGAACATTTACAAGGCACTTATTTTTCTGAATATTTGTTACGGGTTTGTATTTTGAGCAACGTAGTTCAGAGTTAGGCATAGGAAATACCCAGCAAGCTCTCAAATGTTAGGTTTCCACATGACGCGTGGCTCAGGGCTAAGATACTGCTTTTTATCTACCTCCCTGTTTATGTGGGTTATTTCCTATTCGTAAGGGGTTCAACTTTTCTGCAGGCAGCTGGATGGATTTCTAATGTTACCATGGTATTGCTGACCTTTAACATGGGGCTGTTAGCATGACCTTTGCTTCTTTCCATTTCTACAAGGATGTTTCAGTGTAAATAGTTTGGAAGCCAAACAGCACCAGGAGATTCCTGCTCTCAGAGACGGGAACGCAGCTAGCTCGGCGAGGAGAGGGACAGGAGAAGAGCTGCAAGCTGATAGCCGACAGCTAATAGCAATATAAAACTGAAGAAGTATCTGGAACAGAGCTCTTCTGCAGCTGAGAGATATCTGGCAACCGACTTTTACAATACTTAACGCTACCTGTGAACTGCCCTGTGCTGAAAGGAAATGGATAGGGGAGACCATATGCAGTTGCAGGGGCCCAAGGGCAGAACATCTGACGGTTGTTTGAGTGGGGTAACAGAGCCTTAGGATGAAGAAATATTGGCAACATTGCTTAAGACAGCTATTGTAACTCCTAGGATTTTGAAAGCCTGAAATGTTGTTACAAACAGGGAGGATGTTCACGTTTTAAGAAAAGCGTACATTTTACAGCGTCGCAATTAAAACGATACCAGAAATCACCTAATTTACCATGTAAAAGAAAACCCGCTGTGGTAGCCTTTATCTAATATATTCTTTGCCTCAAGCAACTGTTAATATAGTTATATAAATTCTCATTCTATTAACTTAAATGAAAGGCGAGTCCAAAGTTTCATGGGGCAATAGGAATTGCTGCTGTAAATTAGACCAGTGTGCAGCCTACTGAGGTGAGGGGAACTTTAAAAGATTTCTGCCAGACTCCTCCAGCATGAAGTGATATTTTGAACACTGTAACAGTGGCTAGAAGTTTCAGGAAAAGGTGTGCATTATTGGAAAAAGTTCTGTTCACAGTGGGAGTTTCCTCTAATCCTGCACAGATTTAGAATTAATTTTTCAAGAGAGACCAAATAATACCCTAAATTCCATTAAAATTCGATGGGATTTATGTGCCTAACATCCTAAGTCCTTCTGAAAATCTTAAGCTTTTATGTTGGGCTTATGCCATAGAGCATGAGAGGGAGATATTTCTTATGTAACTCAAACAGCTCAGATTATACACAAGTAATCCAAACCACCTGTGGATCACTGGAGTCAAAAATTTGTGGGGTTTCCCCCCACCCCATCTTTTTTTAAAGCGAGGTTTCTAATACATTTAGGCTTCGGACGGACTACAAAAAGCTCTTGGGTTGAGCGTCAGAGCAGCCACAAAGCCACCCTAGTTTTCACGCCTGGTGGCTGGTCCCAACAGGCTCCCCGCCGAGCAGCTGCAGGTTGGTGTTCACGGAGAAAGACAGCTATGCAGAGAGCACCAGCTGCAGATTCCCCTGCGCCTGGGGAATCCCCAGCTAGGGAAATCAGTTGACTTGGAGTTCTTTGAGCTGTCAGAGCGGCACAGAGGTGTTCAGATCAGCTTTGAGTACGGCTCTGGTGTTGAGGTGTCCCAGAATTTCCACCCATCGCTAACACAAAATAGGCTACAGAATTAGAATAACTGCACTGACTTTGTATTGATTATCTAGAAGTGACTTAAGATGATAAAATTTAAATCAATAGTATTTGAAGAGTGTACTGCTTGTGGATTCCTACTTAATTTTTTATTTTTTTTCCCCCAAGCACATAGGATTAAAACACTAGAGCTGAGTCCAGTTGAAATGTCATCTGGACTCTGGCAGCTTGAACATGTGGCTCCTGACATGCAGGTTTTAGATGACACTCTGCTCTGACTGATACTAATGCAAAAAGTCAGCAAGAGGAAAGTACCAAAATAAATGTAAAAGCCTTCCACTACAAAACAGGAAGCAAAGCAGCACCGCAAAGCTATGTTCTTCACCGAGGATCCATTCAAATCAGATGTTATTGAAGAGATTCAAGCCAAACTAGGATGCTGCGAAGACAAGTTTAAAGACATGTCACAGATTCAAATGGAACCTAAAATTAGTACAGAGTGTTTTGTCTCTTCACTCTATATTCCTGTCCTACGTAATGAGATCATATTGTTGTTAGAGCCAAATTCTCTCTCACTGCTGTTGCTATGAAAGGCTAAGAGAAGCTGCCAAGACCTCTAGTGAGGCGCTTTAAATTAAAATCTATATACTTTTTTTACTGCCCTTCCCATCACTGTACAATGTCTTACAGTGTTAACATTCTGATATGATAATTACTTACCTAGCAAAGAGTAAAGCTGTGCCTGATTTCACAGCATATAGCTGATAAGGGGGTACATATAATGTTAGAAATATTTTGTTGAGTAGAAAACCCTAGATGGGAGTTGGCCGCTGTGGGATTTTGAGGGGCTCATATAAAAATTAAAATTAGAATAGATTCAAAGGCCTCACTTGTCTCTCATTTTTCCAAGTGACTATCCAAATGAACCCCCAAATGCCAAATGAGCAATCCTAGAGTAAAATCTGTGATAGAAGACTAATTAAGCCACCTAAAAAAGTTAATTTTAACAGGAGTAGGAACTTAAAAAAAAAAAAAAACAACAAACATTTTCAGCAAAATAAGTTGGTTGTGATGGTATCTTCTTTCAAAACCCAGTAACAATTATCTTTGGATAAATATGCTGTAAATATGTTCACAGAACTAAAAGAATTCTTGAGAATATACTGTGAAAACAGTATTTTCAAGCAGCTGGCACTTGTCAATAGGCAGCTCTACTGTCAGAGCTTGGGCAGTCTTATTCCTTAGGCACGCACGGAGAGCAGATACATCCACATTGGACACTTACACTATTGCCACTGGCACATGTAACTTTACTGTTCTTTTAGTTCCTCAGGCCGATGTTTCCACAACAAAATTTCTGAGATAATCAGGAATTACAGCAGGATCTGGTGGTGCTTTCCAAACTGTGTCTGCCACTCATCACCAATAAGGAGGCAGGACACAAGGTAACTGGATACAGCCCAAAGAGGCAAGTTCAGTTGAGATCAAGGGTGCAATGCAACAGAACTTGACTGCTTTTTTGGCTCAGATTATTATTGCTGGTCCTAACAGACCTAGTGATCCCGCTCCTGATTTTTTGAGATCTTTGAAAGTTCATCCAGCATTTACTTCAGAGGGCACACTGGTATATACCCAGGAGATTAACTGCAGAAATCTCAGGACAACTTTCCTCTGAAGAAGGAAATGCAAAAGGCAATCCCTAGGCTTCATCTCAGATTCCCACTTCTTTTGCTGATATATTTGGTGAAAAAGGTGAGAGGGGATGAGAGAAGAGAGAAAAAAAGATATATACAAATGGAGGTCAGATAGATAAAAACTAAAACAGATTTATTGTTTTTTTCACTTAGTTTGCAACTTTTGCTGAAAACTGTTTCACTCCCTTTGGTACATTTTAATCTTGAGGGCAGGGCAACATATAGAAGCCAGCTAAAAGACAGGAAAGGGGCAAGAGTTGAAGCTTTTCACGCAAGATCAGAGACAACTGGTACCAAGACTGCAACTAGAACTCAGGTTTGCAAAGTCTGGTTTTGTAGTTACATTTCTGGGACACATTCTGTCCCAAATGAGCCTTTTTGACTTTCTTGGCATTACTAACAGAATAGCCTTTTCCATCTAGAAAGGAATCTGATTCTCCTGCATCAAAGAAAAATCAGGATCACATTTGCTGAAATCAGAGGGACATCAATTTGCAGCAAGTGTAAGGAGAACCAGGTTTAGTATTAGTTTTTTTCTCTTGAAGAGTCATTCCACAAGATAACACACATCATCTAAAATTTACTCCTGAGGATTATTTTTGGTCCATTAGAGACAAAACTCAGTTGGACTAACCTAGAACAGGGGTTTTTTTTTTAGATTGTCTACTGAAATAGAGTAGTACCTGGGTTCAACAGCTCATGAATTTAACTTAAGCAATTGTGCTTGCGTAGCACAAGGATTCAAAAGCTGTTTAAACAGACTTGCTCCTAGATCTAGAGAAGACATTTAGGGAAACATTGCTTCTGAATGGATTACATAACGCTTTATAAACCTTTTTCTTAACTAGCATCTTTGCCAAGTAGCACCTCATTGTAGTTCTTCAACCTTACAATAAAAATCTGAAGAACCTGTCTGGCCACTAACAGCATTCACATAAGGGGATTTTCAGTCTAGTTATATATAAGCATCCTCTAAGAGGTTTAAACCACAAACTTTTACTGCAATATAAAAAGGGACTGCGCAGGACTTTCTAAAAACATTTGTGCAGAGGTATGAATAGCTGCCTTGGGGAAACTCCCCCATATTAATAGAAATAGCTGTTATTGCCCATGCTGTGCAAAGGCTCAGGGGGAATCATTACAAATATTCTTGTAACTTATTCTGTTTGAATGTAGTGGTTTTCAGAAAGACATCTCAATAAGTGGGAAAGTCAAAAAGTGAGCTGACAAAATAGCGGCAGTGTTTATCAGTACAACACTGATGTGTTGTCTTCCACCAACACACGTTTCTGCCCAAGGGGACAGCAGCATTCTGCCCTCCTCTCCATGAGATAAAGTTGCCCCTTTCCCTTATGATTTGTAACTGAAGCAAGACTATTCCTCAGTTTCATGGACTGCACTCTAATTAGCAAAGTATCAGCCCAGACCTCAGGATGTCTGAAAATTTTAGATCAAGGATAAGAAAAGAGGAAAAAAAAAATGCAGCCACCAATGTGAACCTATGGATTCTGATGTTAACATATGGCATTTCTCTACTGTGATCAATTAGAGCAGAGACTGCAACAGAAACCTTGTACTCCCCAAAGGCTTCAGCTGTAGTGTCTTCTCTTATCCCCAAAGACTTCAGCTACAACATCTTTTCTTGTCCTATTAGTTGCTCCAAAATAAGGGGAAGGGGTCATTAGTGACTGACAGCTAACCCATTTTCATCATCTGTCTCCAAAGTACCAGGTGTAAGAATGGCAATTTAACAGTGAGGAATATTTAAATTAGCTGTCATTCACGTTCATGTAAAGTTACTGTTGTTACCCAATTTTCTCCAGTGTTTCCTGGACACACGTTCTCAGCTTTCTAGAAATTTGGCTAAGGTTATCAACACCAACAAAGGAAGCTGCATGAGAAAGAGAAAACCTGCAACAGCAGAGATTATGAAATATAATCTATTTTGTTTCATTTGTGAGCATGCCATTCACAATAAAACTTAATGCTCAACTCAAACTTTGTGCCATTAAATCTCTTAACAGTAGAGCCCTTTACAGTTTTCAAGACTTCTCATATACAATACAGACTACCTAGAGAAGAGAAACCCAACTAGTTTTGACACTCTGGTTGCTGTTTACTGATGCTATCGGCTTAAATCTTGCATAGCAGTGGAAAACAACAACATTCTATTGCACAGATATCACCAAAAAAAAAAAAAAGTGACCTGCCGAGAAGTCTCCAGGTTTTTTTCATCTTGAAGTTGTCCAAAGGAATAACCTTTAAAGTCACTAGTTGCTTGTTGGGTGCCCACCTGAGGTCAAGGAGTCATGGAGCTCAGCATTTCATGAGGAAAAAAATAAATCAAGAAACTTGATTATGACTTTCAGAATACAAGGCAAAGACTGAAAAATATAAACCTAGAATTTGCAAATTGTTTTTAGGAAAAAAAAAAAAAGGAAAAAAGAAAAATAGCTAGGCTTAGAAGATGACACCTTTTAAGAGATCATGGGGCAAAATTTTCAATCTAAGTATATATGTCCACCCATCCAATCAGTAACCAAAAGCAGGAAAATGGGAAGCAAGAAGTTTTTGTTCTTTGATTTTCTTTCTCTTTCTAGTTTTACTCAGCTTGGAAGATCAGAAGATATATTTACAACAGTGGAGAACATAGTCCTACCTTTAATTACATCCAGAGACTTCTCTTTATAATGAATTGAAAACAAATTTCTAATTTTGTAAGACTAACAAGTTTTTCCGTGCCATGTGTTTGACTTAACCAAAATTGGAGAGGGAAGAAAGGGAAGAAGAGGAAGAAATTCAGTCAACAGCTCAGCTGTTTCTTAGAATGAGGGACTTCAAAAGTAAATTGGTTTTGCAAAGCTCAAATTCTATAGACCTTTTCTTTGAGCAACCCTAACATTACTTCTACATTGGAGTAGGACTATTACATTTTACAAGAGAAATTTTTCCATCAAGGATGGACCTTTGTGGTTCCAGGGTACATTTACCTCAATTCTGCCACACTAAGCTCTTGCAAATGAAAAATAAAATAAAGTCTCCACTTGTACTTAGAGATATTTTAGCAGTTAACATTTCCTAGTCCCTCTTCATTTAGCAAGTTGCCATCTCTCATCAGTTCAAGCTGTGTATACTATTCAAACCAGGAAATTTTAACATGCTCCATACATTTACAGCTTCTGCCTGCAACTGTCACAGACTATCTGAATTCATTCCAGCTTGAGAAGCAGCAGATAAATCTGGATTTATCTTTTAATTGCTTAATGTAATACCTCTTTTTGTTTCCTTTGCTTGGGAAACTGATGGCAGGGACCTTGTCTGGTTTTGGCAAACCAGTGAATCCCTGAAAGGCTTTAATAGGTTTAAAAAGTATTCCTTTGAATTGAAAACATGGAGGTGCTTGGGCGAAGACAGGGGGACACAACCGAAGAAGTCAGAGGTTCTGGTCTGGAGAAAGGATGCCTGTTAGGTTTTAGTGTAGCAGAGGAGTCCAGTGGTAAAGACTGGGAAGGGCTGAGAACAATCTAAAGACCCACAGAAGAACACGGGAAAGCGAAGGTGGACATCAAAATAAGCATTAGCCAGTCTGAGGGCTACAACTGACAGGTCCAGGGCACACAAGCAGTGCAGCAAGGGAGGGAACAGGCAGCACTGGATCTGGGTGGGCAGCATATTTACAGTGAGAAGACACAAACCACCCAACTGAACAAGAAATCCAGGAAGGGACCTATGATCTGAGAGCAGCCAGAATGAGAAACAAAGAGGTAAATTGGACAAGGAGCTCAGCGTTAGGCTGACCAAGGGGTAGCTGCAGGGACTTACATGCAAACTAAGGAGCAAGTTAAGAAAAATTCAGCTTAAAGACAAGAGAAATTTTGTGCATAAATGGTGCAGAAGAGTTTGGGTTTGCTGAATGAAACTCACTCTCCTCCAAAGCCTGAAACGGGACACTGGGTACTCACATTCCCCATTGCTTCCATATCCATCAATACCAGTGGAGCTGACTAGCAAGGTTTAGATTTCATCCCGCGCTTGTACTTGTCCAGACAGAATAACAACCTGCTATGACTACAGGTTAGTCCAAGGTAGCTCCAAAGTCCTGCTGGTGAGTCATCCAAATTGTCTGCACTAAAAGGATGTTACAAAAATAACAGTTAAGAAATGCAGGTAAGCCTCTCTATCCACTACAAATCTGGTGTGCGGAACAGAGATGGCACTCCCCTTTCAGTTTATGCTGATGACACACATATATATATATGGCTTCTGAATACATGCAACCTCCAGTTTTCCACTGCCTGAAAGTCAACGGCAATTACACAAGAAGCAGAAGCAAAAAAATCCATGACCACTTGGGCTGATATCCTGCATAAACTGAGAAGAATTTTACCCTGCAAGTCCAAAACATCTGACTAAACTAAGCATATTTTTCAGAAAGGCATCCGGTGTGGAGGTCAAGATTTCAGCTGATAGCAAATCCCCTACATCGTTATATAAGTTGCTTTTAAACGGAACTTCTTCGTTACAATTTTGTGCTCGGTATTTTAGTATGAACTCATTCAGCTTGGATTTTCTTACCAAAGTTCACCAATACCAGCAAATACAAATGCAGAGATGGTGAAAACTAATATTAGTTAAGTATGTGCCATGCATTGTTTTAAATATTTTATTTTCTATCAAAAATAGCAAATAGTTCCAAAGGAGCAGTTTATGTATGACCCAACAGAGCTTTAGTGAGCACCACAGGCCTGATTCTACTTTTAACTACTTGAAAAATTCAAGTTACATAGTAAGATTATTTTTTTTTAAGAGACTTTCTGCTTTGTTTCCTTATTGCTTGGATATTGAGGTTGAGTGTTTAAGAAAATTTTAAGAAGAGTGCTTTCATTTTACAGTGTCAGAGCAGGAGAATAAGCAATTATATATGCTTTAAATATTCATTAGAATAAAAAAACCTACATCCTTTTATTCAAACAAAACTCCTACTTGAGGTCAGTCAGTTTTGCTCAGCAAAGAGCTTGAGGCTGGCCTACAGGTTTCAAGGGTAGAAGCCTACCATATTTACAGAGTTGCGCAAAGGAAATAGTCTCACTTCTCTGCTGATAGTTGAATGGAGAAAGCTGCCACAGAGACATGTGCTAAGCAAAAGGAACAAAAACAAAGGTGTATTTAGACTCTAAGCTCAAGTCAGAAAACAGTAGAAAAACAGGAAGGCACATTCTGAACCTCATACCCATTTGGTTTCCGTATGCGGTTTCACACTTCTGAGGTAATGGGCTGATGTTTAAATGCCATGTGCTTGCACCTTGCTGCTCATGGCTGTGGACTACACTTTATAGGCATAAAGCAATTCTTGCGCAGTCTCCACCAAACCAGCGATAAAAATTAGAACTGTACCAGTTGGTGGCAACCGTGTGATATGAATGATAGAATACAGCAGAGGTAAAGGTTTCATATAAATGTTCACACACAGACAACAGGAGAATGGAAAGTGATGGAAATAAAAATTATGTATATTATTTATATATAAACTCAGTGAGAAGCTAGAAGTTGCATGTTTTATGCTCTGTCTTAGCAGTCAAACAAACTGTAGTTCATCCAGTGCTACCACAAACATTACTTTTTTAAAAATAATCACCCCATGTGTCCCAAAGCTACCAGTTGCTCCAGGCTTTTAAATCTTTCCTCAAAAAACAGAAAATCAGGCAGGGGAGATTGGGGGTGACTGTTCCCCCCAATTCATCTACTTGTCAAATGACAATGCTGAAATTCTGAGCTTCCTGGGGTATGATCTTGCTTTCATTTATTCATTTTTACAGCAATTAGCACAACAAAATCTCATCCTCTTGGGGATTTCTAGGAGTAGGCGATAATAGATTCAGAACGTATCATTAAAACAAGGATATAATTAAGACAAATATATTCCATTAAGTAAAACATTTTTTCAATCAGCTTCAGTGGAAACAGGGTCAGGTCTATTAGGTGTAAGCAGATTGAAGACAACACCAGGACTCATGGTCTTGGTTTTGACTTCCTGTTCCAATTTCTCTTCAGTTGAGCTTTCAAGACATCTTCACTTTGTCTAAGAGAGTGAGATATCATGAATTTACAGCTGGGTGCTTACAGATTGCAAAGCAACTCCTAGCAAGCTTAGCTATTGTCCATCTAAAAATGGATGACAAGAGCAGATTACCACACCCAAAGATCTGGTTGGATTGGGACTTTGAGACCCTTGGAATAGATTCATCAAGATGATAGTTCTGCATACCGTGCTGCAGTATCTCAGTATTACTATTTGGAATGGGGATAAAATACTTCACATTTTAATATAAAAGTACAGACTGTCAGCACAGTACATAACCACATAGTGAAGAACCAGAACTCTAATGCCAAAGGAATAAAATTCACCAGTCATGCCAATACGCCTATTCATTTTGCAAGGCGGAGTGGAGTAACTCCACCGAATTCAAAGACATTACATTTAAAACTCAGGATTCAAAAGCCTTATCCAAAGCCCAGTAAGTTTCTTCAAATCTCTACAGTTAGTGCTTCAGATCAACAATTTGGATAGAGTTTGGCCTCCAGCATGTCATGAAGTTTCCTGTCAAAGCTTGAGAACTATTTTCCTCAAATTAATCCCTGGGCAGTTTTCTCTGCCTCCATAAACAGGGAAAATACAAGAGCCGTCTAATACACAAATAATCATGATGCAAGAGCACACACAAAAAAGCATACAGTCAAGGGAGTAAGCAAGTTTACAGAGCCAGCATGTTTTTTCAGAGAGAAATAATAGCCAAATGGGAGACTAAGCAGCAGGGGATAAACCAGATTGCACAGTTTGAAGAAAAACAGGTGGGGTAAAATGAAATTCAGTCCCAAATGTGTCTGGTTTTGAATAATATAGATGAAAACTCTAGACACAGCAGTACATTTTGTACTTGCAGTCAGGTATGCCAAAAGGACATTTGTTTGTCCACGCATGTTAAGCCAGTCATTATAATAAGAGATCACTAAAGATCTTCACCCTCATCTTCTAGCAGTGCCCAAAACCTAGACCATTTCTCTGTTGTTTAGAACAGCTATAGAAATTTTTGTATGTTTGAAGGGGAAATGTACAATCTATAAATCTATGGAATAAAAGTGTCTCAGCATCATTTTCCTGCCAAATCCATACATGGAAACCAAACATAGCTTGCTATTCCTCTTATCCAGCCGAAGGAACTCTTTGAAACAGCGTGGGTTAAAACCCACACTCATATTTATCCTGTGACACAAGCTTCTATAGAAAAGCTTTAGCATCATTGCCTAAGCCTGACTGACATTTTTATTACCCAAATCACTAGGAAGACTTACATTTTCCAGTGTACTGCTTCTGCTGGAGCTGGACTTTTGGGCAATAGACCAATTACCCATCAGGAAGTGAAAAAGAAGGAGCACACGTTATTTATATATGTTAGCAGTCCTGTCATGAGTACAAGCAGTAATTTTATGGATATCAAGGGACCATGAACCACCACAAAAAATTCAAACATACCACATAACCTAAAATATGTAACCCCTAAATTAGGCCAAGCTTGCAGCAAATCGTTCTGTTCTAAAATGGTTGCCTCAGTGTAAGTACAACTCAAAATACCGTAAGACAGATTAATGTAACATAGCATTTAAGCATCCTATTGACTTGTTTTAATTCCCGTCATTCCAGAGCAGAGCATTCTAACCAAAGTATTACCACAGTAGGTTAAGAAAAAGCATACTGTGTTCAACGTAACACTGCCATTACAGAAGCGTGTCAAGGCCCTGGAAGAGTTGAGAAGCAGGAAGTAGTTAGCAGTTTTCTAGTTTAAATTTAGGCCAGTGCTTTGACACTCCAACTTGCAGGATTTGGAAAAAAACTAGCATACATTCACGAGTTCAGTACCTAGTAACACAAGAGATCTAGATTTACACAGTTTTAGTCTCCAGAAGTGACAGCTGAGGATAGTAAGCACAGCTCAAAGAACTATAGCATACTTAAACATCTGCTTAAAACTTATACCAGTTCTTGAAGATTATCACTGTGACCAACTCATTGTGTCATCTGAGTCTCAGCTCAAAGTCCTGACGAATGACAATAGTGCACAGCCCATAGCTTTCCTCACTTTTCCTTTCATCCTGCCAAGCAGAAGTGCCATGTGTATTGTCCCTGCCGCACTATCTTCTGCAGCTCCAGCTCCTTGCTGTGTCACCTGCAATCAACACATTAAGCTTCTATGTCTGGCTCAGTCCCTCTTTTCAAATAATCTCACCACTTATTTCAAGGGTGGGAATGAGGTGATACTAGGAGAATAACCCCTTACTCTCAAAAGCTATCTTCCTTCCATCTACCCTAGTCTTCCCTGCAACATCCCTTTACCTGTTTCCCCCTCAAGACATCTGTTCTTCAGTTCTCCTCTACTGATAAGCGTGAGGGCCACCATGGTTGTGGCACTTGCCTAGCAAACAGAGGCTGAGGAAGCTGAACTTGCTCATTCTGGAGAAGATCTGGCTCTGAGGGAGGCCAACAGCAGTTCCCCAGTGCCTGTGGGGTGGTTGCTGAGGGGCTGGAGCAAGGTGATACGCAGTGATATATGTTGGGATGATGAGGGACAGTGGACATGAATTGAAACAAGAACAGACTGGATGTGAGGAGAAACTCTCCACCCCATTAGGATAGCGAAGTGGATTGCCCAAAGTGTCTGCGCAGTCTTTATCCATAAAGGTTTTGAACACGTCTGGATAAAGCCCTGAGCAACCTGGTCTGACTTCCCAGCCACCCCTCCTCCCCCAAGTCAGAATATACTAATCTGTGAAAGTAGTACCTGTAGTTGCTTCACAAAACAAAAACAGTGCAAGGAATCTCTAAACCTCTTTAACCCCAAGTCCTCAGAAGCAGCATATTCATCAGTGGAAAAAAAGTCATTATCTTTTATTAGGTATTAACATCAGATCTTGATGCACTAGGTGGGGTTTTGACTTTCTTCCTTGTTCAAAGCTCCCGATAGCTGTCAAAAAGCAAAGCTGTCACCTAGCTAGACTTTGTAAGCCAATGTCTTGCAACAAAGTCTTTTCAGACTGCCAGAACCATGTCATCAAAGACAGGCCATGTCCCTAAATCTTATGCCAAGCCAGGTGCCCGTGGTGATAAAACATTCTCCCAAAGACAGCCTGACCTTGGCAGTCGCACAGGTGCAGTTATCAATCAACATTTATAAACACAAAGCCAGCCCAGCGTCTTCATCCCGGACAGAGAGTATGGACACACTGGTATTTTTATAGGCAGGTGCCAATTGCTTCATCCCCTAGCACCCGCTGCCGGCCAGTCCAGAGCTGGAACTCTGGGTTGAGAGAGGAACAGGTGCACAAAAATAGGTGCCTGAAGTCTTAGTTGCTAAAGGACCAGCAAAGTTACAGATTGTAAAGCTGGAGGAACATCTAGAGAAGTGGATCAGGTTGCAATTAGAATTTAAATGGCATAGCTAGTAAGAGATGTCATCCATTAAGCATCTGCCTTAATTTCTCCTTTAGAAGAAGAAACTGGATTCCTGAAGTATTGCTCCAGAATTTATACAGAAACTTCCAAGTATGTTGGCTCTATGGCTCAGGAAGAGAAAAAAAAGTTCAAAGATCTAACAGCTCTGTATTGATCTAATCTGTTTCAAGGCAGGTTTCCCACAGCCTAAATGGGATTAGGTGATTCCAAATTTTATATTTAAAGTCAGCAGCTAGGCAGAGCAGAGAGGCAGGCTAAACATTTTTTTTTTTTTTTTTTTTTTTTTTTAAGACAATTAACCTGGAGAAGTGACTTAGCAGTATTTTCCTCTTGCATCCATGGGACATTCCCTTAAGGAAACAGGGACACTGCCTGTTAGACATTTTAATGGAAAAGCAACCATGAGCTCACACACTATAAGACACCCAGGAATCTACACAGAAAGGAGACAGAAAGGTTGTGAACACACAGTGCACAAAAACTTTCCAAGCCGTATTAACAAGACAAAACCATAGGGCATCAGGCTTCACTACTCCTAGCACTCCTAGGATTACATGTTTGAATATAATCTCCCCCTCAATGAAACAAGCAGAGACATGGTAGAGTACTGACACTAAAACCAAAGCAGAGAATTCAAGGCATTTACAGGTGGTAAAAGCATGTCCATATAACTAATCAGAACAAAGAATAAGAGGACTTTCGGTTCTCTGGTAGTTTTGAAAAGGAAGACTTATTTTGCTTTGGCAGAATGCCAAAGACTGTACACAAATTGAGACATCATTAAAAAAGCCAGAATACAAGCAACATTTTTCATTTGCCCCGCATCAAAAAGGGACATTTCAAGCAAAAATGTTAAGTTTTAAAAGAGACCTCTACAAACATTTCAAGAGTAATTAACAAAATTAATACAGATCTGTCTTTTGGTATTGCCAAATTTGCTTTTGTTATTGAAAAGCAGTCAAAACAACTTTTTTTTTTTTTGCCACTATCTATCTATAATCTCAAAGTATATTTTTAAAGTATTTTCTGTACTTGGGCATATGCGTTTTAAGTCTTCAAAGTCAGTTTTAACAGTATTTTTAAGACACTTTCATGGGTTTTGCCATGCCAGTTTGAAATGTTCAGATACAACAGTGAAATTACTCCAGTCTCCTGCTTTACTGATAGATTTCATCTGCCTCAGTTGTCCTAAGAGGATTTCCCAGATTTGCAGGCAGAA
Organism: Aramus guarauna; assembly: GCA_013400195.1. Lineage (NCBI taxonomy): Eukaryota > Metazoa > Chordata > Aves > Gruiformes > Aramidae > Aramus > Aramus guarauna. The sequence continues at coordinate 1,102,569 of VXBL01004432.1, forward strand.
AGTTTCAGTCAGGAACAGGAGTTAACTCTCCTGGTTTCCTGTTCAGTGACTTAATGAAAAGGCCATCCTGTCTCTTTTGCACATGTACATTGCATAATTCCTTTGGGGACCAAGGGGAGAGGACATGTGCATGCATACACGCACCCATATGCATCCAAATGAACTACTCTATGTGATAATGCAGACCATTTTTCTATAGGATCCCTGCCAAAAATAAACAATTGGCAGATGATGTACACTAGTATGCATTCACCTAAATAGTCACATCTAAACACTGCACATCTCACCGGGCTTTGCAGCGATTGGATTGAGGGATAGTGAGAATAGCACCAGGATTCAAATCATAGTATTTACAGAGCAAATCCTGATCCATCCACAAATGGTCCATTTAATATCTCACTTAACAGTCTGCATAACGGCCAGGTATGCTAAAATAAAAATCAATTTACAAGCTAAAAATAGGACCTACATTGTTGACACAAAGCATTTATTGCAGATAACATATCTAGCTCTCATCACAACCAGACTTCACCAAGATAACCTATTCAGTACAATACTTTTAAAGGTTTATAGGTCCTTAAAAACCAAACAGGAATCTAGAGGGCCTACCTGTGGAAGTTAGTCACCCAATGAGATATTCAACTGCATCATTACATACTAAAACCCTTAAAATCTGCTTCTTTATTTGCCCATGGGCTGAACTGTAAGAGGAAGCTATTCAAACTTCTCTAAATCACATGGGTGCTGTGGAAATTTATTAATGTTTGCAGCAAGTGCTTTGAACATGTATTGTAAAGCTGCTATTCAAGTTCCTAGTATTCAGTAGGTCTAGGTTTGCTCAGAAATTCTTGAACTCTCGAGGAACTTGATCCAAGTTTCGACTATAAGAAAACTTGAAACCAGTTGAGATTTGCCTGGTCTCATGTTTCACTAAGCATTTAGCATAACTGATAATGATCCTTTCTGATATATGTTCCATTTTCTTGCATCCTTTGGTTTACCTTCTAATGGCTGGGCAACACAAACATATGACACAGCTTTTGCAAGAGAAGCGTGCCTCTAGCAAGTTGCTCTAGGTATCTTACACATTTATGTGTTTCACGCATTGTAAGGCCAGCTAGTTCAGACATTTTTGATACTTGAAATATAGCTTCATTAGGAGTATGGCCACTGTATTAAGCAAAAAAGCCTACAGAAATATATACCTTGTTGTCTGAAACCATGATAAAAATGAATTGAATGTAGTTATGCTATGAGTACAGAGCCTTTCACATCCTCATTTCGTCTGTCTTCCATAAAAGACTTTCATCCCTGAAGAGTCTTGCAGAGTGTGGGGAAACTTTCCAGAGCTCACAGAATTGAGCCTAGCTCTGGAGACCCGAAGCCAGCAGCAGATTCCCATTGAGTTATGGCTTTAGACTTTGTCACTCAGATGACTGCAAACAACTACATACCCACAGCATTACAGACACATTTCTGACTGTCTTATTACAGCTAGGATGCACGCTTTGTAGCCTGCCTCCCTCCATCTAAATCTAGCTCTGTTTAGAAGAGACATTCAACTGAGTGCTCACAGTATTTAAGTAAACTCCAAAGCACAGAGTGGGACCTTGTCTCTTAATCTCATCCATCTAAAACTCTTGCAGAGCACAAGCTAAAACAAAGTTCAGCAATGCTTATGTTAATCACTGAACAGTTCAATCAAAGCTACATAAGCTACATGTCTCTGGTTTGTTCACTCTATGCATCACAGTCTGAAGAAAAAAAAAAAAGTGGAAAAAATATGCATTTTTCTTTAGCCATAACATCCAACCTAATGCTAGAAATCTTGGTATATCAAAAAAAAAAAAAAAAATTGAAGTCCNCATTTTTCATTAGCCATAACATCCAACCTAATTCTAGAAATCTTGGTATATCAAAGAAAAAAAAAAAAATTGAAGTCCAGAAAAATCAGTAAGGATTCATTTCTCCATATCCATTTAAGTAATTTTGCACCTCCTCTTCTCAGGTTCAGCTCAGCATGTCACATCCATATCCAGTATCTTATAGAACCTGTGTATGAAGGGCTTAATATCCAAATAAACTCTAAACATCACATCATTTTGAAGAAATGTCAAGTACAAACAGACACCAAGATTTTCCTTCCATATACCCAGTAATTTTGCTAATATTTTTCTAGCAGTTATAAATATCCAAGATATACAGCAAAAAAAAGATACAATATTCTTCACCATAATTAAGAATGAGCAAACCTCTGTTTCAAAACCTGATGTTTAAAGAATCACACAGGTATCTTTGACACCTCTTTTTCTCTACAGGGTGCCATTCCTCAAGCCGTGCTTTGCTAGCCAAGCCTCCTCCTACTAGGAAAAGCCATCTTCCAGAGAGCCATAAAACCTTAACCTCACAGCACACTTCCAGTCAAACACCCCTCTTTTCCTCCAAAGCCTAATCCCTACCATCATTTTTGTGGCAAGTGGTCCTTTATTTCTTCCTTTACAAGGTCAGGTCTCCTCACAAGTCTTCATACAATAGCACCTTCCTGAAAACTTCAACCCATGTGATGATGATTCCTTCTCCTCCTTATATGAGCTTCCCCTGAGTGTTTTTACTCCCTACAGCTGTGCTCCTTCCTGCACCCCACTGTCTGCCTTCTACCCTTTCCCTGTCTTGTGTGTTGTATTTTTAACCCCCACCCAATCAGGATAATTTGCCTGTACACAGAATTTATTCTTTCTCCTTAGATATTTATTTGCTTGTGTGACTTATTCCTCCTCTCACCCCTAACATTACCAAAGTCCCTGAAGACATTAAAAAGGAATTACCTGATTTGTACTTCTTCCAAAATAAGGTTGATGTAAAGTGGTTGTTGCCATCTACCATCAAATAGAGGGAAAACTCAACTGCCTCTGAAGCAGCCAAACATAATGAGGAAATATTAAGGATTATTAATTTTAAAAAGCTGTGATCTGCTGCAGCTTAGCTATTGCTTTGCAGTGCATTAGCTTTTCCTGCAACACTGGTAGAAATGTCAAAAATTCTGAAGGGGTGGGTAGACATAAAGGAAAATACTCTTATGTACTAGGGTCTTTTGCTTCTAGTTCTCTACTAAAATTAGGGGCTTAACTCAAGACATCTTGAAGTTGCCCAATTCTTCACTAAGTTCAATCATTTATCTCTAACAAAATTGCTACCTTTTTTGGTGTGTCAGTTTGTGGTACCTGGAACAGAGGAAAATAAAAGCTGCTGGTCACTTTAAAATCTTCATCCTGTAATGACCTGAGATGAGAAATGACCGGCTTGGGTCCCTAATCCTGCAGCCTCTGAAAAACTGAGGTCTTGACTTTGAGCTCCCTAATAACCACACCAGCTGAAGTTGAGATGATTCATAGATTTTCCAACAATTAGGATAATTCAATCTGTTTGAGTAACACAACACTTAAAGTCTTACGTGGTAATTCATACAGCACAATGGATCACAAACCATGCTGTAATTTTACTATTTCTAGAACAAAAACTAATTAAGTGACTGAAACTGAAGGAAATTAATTGAAGTTGTAAGGCATATGCACATAGAATTGTCTTTAAACAGAATGTCCCTTGACAATGGTTGAATTCCAGCACAGGGGTTCCTTAAAAGGTATTTTTAAAAGACATCTGACTCTAAATGATCATCTTTTCCTAATCTCAGATTCTAGCCTGCAAACAGTCATGCTGGGGAAGGACGAATAATTTAAGTTTATGCACTCCCCAGAGCGTACAATCTTGGTAGGGCATCTGCGTTGCAGAAGCAGGCAGCTCTATTAGATATTACAGATTGATTCTGATCTATGCAAGTCCTGTCACAGGAAAAAAATAGTCAAGCAAGAGAGGAAGAATGTAGAGCTTTCGGCAGAGGGAGGTATTAACACAGCATATAACTCCAGGGGAGGGGATCTGAGACTGACTGTTTCAGTGCTTGGCTACAGTTAGAGGCAATATATCCCTCCTCAGGCAGTTTGGTTGGGGTTTTTTGGTTTTTGGTTTGTTGGGTTTTTTTGTTTTGTTTTGTTTTGTTTTTAAAGCCTGCCCTTAAACAGCTTCACTGATGTTGTTTTCCTGTTTGCAGATGTTGAGTTGCATTCTGTTGTCAGTGGAAAAAAAAAAATAAATGAGAAGGTCGGAGGAAAGGAAATAGAGACATAAATTTAAAAAGAGAAGCCTTCGGTCACCAAAAATAGCCACAGCAGATAGTGTAACTAAAACCTGTCTAGTGCCTATGCTGTCAGCACAGCACACAGGGCAAAGTTACATAATATTTTCCACATTTATTTCAAGCAGGGCAGCCTGCCAGCTTGATAGATTTCTAGAAAGGGTGGGAGAGAGAGAGTGGTTTGATTCACAGACCGCTGTATTTACAGCTCACCCCACGGCCACTGCCTTCCCCTCTTTGGGCGTTTACCTTTACAGTTTGCCAGACAGCAGTGTTAGCATAACCCTGATATAGAAAGTAAGTCACACTTCAGACTGTCTAAAGCACTACAGCTGCACAAGTCAGCTTTGGTTTTCTTGTTCTGAGGGTGCTAACATGCACTGATTTGCTGAAAGCTCAGTCCTCGTCAAAGTTCCAAAGAAATTAGCAGTGGGAAAAATACCTCAAAAAGATGAGGAGAGAGGGGAGCTTCAGCTTCCGATCCTTCACTGCCCTCACCTTCAGCAACAGATTCCAAAAGTGGAGTCTTTAGAAAGAAAAGGTTTCTGCAAAACTGTCAAAACAAAAGTTAATCCATGATCGGTGAAGGTTAGAAGTGGGCGTGAATCTCCAAAATGGACCTAAATTTTCTCAGAAGGCAGGGCTGCTCTGATCAACTGCCTGGATGAAACCAGCCACCTAGTTTCCTGTGAGGAATTGCTAGGAAAGGTATAATTATATGAAAAACATTCATCAAGAACAGTCTACAAATGACTAAATGAACAGTTCTGTGTTACATGTGACAGGACAATCCATAAAGCAAAGCATTGGCCTGCATATTTCCTGCATTTATTCTGTATTTTCTTTACATGTGGCAGGTTCTCCATGGGGACTTCTCAAATACCTCATTAAGATTTTACTATTGCTGGCAAGCAATAACATTGCAGCTTCCCGTCAAAGATAGGAAAAATTACTAGAAAAATCACAAACAAAAAAGTCTGTTTCCTACGTCCAACTTGCATGAAAAGAAAAAGGGAGTGATAGAAAAGGGAAAAATAGAACATTCATATCACTGTAATAAACCCAGTATGTTGTCCATAAACCAGATTACAGAAAACAGGTTAAGACTATCCTTCCCTCTCTCATCCATAATGTGCGCACAGCACCATATATGACTCTGTAGGAATCTTTGAATGGGATCGAATGGAAAAAATCTGGGCCAGTTCTCACCAAACTGAAATGCACCTACAGAGCATAAAAGGTGATAATACGTTTATGTAGAATATTAGTGCCAGTATCATTAAACCAAACTATTCCTCCTAAGCAAGTTGCTCTGACCATGTTTCTTTTAAACAAAGAAAACAAGAGGATGATAGCTAAATGCCAACGTGTCATAATTTTAACCTGCAAAGAAGAGATATTCCCAGACTAGCATGGAGATAAAACAAAAGCACAGTTCATGAAACAATGCAATGATGTCAAGTGAGGTGTAATATTTCCTCTTACTAGTAACACTGTGTGCTTTGAGAGTAATGTCTTTGAGCCTGAAATCATGCTCCAAAACAAACTCTTTCCTTTCAATGTTGGTCTCATCAATAGTTTACAACTGGAGTTTACTGTCTTTGGTTATAATGACCTCCCCCAAAAATGTAGGGGGTAGAACATCTTTAAAGTTTGTGGGGTTTTTGTTATGACCATGCTCAGAAGGAGTCCCTCATTTTGTTTTCTATCTTGGAAGACAATTTATCATTTCCACATTTTTTCCAGTCCAAACTTGGAGAGTCCGCACACTGGCAAAATCTATAAATTTACCCAGAGAGAACTCAGCAGCCTCTTCTTTCCCCCTGAGAAGGAGCCTAATTTTAATAAATGAAAATAAAAAATATTGAACTTACAGGATCAATTGTAAGCTAAAAAAAAAAATGGCATCCCAGTATTTGGAAAAGGGTGACCTATTCACAAACTGATAAAACAGAATAAATCATCTCTAACACAATAAGCAATGAGATTATGTAGCATCATCCAACTGTAACAGTTTTTTCCACAATGTTATATTGCCATTCATTGAGTTTTCTGAATATTTAAAGATTGAATAATGACGACTGGCAAGAAGGGAAAATAGAAGTGGAGGCAGAATTTTGCTTGGGGTGGGGGGGGAACAACACAAAATCAGAAAAAAAAAAAAGGAAAAATGGAAATTGAGATGTTTGAGGAGAGCTCAGTCAGACTCCGAAGAACAGAGAGTGACTAGGACAATAGGCTGGGACACAAAGATGCTGGGTCAATTCCAGGCTCAGCCACAAACTGTATGATTTACTTGGAGCCTCAACAAGCTAGTGGTGAAGGGGCACAAAACCTTTCCACCTCAGGGGAGGGCTAATTATGACTATGAGGCACAAAGCGTGTATATGACCATCATGCTATGAGGTATGCCAGGGACATACCCCATTTGGCTCCAAACAATAGCAGAGGCACAAGATGCAGTATCTGCACAGTTGGCCAGCTCTCCTCAGCACCAGTGTTACCACCCCAATGGGAAATTATTGCCAGACAGGAATATGCACTGCAATTTCAGTGCAAGGTTTAGGGTCACAGTGTTGTAGCTTCCTAGATACCCACAGTAAGGTTTAGCCAAAGCTGAGGTTTTGTACTTCTGATGCAGAACCACACTAAATTATGGTTCTTTTTCTGAGACATGGGCTAATATATCTGCTCTGCAATAAACTCTACCACGTAGAAGTCAAGTCACATAATGAATCATTCACTCAAAGGAGTTTAAAATTAGAATATACACTTCGTTATCTCTCAGATGGAGAAGAATTTATGACCCCAGTTCCTAAGGCACTAGTAAATATGTTGCACATTGTAAATGCACACTTTCCTTTGCTTTTGGCAGTAATTAACCAAAAATTATTTAAAATGTCATTTACCTTCCGCTATTCCAGTCCTTAAGAGTTCATATCCCTAAGTTCTCAGAAAAGGAAATTCAAAAGCTGTAGCTAGGCAGTAGGATGCAGGAGGGCACCACTGTTCCCAGAGGAGGGCATGCCCTTTCACCACATCCTGACCATGTCCTCGGTTAGGACCTGTCTGAGCACCGCTTTCCTCACCCATCGTACACTCCTACCTGCCTGTTCTCAGAAAGGAGGTGTATGGTGAGAGCCATGGTGTTGTCGAACAGGCCCTGAACTGGACACGGGGAACTGGGACCAGCTGAACTGCAGCCAGTGTGCTTCACTACTGCCCCTTTCACTGCCACAGTCTCAATGCTGGTATGTTGGGTACAGCACTGGATTTTGACATGGCTGAATAATGTCATATGCATTTACTACAATTATTAATGTAGGACTTTCTATTTTAACTACAGAAATACTCTCTTAGCCTAAAAAGTAATTACAAACTTTAATTAAATTCTAAACTTGAAGAAACTACTTAAATGTTCACAAACAGTCTCTCTCTTTTGATCGAAAATGAACTTGGGTCTTCTCAATGGTGTGGGAAAAGTCTTTTAAAGGTATCCCTCTCTGCTGAGGCTGGTTTTCCATCATATATTTATTTTTATTACAAGGCAATATTGCTAGACTAAGGACTATTATTTACACAGTGCTATAAATGTGTAGGGCACTTCAAAAACTATAAAGCAGAGCAGTCCCAAAAGCTCTTAGTTTATTGACATAATGTTGCAGGGTGACAAGGGCCCTGAATTTCCACTGAAACTATTGTGTAATGGGAGTTCTCATCGCTTTGTAGGAAATGAAAGATACACATATTCACTTAAATACACTGTGTTATATTGCTATAGGAGGTAATTTCATCTAGGCCAGCCAATAGAATAGTTTACAAAGTGATATGAAAAGTTGTAACTCAGGAGGCAATAAGGGGTTTTGACAGTTGGGGCAATTTTGCCTTAGACATAAGCAAATGCCAGCAGTTTTGTTACCTCCATGTTTAGCAGAGGGCTGTTAGCATGGCTCCACCACTGCACAGGAGGTTGAGGGGAAGATCTTTGTCGTACAGTCAATCACAACACAAAATTCCTCAAAACCAGAGTGCTTAACACCTTTAGTGCACAGTCATGATGAACTCATAAAGTAGTATCTGACCAAGATCATTCAAGACGGGAGTTGTCCAGGTAAGACAAGTGGTATCTATAAACAATGATACTGTACAACTGTAATTTTCACCAGAATTCCACCAGAAGAATACAGCAGAAAATATGTCTTTTCGGAAACCAACAATGACATGACCTGAGAAGACACATAACTCCTGCAGCGTTATCATAAACACAAAATATAAGTACTGTAGGACTGCAGAAAAATGCTTTCAAGGTGCCTCTAAGCAAATGTGCTTTCACGTCTACCTCTGTGCTAAGGGTTAAGAGGTAAGGTGAGAAGGTTGGTTCCCAGAGCAATGTGAAAGTTGGATGCCTCATGACACTGGCGCTTGATGTAAGCTGATCCTCTTTGCAAGTGGTCACAACACACTGTTACAGCAGTCCAGGACAAGGCAATGACTGGGTTTATGTGGTTTCTCAGCATTACCAGATTAGCAGGAATTTCAGAGCTTTCCACTGCCCAGTGCCTCTTATGTACAGGCCCTGGGCCTTTCTCCTTCTGGGCCTAAAGGAACAGATTTTCTCCCAAAGGGCGTGCAGGCACTGGTACCATCTCACAGAGCAGTTTGGACACCCTACGGAAAAGACATCATGTATACGTACATGTAGAGCATTTCAAGAAAGGGATATATCAACCACAAAACATAACTCCATTCTGTCCTTAATCATGCACAGTCTAGCCTCAACCTGACTTAAAATCTTACAGGGTTTCTTTACTTAGGGTTCTCTGTATGGAATGGATTAATATGCCGAAAAAACAGAAGAGACAAATGTGGAAGGGAAAATAACTGACAATAGCACAGAAGTATGTGTAAATTAAGACATAAATCTCACTTCAGCTTTGCACCTTCCTGCTAAGTATAACCCAGCTACACTTCCTTCTCCTGGCACAAGCTGAAGGATTTCATACATTAGAGGTATATCAAATTACTTTTTCACCTATAATCGATTTTCATTTTCTCTTCAACGGTCACAAAATTCCATCTGGGCAAAGCACTTTAAAAATCTACTTATATATACCTTGTTTCTCTATATCAATTTTAAAAGATTGTCTTTAATTACTTGTTATTTGTTTGCATTGTGCAAACAATGTGTAGATCTAAATACTGCTAGATGAAATGCAAAGGAAAACAAAGAATTTCCACCAAAAAGAAAAATTCTAATGATATCTTAATTATAGTAACACCTACATCTGGATATCTAGGGTATAAACTGGATCTAACTTGGAGTCCAAAACTGGGGATTCTGCAGAAATGTGGCTAGATTGTTTTTGTGCCAAAGATAAAACCATTTTTCCCATGTGTCAGAAGATCAGTAAGTTGCACTTAGGTTTTTTCCACATAGTTGTTCCACTATACATTTGAGATCTAAAAGGCACATACAGCCACACAGATTTAGAGGGTACAAATTAAACACAGATACTAGATTCTCCTATCACTTACAGTTTGCAAATTAATTCAGCCTCACTAGGAAAAGAGCTTTGTAACAAACCAATGTAACCACTAAAACTGAAAGGAGATAGAAACCCACAACATAAAGAGGATGTTACAGCCAGCACTAGAATACATCAGAAGAAAGTACTTTAAGAAACTTAAAGTTTCTCTGCAACTTATGAGTGCCTACTGCATAGACTGCTACAACTACATGGAGCTGAGGAAGTCTTCTGACTGCACAGTTCATCAGCAGGTTCAGTGGGCAGCAATAACCATATGGCAGCAACAAGTCCTGGGTACCATCCTGAAAAGAATGAAGTACAGATCCCAACCAGATTCTTATTCCTCTTCTTGGTTCTGCAAAATTGAGATACAACCCTGTTAGCCACTTTTGTGGTTCTTCCCGCTCAGAGGTTCTCAGATTTCTTGGGGACATGAAAGCATAATTGCATGTTTTGAGACAAAGAGAGAAGGNACCCTAGCAAGTGCAGGAGTAGGTAAGCAGGACAGTTCTGGTCAAAACTCTTCTTTACAATGCAGTTTTCACCACCTAAACACTCTAAACTACCTCTGCTTGGATTCGTGGCAAGTGACCCTTTTCCAGACTGCTCAGTCTGCAGAAAGCTGCCACAAAGGTTCCCCCTGGATTTACAGCTACATGTGCAAAATGAGTTCTGTGTTCTTCTGCCTTTGGGGACCCTGTGAAGTGAGCACTATACCGCAGCCCCATGTACCCTGAGGCCAAACTATAACATCACCTCTGTTAAAACCATTCATTCCAATTTGTCAAAGATCTACATTTCACAGATGAGGAACCCAAAGCAAAACTGGACCTTTAGGTGCAGTCCCTTCGTTTGTGGCAGCTGAGTCCCATTCCTAAACAAAAACACGTTCCCAGGGTGATGCATTCACTCCAGAGAACATCTTGCTATAAGTAATAAAATAGCATGGGTAGGCACATCTACAAATCCTGAGATAGCACTGCTGCTCACATCTTCTCTTTTTCCACAAACAGAGCAGAAACGTCCATCCCTCTTTTGATTCCGCATAGTACAAGATACATTACCTATTTTCTGATCACAGAAGTTATGATTTTCTAAATTGTGCAGAGAAAAACCATAGCTTAGCAAAGTATTTAAACTCCCATCACGTGTAATTACTGCAGATGGTTGGGAGTGAAATCCTGCAGAAGGCACAACTCCTGAATGCAAACCAGAAAGAAAAGAAGTAAATACGTATCTGCTAGAAAATCATCAATGCCTGTGCCAGGATGTCTGAGAACTATTTCTTGGTTCCATGGATCATAACCTCTAAGGAAATGGTCACTACTTATTGAACATCTGAGCAAAATAAATATAAATGTACTTTTGATTTGTATGCAACAAAGTCAGAGGCAGCAGCGAAGCAATGAGAGGCTCACTGTGCAGCACGCAGCAAGTGTGCCACAGAGATCAAACCTCAGGTGCTACTGGAACATGTTGTGCTCTTCAGTCTCTCATCACCTGCTGCTATTGGCTGGCTCTAGGTATCAGATGGAAATATCACACCGCAGCTCAGCCAAAACTGCACCCACTCTTTCACGGCAACAGACATTTATGACTTGCAGTTTGCGTCATTTATGCCCCCTAACAACCAGCGCCTGCAAATCTGCCTGCATTTGCAAAGTAACCAAACTGCCTTATCTAGAAGTGCATGCTTTCTTGTGGCTTTTTAAAGAAAATCTTTATTCTGGCATCTTTTTTTAAAAAAAAAAGTTCTTGATTTCACAGTGATGATAATATTCTTTTGAGAGACATTTTGTTCATAAAATCCTGCTTTAAAAAAATCTTATTGCTAAAAGAACTGGCAACAGTAAGACAGTGTTATCCTCAGTGTAGATGGCAGCTTAACAGGTTGAGATAACTTGGACTGTTTGTTTTGGCAATACTTGCTAAAGTACTGGAAAAATAAAATAGAAATCTGTAATTTCATTCCAAGTCTAGACATCTTTAGGCCCTCTACATTGCACAGGTTCTTCTCCGCGTTTTCTTCCAAAGGTTTTGCCTTTTTGCTGTCATTTGCATTCCCAAGAGACACCAGTTCAAAACTTCCCTCCACCTGAGAGGAGCTGGAATCCTTCTCTTCTGGGACAAATTACACTTGTAAAGCCTGGATTTATAGAAACAACATAAATTAGATAAGTCCTCCATAACCTGATGCCTCCAACACTCAGCAGCTAGAGAGGGAACCTGTGCTCTAGTTTCTATGTTGTTGGGATTTACGTTCACTGTGGCAGGAACTGGGACCTAGATCTTGCTTCTTCCTACTGTTATGCAATATTAAGAGGCAGTTGCCAGATTAATGTAGTGGCGGAGGCAGCATGCAGAAATCACCTCCAAAAATAGTTTCAGGGTCACTTTTACATAGCATTCACTGGGGAGGATGCTTCTGAGCAGTAGAGCTATGTGCTGATACTGTCTCTGCACACTAGATTTTCACAATTACTTGGGAAGCTACTACTGAAAATTTTACATTTGCTATCAGAACTACTGAGATCCAGACTCTTTGAAAATCTGCCTATACTAATGGGAGCTGATTACCTAAAATGCACTCATAAATTCTTCTTAATGCCCACACTTTCATGGGAGATAAAGGCATATACCTGACAGTGGGGAAGAGATCTGAGCTGAATCACTTTGTTCCAAATAGCTCAGGCATGTCATTCAGTCGCTAACCAGCTTTTGTACAGCATCTTTCCATGTACTCTGCACACATCAAATAAATATGGATCATGCAGTGTTAGAAATGTTTTGACTTCTAAAAAATAAAATATCAAAGCTGTACAGAATCAATTACTAGCATAGATTCAACTACAGACAAACTATATTTCCAATGGAAAGCAATAGAATATGTTTCAAAACCTTAAATATTTCTCTTATAACAGCTTTACATACAGAACAGCATTTTGAGTATGCTTGATTTACTGAAATATTTTGTGTCACAGTTCCCATTAGCAATTACTTCAATCTCCTTTTTCACTGGTAAAATATGCTAGCTTTCCTAATCCTTCAGATTTGTGAGATAACAGCCATATTTCTACTCTGGGTCCAGATGTTCCTCCAGGAACTGGAATTCAATAAAGCAGATGGATTCAGCAAAAAATGGCTGCTGACTGAGACCATACTAAGTTTGCAATGTCAGAAAGAGCCCCAAGAGACATCGTTGTCAGCAGTGTGCAGGATAGGCATTCAAAGGTGCAAAACATGTGATCGTATCAACATATGACAGAGACAGGATATACATACTGACACCCAAACCATTCTGGATGTAAGCTATTTCCAACAGTAGTGGGAACTGTGGAGTTTGTCCTGCCATTGTCTCCCACTTCTCTGTGGAGAGCTGTGCAAGACTCAGGGGTGGGAAGAAAAGCTTTGGCTCCTCAGCAGTTCAGAGAAAGCCAGCCCTGCGGTGACACACTCAATCATCCCCAAACTCAGAAAATCCTTTTTCTTCTTTTACTTGTGCAAGAATGGAAAACCAAGTGGGTTCCTTGCACCTTTGCCTCCCCACCCAGTGGCCTCACACACTGCTGAGCACACTCATCGAATGCCTCTGCACTGTGTTTTGTGGAGTGATCGGTTCATTCACAGCACAGGCTAAAGCTATAAATACATGACGCCATAAAAGGCTTGTGTGTAGGCCTTTCTCCTGGAAAGAAAACATATTTTGAAGATGGTTGTGCTGATAAAAGTTTGGCAATTTTGTTTGCAAATCTAAGCAAACCACTGTTTGCTAAACCTACAGAACAGCAAGGTAGCAGTCCTTTGGAAGATACCAAGAATGACTCTTGATAAATGAGGAACAAAGAGCAAACACAATATAAAAAAATCTTTTTACCCAAGACATAAGTATGTATAAAAACCAGCAGTTTAGAAGTATGCAATAGACTTGATAGATAAGGCTGTGATCCGCAGTAGGCAACACCTTGCAGCATGTTATAGTTTGCTTCTAGGCTTTCTGAAAGCCCTGTGTGCCAGGACGATACATTTATATATCTATATCTAACAGCTTCATGTAACAGCCTTCAAGAAACAGTTTGCTGCAGCTCTTTGGTAAGAAATTTGAAGAAAAAATGTAGTATGGTGATTGTGCATAGGACTAATATCGTAAGTTTAATATTTTGATATTATACCATCCTCCTTGTAAATCCATTCCTTAATTCACCTTTGTGCTTTGAAACTCAACTTGCAGCATTCATATAACTCTGTGAGGTGCTGAATATCTCCAGTGAAATGCTTGTTATTGTGGTTGGCATGACTTGAGGTGTTCAGTAATTATCATGATCCAACTTCTCCCCCCTCTCTCCCATGCAGATCCATATTTAGGATAATGGGTCACTAACTACAGGGATTTGTTTCTGGTATACAGCTACTTTTTTGGTCTTTTTTAACACAAGTATTTAAAGTATTCATCTTCTACCATACAGTCTGAGCACCTGCCAGTAGTTCACTAAGAAATTTGAGTAACATAAAACTTCTGTGCTCTCCCCTGAAGTAAAAAGTTGCATGTGTTAGAATGTCCTGCCTGGAGGTCTGGGAGGACATCTCCAAGCCTGTGTGTGCTGCTAGAAGGCAGCTTCTTGGACTATTAGAGAAGTCAAAGCAGAAGCAGGCTGTCTTCCACTGCAACTGGAAGCGAGCAAGCTCTGTCACAGCAATAGTCCCTGTGGATGTCTGGTCAGGAGCTTTTGAGTGACATCCAGAAAAGCTCCAGCTCACCCTCCATCAAGTGAAACTCGCAGTATCTGAGGGGCCCAACTGCAACCACCGTTTTCACCCCAGAATTTCAGACAATCTTCCAGGCACTGGGCACTGGCCATTGTAGAGAAGATGCAGACAGACAGACGGACCCCCCCAGCTGCCTCGCTGGGATCGCTTGCCAAGCAGTGGATAAGCTAAATCTGTAGTGTGGCTGAAACACAAACTAATTTATGGGGAATTTGCATTTCTTTCCCTTTCTCTCATGCTGCAGCAAAAGTTGCCAAATGCTCAGGATTTACATGCAAATAGTTGTTCTCTGGTTGAGAGGAGAAGCAACGGGAGTAAGGGCTGCATAACTGGAGCTCATTGCCCCTTTTATCAAACACAGTTCAGGCGTGCTGATGGCTAGATACACATCAGACGTCCAAACTGTGGTTTATATAGCTGCTAAAACTCACTAAAACAGCACACACAAATTTCCTTCTCTTCTCTCAAATCAAGAGCCCCTGACAAGAATCAGTGCTAATCCTAGGTTGCGAGATGGTTTTTATCCGTCCCGGAGACAGTTTACACAGCAGTCCAGCACTGTGTAAGCCTCAGAGACCTCTTATGTAACGTATCTCTTTCACAGCGCGGTGTGCGTTTCGCTTAGCCTTGCAGTGTGCATTGAAAACCCTGTCAGACTGGGACCCACAGGAGATACTGAAGCAAAAAAAAATATGGAATATAGCTTTTCCTTAGGGAAAAAAGCTGCATGCCAGGCAGGAAGACTTTCTGCATGAGGAGGTGGAAGACGATGTGTTCCGTATTTTCATACATACCTCTGCGACAACACCACAGTATCTACTACTTTCAATAGAAAACAGTCCACCTCTATTTCCTATGGACCTGATATCTGCTAGAGACCCTCTAATAACAGTTAGTCTGCCTTTTATCACAATGCAAAATACAGTACAGAATCAGAGCTGATCAAGCCCAGAGCAGTTACAAACTCTCCTAGAATTTGGAAAGATTTGTTTCCATAGGTATGCCCAGAGCTACCTCCACAGTGAATTAGCCTTTAGACCAAGTATAAATGAGCATAAGTGTATGTGAATATCCATTTGCTTTCTTGCTACTGGAGCGATGCTCCACCAGCATCACTTTCTTGTTCCAGCATCTGGAGACAGAACGCATTTGTCACCTGAAAACGATTCCTGCATATTATTTATCTTGTATTTTTGCCAATAGGCCACCATTGCTTACAGGCTTGGAAAAGAAATTCCTACAGCAGAAAACCTCTCAGGATCATTGTTATAGCCCATGCAAAGGTAGCGACTGCATGTTGCTAAATTAGGAGTAACTATATTCACTTGTGCCAACAGCATAGATGGGGGAAGGGAATGAGGAGACTCTCCAGAGCAGCTGAGTTTGGACATAGCAGTGAATACAGAGCCTTCAGTGCTGACTCACTTTTTCCATTTTTAAAATAAAAACATTAGCAAAGATATTTTTAAGTGGTTGCTGTGCTTTTCTGCTGCAAGCAAAGCCTTTTCATAAGTTTTAACTATCCTCACCCCCCTCAGCAGTAACATACTTTAGTAATCACTCCTATTTTATTAAATCCTTTTAGCCATAAAGCCCAAGATAGTTTTAAATGGAGCAGTCTTTAGTCCATAACTTATTGGTTTCTAAGGGAAAACTATTGTCCAGAGAAAGCGTAGGAGCCTGGGAGCCAGGATCCCTTGGCTCTACACTTCATGTTTCTGCTGACATGCCGTATTATGGAAAAACTAAACAGAATCCTGGTTGTGAAATTAGGGCCTGAAGAGTACAAGCAGATTTCTGTGCTCCTTGAAGTTGCCAGAGGCTCAGAAGTTCAGCCATACAGATCAAGATTCTTCAAATGTAGCAGGCTTACTTATGCTACATACCCCACTTTCTAGCATCAGTAACAGCAGCAGTTCCAAAATCTTGAGTCAAATCGCATTCTAAATTCACTCCAGGGAAAAGAAAAAAATACCCCAGTGCTTCCAGAGGAAGGACAAGCCTATGACAGGATAACGCCATCAGACTCAGGCCAGTGAGTTGTGGAGTACTCTCCAGCTAAAATAAAAGGATTTCAACAGCAGTACTCAGAAACTCACGGGTCAAGCCCTTGGGAACACAGCAAACCTGATGATTAAGCAGCAATGAACAGCATCTGTGATGTACAGACTCAGACAAAGTGCAACCTAGAGAGTGCAAGAGAGGTTGAGTGGCATCTTTTTTGACATGTGGGGCAAAGAGTAATTTTTCATATGCTCCACCACGCACAAGTGGTGCCTAATTAGGCAGCTAAAGGCGGCTCAGATTTTTGAAAGTGTTCAGTACCAAAAGCTTACAGTCAGACACTTAGGGCTCTGCCTTTTGTAAAAGGTACGGATGTAAAAGATTTTGAAAGTTTGTCACATATCCTAGGATAAAAGTGGGAGCAAAATTCTTTTGCAACTTGCCTTTTGGTTATGTGGTTGTAGGCTCAGAATTAGCATTTTTCCTTGAAAATAATTGCAAGTACAAAGCAACAGCCTTAAAAAGAGAATGAAAAAAAAAAAAAAGTCCTATTTAAAGTTCAACTTAGGAAGTCCCCATTTGGAAATCCCCATGGTTTTATGTTCCATTCTAAGATTTTTGGTAAAATTCTCTTCCATGTACTTTTAAATTAGTATCAAAGAGGCTCACAGATTAGAACAAGTATTCCTCCTGTAGCCTTGAAATTACCAGCACTATCCAGCTGATTTTGAGATTTCTCTTGCTCTCTCTTTCCCCCTCTTCAGTTGTGTGTCTCTGTATTCTTCAGCATCATATTTTTTGGTAATTTGAGAAATTCTCAGCTATTGTTTTAAATAATATCCATTTCACAGAGGGAAAGTCTATTTTTCCTATTCCTCTCTTCCCTTCCACCCCCCACCGCTCCAATTGTGCATTCCTCTGCACAAACAGATCCTGGAGTTTGTTGCACGGCAGTCTGTCTCTATTTCCCCCACAGTTCCCACAAGAATATTGTATTCCTGTCTCCCATCCTGTCCCAGACTGTCTCTGTGGTTGCCATGTACTCTTTAACAGTTGCCACATTGCACCTAAAAAGTGGAAGAATTTCTCAAAACACTCTGCAAACGATTTCAGTTTGCTCAATATTTCCAGACCTTCCTTCCCATGTGACTGGTTTACAAATGTATTACATGTAGTTTTGTGCTCCTTAGAATGATTAAGGTGCAAAAAAACATATACTTTCTTAAACTCACTCACTCATTACATAGCTAAAGGCTCAAGTCCCCCCGGGTGTAATCTGGCAGAAATTCAGGCACAAAATGTAAATATGAAAACAAAAAATCCAGATTTGGGATTAGTGTTTCTCAGGAGAGAAACTAAATGGCTAAAAAAAATCAGAGTGCATAAATTCAGACTATCAGACTCATGAAAACTGCACTTTCCCGAAGGATTTACCTCTGACCCAGCAGTCTAGATTTCCTCGCTTGAAGTAAAGACCAAACAACAGCTAGGACTCAGTTCCCAGAAAACTCTGCATCCCCTCTCCAAAACTCACATCTACTCAGCTTCATAGCTATAAGATCAACTGATCTACCGAAAGCACGATGCTCCTCTCTGCATTCACCATGCCAGAGAGCCTAAGAATAACACTGAAGGCTGTTTCCCCAGATGCTAGGTCCTGCGTGGGGCAGCTCCATTGACTTGGGAAGAGCTGTGCCAAACTAGCTGGGGATTTGGGCTCAAGCATGCACAGGAAATGAGGCTGTATAGGCAGAGCAGACAGAAAATCACTTCATTTCTGGCACACCAGCGGACGAGTGCCCTGTAGATGGGAGGGAGAAAAGGAGAGGGAGAGGTTTCCCCTCCATCTCTCTGCTTTTATAAAGCTTTCCCTAGACCCTTTGAGAGACGATGCCTTCACAGTGTTTGCAGGAAGCTCAGACCTTTGTCCGACAGCTGCAGAAGCAGAGGGTCCAAAGGATTTTTTTTTTTTCCTCTCTTAGTACTGATCCAGCACCAGTAATGGCATGGCAGACACAGCTGTGTTACTTGGGTTCAAAGCCAGTATCTTTGCCTTTTTTCCAAACACACACACACATACTCACTGTATCTTTTGATAACAGAGAGGCTGACATCATCTCCTACACAGTTGTATTTCCCCCTCTCTTTCAAGACCATAGAGGTACAAAACAAATACACTATGTGAACCACTGGTAAGGAGGGGGAAGTGAGGGTTCAGATATACCCCAAGCTGCCAAACACCTTTTAGATTGTAAACTTTTTAATTCACAATAGTCACTACTTGGAGAATTTGCTTAGCACACAGAAAAATCCACATTTGCTTTTTACGCCCTGAGAATTACAATTAATGATACTGCTATGAAGGTCTGATGAGTCCTTGCAGAAAAAAATATATATGTAAGACAAATTAAATGAGGCTGGTTTATCATTAATTGGACAAAAGCCACTTCAACTGTATACCTCTACGTGTGAACTGAAGAAATGGCAGGAGAATAGTGTCTGCAGCATGAGCATCAATACATTTTAAGAAATGAAAACCTACGGCATGATTCTTTTTCTTTGGACTTTCCATGTACTAAAAAAGCTTTTCCTTGTAACTCTCTTTTCTACTAAAACTTGTACCTGCTTGCTGCTCATAAAAGCTCCTTCTCAACAGAACTGTGGATAATTTCAATCCCGGAGACAGGGCAGCCCAAGTAAATCTGCACTTTCCCTCCTGGAAAACAAAACAAACTTCTCACCAGGTAATCTTTTAACCTGCAACATTGCATATTCTATACTCCACACTCAAATTCCACAGCTTTTCCAACTGAAGATAGCTGCATAGCAAGAGCAAAAAGAAGTGGAGAGGAAATATAAAGACTGGATCGCATTCTCCAAATGCATTCCACCTTGTGCAAGGTGAAACTAAAACAATACTAGATCTTGTAATTACTGTGCTCCATACTGTACTCAGATACAGTCACTAGAAAAGAGGAACATACATCATGAGTTTTTGATTGAACTGTTTGCAGGCACAGTGAGGAAGTGAGAAAGGTGAGTTCCTCATGGGGAATCCAGGCAGGGCAACAATAGCAGTCTGAAAGCTAGAAAGATCAAGTATTTGTCCCCTAGAGCTGTCTTAGCATGAGACAGATTTTATTCCTCATTACACAGCAGTGGAACAAAAAATGACATTTGAACTTCGGGCCATGCCACATGGAAATGCTCCCTGTGACTGCAAGCCTGGAGTCATGTTCTGGTAGGATCATAAGGTGCAATTTTTTTATTACATAATTTTGTTACACAGCTCTTGGACTTTTTTTTTTTTTTTTTGGTGAGGAAATACATACCTATATTAGATTCCCTCCTTGGCATGCATCTTGGCATAACTTTGCTGTCTTTAAATGAAGACAGTACTACCTGACTTTGTAAAAGCACTTTGACATCACAGATAAAAAAGTATTATATGAACATAGGTGTAATTTTAGACTTTATGTGACAAGCTAGAAGTGAGGTGACCTCTTAAAACCATCTTCTAGTCTACTTCCTTCCCTGCCCTAAAGCTTGGCTCTGTTCAGTATGGTTTTTTGCTGCATTGTGCACACACCTTCACAGCTCCGTAAACAGAGCTCCTCTGCTTTTCACTCTCACACTTACATGGGAGGTTCAGCCTGCAGCCTCTCTGGTTAAAAAGACCACTCACAGCCAAACATTTTGATTTCAGATGACATCTGGCTGCTGGGGAAGCAACTGTGAAAACAGCCAATTCACTATCCTGGCCTCTGGTTTTGTGGGTGGAGTAGATGGGCTATGGTGGGCATTAGAGGTTGAAACTGCTAGTGCAATGAATAGATTTTTATAATTAATAGACATGTCACAGAAGATATTGAAACAGATGTAAATGAAATTAATCTATACTATACAAAAATCACACTGGAGTGTTTTCCTATGATGAAAGCTTCTTCTAAATATGCTAACTCTTTTTTTTCCTTCTCCCATGAACAGCAGAACTGTTTCACAGCTTGTAGAATAACCTTTCTCCTGACTTTTACCCCATCCCATATGTCAGTCTGATCTGACAGAATAGTACATAGCACACAACCAATGTTTAAGATGTAAGGAGAAAATCATCAAGAGTGAAAAGTGGTTATACATTGCTCTGCCTTCTGTGTCTTTCTTCCCCATTCTCCTCTTAATATGAAATGTCTGTAGAGATTTTATGAGAACACTGGGTTTATATTATGATTAAACTTTATCATAATTACCAGATTTTCAGAAAAAAAAAAAAAAATCACAGTGTTCATAAAATGCAGTCACAGGTCCAATTCAGACTGCTTATTGTGGCACTAAAAGAAATTAAAAGGGATAAAATATATGTTAATGCACATGAGGTCTCTTTATTGCTTTGTACAGTGAAGAAGGAATGTCCTACGTGTGAAGGCAAACATCAGCTGCTCAAAATGCACTGCCAGCTTTGGACATGGCAATAGATAGCACTTTCCACTACAGGCCTTTCTTTTTTAGACCAGGGAAATGTGTTGTGTGTATGGGTATACATAGTAAACATAGAGATGCAGATATCAGTCACATCAATTTATATCACAGACAACTAAGGCATGGGTAAACAGTCACACAGTTTCTTAAAAGCGCATCACATAGTTGCTACAATCTCAGTAACTGCTCTTATTTTTCAACATCAAAAATAGATTCAGACATTTTAAAGACCTATATTGATTTGACTGACAGTAACTGACTCTGAATTACTACATCTATATTTAGACATCTCTGTACATGCAGTTTACTGCACTGAGAGTCACACTCAGCTATTCATACATTGTTTCCAGAAGTGATGGGTTGTACCAACTGCTAGGATTCATCATATAAAGTCACCAAGTTTTTCATTGTGCTCCTCATTGCCCTTAATAAGCAAGTCTCGGAACCCAAGGTTCTTCTGATATTTTGGGAAGAAGAAATTAATACATATGTAGACTATATACATACATATGCATACATAGATTATTTAGTTTCTATGTTTCAAAAGATTGGAACTTTCAGCTTATTTTAATTATAATGATACTGAAGAGTAACTTGCTGTTTGCAAATGAAGTCTTTACATTCAAGAGGTAACTCAGGAGCTCTTCAAGCAGCTTCCACTCCTGAGACTTGTCTGTGGAGTCTGTCTTACATGTACCTCTGAGAATTCCAGAAAAAAATTCTTTTTCAGTTGGAAAGAAGATAATCATAGACTAAAGACCAGGGGACAAGAAACAGAGTTACTGTCGGAAAACAAAGTCAGCCGAGTTCTCAAATGTCAGAAAGTGCCTGAAACAAAATCAGACAGAATGACACTCTATCCCTTATTTTAAGAAGAAACCCCTATTTTATTAATTTCTTGTCTTTTTTGTCTTTAAAGATCAAAACAAAATATAAACATTAAGTAACCTTATTTTCAGTGTAGAATTGCACTGCGGGAACTTATTAACAAAAACTAACAACAGAAAATAAAAAGAAATATTTAAAATAAATTATCTGCATTAATACAGTAACTCGTGCGCCAGAAATAAAACCCAATTATCTAGTTTCATAATTCGAATTTTACTCTTTAAATCTTGGTGTTACCACAGACTTCAATTTTTTTGTACATATAGGTACAGAAACAGCATATAAACAGAAAGAAATCTTCTGGAAATGTTTCATTTCTCTCCCTTCCAAAGAATTGTTGTCTGAAATTTATTCAAATGTACTTGTTCTCCAAAACAATAGTTCACACTTTTGCAGCACCTTAAAATCCAAATATTCTAAATTACTTTATGAACTTACTTTAGAAATGCCACTGAAATGCAAAGGAAAAAGAAGTATGAAATAAATTTCTAGAATAGTTCTAATCTCACTTGAAATTAGTTTACTTGGCGTTTTTGTGTATGCTTAATCATTTAGTATTTGAAGATTTATCCTGCATACATTCTGTGGGAAAGATTCTGCATAGCATCTAGGCTCCGCTGGCCCAACGCTCTGAAAATACAGAGCAAAGTGATCAGGACCAAAGGTTGGATCTAACTGGGAATTTTTAGCTAATTGTGTTCCTTTCACAGATCACAGACACGTTAGTGACTCTCATGATTACATCCCACTGACACCCAATCCCTAAAAAGACAACTTGTTCTTTCCAGAGTGAGTTGGAAGATCATTTCACAGAGCTCAATAAAGACAAATATTTGCCACAAGGCTGCAGTTTATGCAGAATTTCCTCATTTGTTCACAGCAGTGAACTCTCAGGTACAAGTATGAGAACAAAGGGGGCAAAAAATCAGTATAGGCTGTAAGAACAAAATTCCTTCCTTTTTCAAAATGTTAAATTATATGAAAGACAAAAGCAATAAAAACGTACCACAGTTAAGTCTCACATCATTCATACAAACCACTTGATTGCAACAGCAAATTAAGTAATGTAATTCTCCAAGTTTCACCAGCTTTTAAATTTTATATCCTATTAGAAGAAAATTTACTATTCTGAGCATTGTATTAGCTCTTCTTTCAGCAGCGTATACAACTAAAAACTTAGTGTAACAGAGTTTAACTTTCTGTTGTGGCTGAGATGTGCAGTCATGAAAATCTCAGTGTAGTTTTGAAAGTTGTTTATTAATAAGCATATGAAAGGTTCATAATTAACTTTAATTTGATCTTTTTCAGTCAACAGTGAACATAACTAAAAATGTTTGAAAATATATCATAAACTAAAATTCCACTTATTTCAACTTTGACAATGTAGCACCATTTATAGGTAGTGGTGTTACTGTTAACAATTCCATTCTGCCTACAAATTAACTGAAAATGAGCATAAATATTTGTTTTCAGTTAAATAGCCACCGAGGTGCATTATCAGTAAGTCATCCTTCAACACTGAACAGTGTGTAACAAAAATTTGTCAAAATTATTGAAGTATAATGTGCATTTCACCATGAGCATATAGAACTATTAAAGCACATCCCCACAGTTACTGACAGAACACTACAATATTTTCCATAGAAATGGCTTCTGACTATTAAGAAAGGATATCCAGTTGCAGGTTTTGAGTTCTACATGAAGGGAGCTGGACATGATGGGGAGGGTTTCAGTGGTTTTTAAAAACGCGTGTTTTTGTTCTGGCTGGGATAGAGTAAGTTTTCTTCACAGTAGCTAGTACGGGGCTATGTTTTGGATTTGTGCTGGAAACAGCGTTGATAACACAGGGATGTTTTAGTTACTGCTGAGCAGCGCTTACACAGAGCCAAGGCCTTCGCTGCTTCGCACCCCACCCCACCAGTGAGTAGGCTGGGGGTGCACCAGAAGCTGGGAGAGGACACAGCTGGGACAGCTGACCCCAGCTGACCAAAGGGATATTCCATACCTTATGGCGTCATGTTCACCATGTAAAGCTGGGGGAAGAAGAGGGGGGGGACACATTTGGAGTGATGGCATTTGTCTTCCCAAGTCACCATTACATGTGATGGAGCCCAGCTTTCCTGGATATGGCTGAACACCCGCCTTCCGATGGGAAGCGGTGAATGAATTCCTTGTCTTGCTTTGCTTGTGTGCGCAGCTTTTGCTTTACCTATTAAACTGTCTTTATCTCAACCCACAAGTTTTTTCACTTTTACTCTTCTGATTTTCTCCCCCATCCCGGTGGGGGGAGTAAGCGAGCGGCTGCATGGGGCTTGGCTGCCAGCTGGGGTTAAACCACGACAGTGTGAAAAGGATTTTTATAATGCGGTCTGAACTTGGATGTTCTCTTGTCCTCACACTTACAGAGGATCAAAGAAATGAAGGCTAATTCTTGAAGAAAAAATAGGTGACTCCCTTCCTTGATTTGATTTTAGAGACATTCTCAGCCACTGAAATTCCAACGGCTTTATTTCCTTTCTGTAGCTCTTCCAAACACAGCTGATCTCCATGTTTTTCCCCCCAATACAGTCCCTGCACCTCAACCTATGATTATTCTCTTCACAGATTTTCTGAAATTCCTGGATTTCTTTGTGAGATCAGGCATTTCTTTAGTCATTGGTTGTGCCATTTATTGCCAACCAAAGCAAAACAATTTACATTAATGATTTGATCAAAAAAGGTCTATTATTTAAATACCAATCCAAAAAACAAATCAGAAAATTTAAAATTCAGATTTGAACTTTAGCAAATTATACTTCCACAGTCTGAGTCAGCAATTCTGTCTAACAAAGCTCACTCTTCATGAAGTCATAAAACTGCAGATGGAGGATTGAAAATGAATAGACACGAATCACTCACATCAAGAGTCATGCACTAAGTAATTATGTAGTGTTCACCTTCAAATCTTTGTTCTCTCAGTTTCTTACCACTTGTGAAATGATTGATGTCTTTTCCTATCCAAATAGGACAGTGGAAAGAATATTTTCCTCATTTAAATAAATTTAGGCAGACCATACAAAAGCGCTGAATGTTGATTAGGTTAGCAGTCAGCTTGAAATTAAAATGAAATTCAGCTGTAACTGTAAAGAATTCCACAGCACAACTTAAAAGACTAAAGATAAACTGAAATGTATTAAGGTTGACAAACATTATTTTTTTTAAAGAAACCGGAACTAATAATAGTTGCATTGTGTATCTGTTGCAAATATCCATAGGCAAAAAAAATTGTATTTGCATAACACAGTACTGAGACAACATTAAACGAAGGCCAGTATAGCTATTCCTCAGTGCATCCTATGTCCTTCATAGGAAATTATGAGCCAGTACAGAATACGTAGTAGCACCTCAATGTTCATCACATCAGACCAGAGGAACGATGCCGTGCAGCCCTCCAACAAATCACAGTTAAACAGCACTGTTTAAAATTAGATTTTCCATGAGCAATCCACATAGTAATTTTTTTTCACATCATGAATCTATCGAAGAGATTTTAATGTCCATGCCAATACTTCACAGTCACAAACTATGTCCTCAACATTACCAACTAGAAAAACAAAGAAGGATGACAAAAAGACCTTTTCTCAGCTTGGGTCTGTGCAAATCGCGTACTGTCTTCCTCTCCTCCTCCTCTCCAAAAAATCCCTTTCGGTATCTGTTTGAGTGCAAAAATTATCAAAGCACAAGTAATTCAAACCCTTCAGGTTTCAGGCCCAACTGCCAGCTGAAACAGAGAGAGCACCGGGTTCAAGTGCCATCATTTCCCCACATCGCAGGCAGACGAGATGTTAGAAAGCCACGACGGCACAGCACTCGATTTGAGGTTGTTTTCGGAAACTACAAAATTTACCTTTCTGTTTTGGGACTGACAGAGCTGAAAAGCTTCAAAAACCAACTCCCAAGAGAACTCTTGCACTTGTCAATGGCTGTCACTGGAGGGCCAGCCACCTAGGGCGCCCACAGCCCTGTCTGCCCCTCTCCAGCCCCCGGGATCTCCCCCACCCTGCCCACAGCCCAGGACTCCATTACATCCCAGCCCAGGGCCATCAGCCCTTGCCTGGGTTCACTGCCAGGGTACTGCCTGGGCCGGCACCTCTGTGGGAGCATCCCCAGGCCGGGTCTGACAGCCAGGGTCTGTCCCACTGCCCCAGCCATGAGCACTGCACTGAGGCAGCCCCAGCCATCAGGCACCTCCCTGGGGTCAGGAACAGGCCAAGGCCAGGCCAGGCCAGGCGGTGGGTGGGCCAAGCTCAATGGGGCCCACAGCCAGGCAGGGCAGGGGTGTGGGGAGCTGGAGACCAGCCCTGCTGCGGCATTGCTGGGGCAGGGGCTGATGTCCCGGGGGGCTGACATGGGGTCCTGGGCCGTGGGAGCCCCAGGGGCTGGGCAGGGACAGTGAGGCCCTGCTGGTGCCCCCAGGGCCCTGAGATAAGAATCCCGAAAAAAAAGTCATTTTTTGAGCTGTCTAGTCACTTAGGGCTTTAGAAACAAGCACACAGCATTTTTCCAGCAATATCCCCAATCCCTGGTCTTTTGGCCACTTAACCTTTTTTCTGACTCAGCTGTCCACTTTATAAAATGAGCATAACAATATCTACTTTTGAAGAAATTTGACATCCCTGGTCATCATGTCCTCAAAGCAGTAAATATTACTACATTGCAAACTATGAATGAGAGGCCTAAAAGATCATTTTATTTCATTCTGACTAGTTGCGTCATTCATCAGAGATGTACTGCAGATGGAGAAAGAGGAAAAAATTCTGTTGCCTTTCCCTTCTCCTTCTCCCAAAATTAATGCATTTACAGGTGCTGTTGAAATATAATTTACATCTTTTAACCTCCATCTGTGTCATTTGCAGGAGTTATGATAACACTTCAGCAATCCTCTACTTCCATCCCCATGGCAACTGCCATCAAACTGCCAAAAATGGGACAGAATGCTTTAAACTAATCACTTTTCAATGGAAGAAGGCCTTTTTTTTTTTTTTTTTTTCCTACAGCCGTTTCCATGGGATCAGAAGCCATTGCTGGTTGCCTAATTGTTTAAGATCTTGTCAAGTGCACGGGCAAGTGCTCAACCTTTCTAAATGTGACTTCTTTTTTTTTCAACCGGGCTTCTAAAGCAGAATTTGTGAGCCTGATTCTTCTTCTCTCCCACTGGTTGTCAGATATTAGAAATTCGTGAACTCAGTAGAGCTTCACCAGTTTGAAACCAACATGGAAGAAGCTCCATCATTTAATTTGGGAAGGAAATTTTCAGTGAGTTGAATAAAACAGAGAACACATATTATTTAAATTCCACAAGGTAGCTCAACACTGTTGTGAAAAGAAGAACTCCTGGGTTGGTATTGTAGGCGAGCACAGGAAAAGGTTATGTATCAGGAGATGGAGGCTGCAGTCACAAAGATCCAATAGACTTTGTGACTTTTTGTTCTCACCTATGCCACCTTTATAATAATTTCTTAATCTACAAAAACAAGAAAAATTAGAATATCAGGTTCCATTGAGAAGAAGTGAGAATACCAACAGACAACTCTTCTGAATTCAGAAGGCATATTTTGCTATGTAGTTCCTTCAATAAGTGCTACAAGGCAAATCTCAGTTATTTCTAGATTTATAGATTAGCCCTGTGTAGGAAATCTCCTTTGGTATAAACAAGAATTTTCAGTCTAGTTTGTGTGTTAATGGTAAAGAGCTAAATTTCAAACCAGTCTATTAAAATAATATACATAAACCCATGAGAATGTATACGATTGGGTATGTCTCTGCTGTAGTCAGAGCATTGGGTTCTGCAAAAATCCAATAATTTAAACTGCTAAAGACACAGATTATTATTAATTCAGACAATGATACTAGCCAAGCAGAGGAGCATAAGCAAAATTGCAAGTATGCCCCAGAATTTTACAAAGAAAATTTTATGGGGAAAAAATGTTAATAATACAATAAAACTTCAAAAACATGAAGTTATTTAGAACCTACAGTCCTGTATTCAGAATTATGACAATGCATGTCACTCCTATGAAAACATTTGGTGACTTGTGAACAGGTCTGTAGATAATTACAGCCAACTACATGGTTCTTCTCTATCGTAAGATTATACTGTCTTTTATTCCAAATGCATGAGAAATACTATTTGAAATTAATAAGTATAAGACCAGGTCAATGTCAAGAGAGTAAAAAGAAGAGGAAAAAGCATCCTCACCTTCCACCACTTTTGCAGAGATACACCCAGCATGTTCCTGAAAGGAGACAGAAATTAGGGACTCCATTTTTCAGAGGTACTAAAGAATCCCTTAGTGAGACCAGCTGCAATCATTAAAAACCTCAGCATTTTATGGGGATGGAAAGAGGAATGAGACCAAAGTGTCTAAAATGGTTAAGGTCAACAAATTTATGATATGTGACAGTTTTGTTGAACAGAGCTTTAATCTTGTTGAAGGGCCAGGACCTCCTGAGGTGCTGAAATGGGGTGATCAGGTTGAGAACTTTGGAGCACCTTGTTTTGAGAGGTTGGTTGGATCCATCAGGCTTTACATCAGGACACTACATTGTCCTCTGGATCTCCTGAAACCTTTGCACTGACCTTAAGACTAGCAATTAGCTCTGGCACAGGACAGGTGCTATCCACATCTGAGAGCCAAAGTCATTGTAAACAGCTCATTTTGAAAGCAGTTTCTTCAGAATAGCTCAGCACATTCTTATTTATCCTGGTGAGTTTAATTCTCATAGCAGTTACTCAGTTATCAAAGCTCCTCTAACCTTGGATTGTTTAGCAAGAAAAATCAAATCAACTTCCCCACTCACTCTTTTATAACAAGTTTTACAAAGATTTTGTCTTCAACAAAATCCAAAAGGCTGTTGTAGGAAAGCACTGTTGAGACCTTTTCAGACAAAAACCAAAAGAAAGCCAAAGAAAGCCAGCCATGCTATCTTCAAATTGATATTAAATGATCAGTTCAATTTTTATGGAGGTACATGAGCACTGGCTATATCAGGCTCTTTACTGTCTTCTCTCAGGCCTTTTCTGGCCTTTCTTTCGAAGTTCTTATACCTTCATTCAGCCTCCTCCCAGACTCAAAATACCATGGCTTACTCTTTAAAAACTGCTCTTTTTTTCTCTAAAGCACATAGGAGCTGAGAGAAACCTACACTCCTGACATACTTGAGCTTGCCTCTGGATATTGTTTATTTAGCCTGTAAAATGCCACATATCCCAGTTTTGACATATAAACTGCACAACAAAAAACAATGCATTCTTTTTGCTCTCACAACTTACCTGGAAAGGAAAAATAGGACAGCATTACAATCCCCTAGTCAGCATTAAAAGTGGAGTAAATACTACAATATATACTTTTCAGTTATGCTATACTATTCCCTATTTCTGTGAATCAGGAAAAGCTGATATTGAAGTAAATTAAAGTTTTGCTCCAGGGCTTAGTGTCAGAGATTTTGCTCTTTATATTTCTTCTTATTCATCCGTATCCTCCTAGCAAGAATGCTGGTATTGTTTGCAGAAGTAATTTTTCCGAGTCTCATCACTATGGGTCTTGATATTGTTTTTACTAATTAGTAATCATTACGTATCAGGGAACTGCTCATTTGTTCCATCTAGGAGATAATTCCTGATTCCTGTCCTCAGATGCCATTGGTTTGAATAGGAGTCTCCTGCATACATCCAATTTTTTTGCTCTTCCTGTTTGTGGGATTTTGTTTTGTTTTAACACTTAAAAAAAAAAAAAAAAAAAGATAAAATTAAAAAAGCACTGGAAAAATAAATCGCACATATGTAACGATAGAGTCTCTCCATCCCCAACTGGGTTATTTTGGGTCACATTTCATTTTCACATCAAGAAAAAACTGGATGAATAGTGAATGGGAAAGTATCATTATAATTGGAATCCTGCTGGTTTATGCAGGCCTGCACATCTGGAATAGGGTGGGAAAAGAGAAACAGAAGAGTGGAAAAGGCTGGATTCGTCTCACTAGACAAAACCAGGAGTCTGGAGAGCACATGTAGTCTGGTTTCTTAAGTTACAGCGAAAGTTAGCACTCAGAAAAGAAAATGTTCAGCAGTAAGCCCTTCCTCCCCACATATCTCATGTTCAGAAGCGCTCCTGTTCTCTCTTTGAAGCTATACCTCAGCCACCTCCATTAGGTACTTTCTACAAACGTGTGGGCTATTCCCCTCCTCTGCAGGCCCCAGTGAACACTTAACTGAGGTGCCAAAGTGATTCTTCTCCAGCCAGCCTCCTAGTTACAGATTAACAGGAACAGCCCTCTGGTACCACACAGCAATTTAGACAGGCAAACACATTCATTCATGTGACTGATAAAATGTGTTTGCTTTGTGTTAAAGAATCTATAAAAGCCTTTTCTAACGCTGCTATTGAAAAAGTCACGGAGGTTTCATTAGTGGTAAACAACTTCAGTGCCTTATCTGGGTCACTATGGTGTTACACACATGGGTCTGCACCCAGTGGCCTTTACAGCTCTTTGGAGGCTTCGTCTTGGACTCCAGCTGAGCTGCTCGGGCAGGGAAAGAGCAGCAGCATGGCTAGTCTCCATAACTGTGAAAATTACCACCCGGTCTCACAGACGAGAGGGGTAGCACACTGACCCCAAGGATGCAGGTCTGCCGTCGCTCCACTGAGAGGATGAAATGCCTTCTCACTCCCAGCTCTGCCAAGAGCTCCAAAGCATGCAGCCAAGCCATTCATACACTAAACTCCAGAAGAGAGACAATGCATGCCATTTGCTAACTATATGCTGCAGGAAGAAGCCATGAAGCTACATTAGTATTCAAAGACAGTGACAGTGTGGTGATGTACACTGTCAGGAAGTATCACATAACCCAAGTACTATTATTTTTATTACCATTATTTTGTCATCTCCGTCTTATTTAGCTCTCCACTTATACTTCCAATCCATCATACAGCATAATTACATTCAATGAATGAGCTCTCAAGTTACATTACAAAAAGAAACTCATTCTTAGAAGTTTCTCAACTGAGTCGTAAGCAATTAAAAACATCTCTCAGTGCTTCGTTTAATTTTCTTGAATGGGAGAAGTCTTAGAAGTAGGTAGAAGTAATTTCCTTTGCGGAAGGGCCATGAATTCATGTTATGGCATATGAATAATGCATTGTTCCATTTAAAACATCTGAAGAGCCAGCACGGTCTGCTGAAAGCTGGACCAACTGGCAATACAAAGCAGAGGACTGAAGTTCTGCAAATCAGTCAAATACAAGTAATGCAGTGCTGAGGAACCCTGGGATTGCCTCATCAGTCAGACACAGGGGGCCTGTAGAAGAGGGGACCTTGTCTTGTTCCAAGCACAAAGCTGGCTGGAAAGATGTTAAAAAAAAAATAAGGCAAGTTATTTGTGTGTCTCAGCCACCTGACCATGAGCAAGGTCCAGATACTTCCCACTGAGAGTAGAGATCTGGTGAAAAAAAAAACTGCACTCAGTGCTAGTGTCGCTGAAGTAGCATATTCATCATAGTCAGTACTGCAAGATTTTATAACGAACCCTTTCTAACTCATTTTACAACTAACTCTTTCAGATCTTAGAACGGAGAACACATCAGGTGTATTAATTCTGCAGCTGCAATTCTGACTGTGTAGCTCTACCACCCTTAATGTCACTTTGTCTTTGCTGGGCTTAGTAATCCCTGGCTAACAGGCTCACCTTAAATATATGGCCAAGAGACTAGGGAAATTGGTGCAGAAGTGTGTTTAGGACTGCAACTGGGTTTGGGATCTTCTCTTATTTCTGAGAAACAGTGTGCTTGTTAAAAAAAAAAAAACACAGCTATAAAAGCAAAATCTTTGTTCTGAATTAATGTTTGCATAATCAGGACTGACACTTAGGTATTTTTCTGCTCTGGCTAACCTCAGTGCCTTCTGCAGAAAATATAAAGTGATTCTCCACAATTTCTATTGGCTTTCTGGACAAAAGGTTCTTTGTGCACTGCAGGACCAAAAGCATTACATACAGTAAATATTTGAGCTGAAGGTGTGCTGCTGATAGGTTTGTACCCACTATCGTTATTTTATGTTGTTCATGTTGCTGGCTTGCGTCCCACTCTGTGGCACAGGAAAGTAAATGACTGCTCAGAAAGCTGCTGAACAGGAATGAATCTGCTACATAATATACAAATTGCAACACATGACCACCATTTTAGACAATAAAAATATTATTTTTAATAGTTGGGAGAATGTAGGTTTCTTAGAATACATAATATACTGTAATGACTCACAAGCTAATTTTGAATACTAGAATACCATCTTAATTTACTTCAGCTCCAACTAGAAAGGTCAATATATAAAAATATGACCACTTCTGCAAACAGAAGATGAAATTCTACCATGCTTATAGGGGTGCTGCTCTTCTCATTTAGCCTTAACTAACAAGAAGGTGAACAACCTTTAAGTTAGTCAACCAGATTTTCCTACGATGGGATGAACAACTTTGATAGAACACCTATTACTTTGCCTCAGTTTTAGAAGAAGCCAAAGCAACTGCTTCAGATAGGTGTAACTTTTAGACAGTTGGACTAAATGAGATTAATTCATTCCTTACTGGTGTTTGTGTTTCACTGCCAAGTACCTTACTACAGTTGGACTCCAATACCATTGAGAACAAGAAGCAGAAGATGAGCCTTTGTTAAAGGAATTTATTTCATGGTATAGGGACAAACAAATTAAATTTAAGTTACTTCTGCCAACATTACTTGCTTAAATTCTCCTTTAGCAAATCAATAGCCCTATTTAGATATCAGTGGTATTAGCTGAAGAGTTAGGTAAATAAAAGCTGGCAGAGTTGACAGCATGATATAACCCTATTCTTTTTTCAAATACCATGTGAATGTGATTCGTACCATGTTCTTCTTCCAGTTATATGTCAAAAGCAAGACACAGATTTCAAAACAAAAAGCATGCTTGAATTTCTAGCATGGATTTAACTCAGATAATTCCTGATATCTCAGAACAATGTCATGCTGTTTATTCTCCTCTTATAGTTTCTGCAACTTCATTTCTGCAATATAATATAGTATTTCTAAAAATATAAAAATAGTTTCCTCTTTGATTTTTGCAGACACAAAAAAATTGATTATTCTTGAGTACTAACCCCTAAAACGACATTATGGGAACCTCCAGCTGCCAGTCCAATGTATGTCTGAAAAATAATGTGCCCCATGTAGCCCATAATTCACCCTTATTCTACAAGATGTGCACCAGTGACTTAGCAGAACCCTCTTTGAATAAGAACAAAAGACATTGCCCTTAATTTAAGGACATAAACTAAAACCACAGAAATGGAACCAAAGATTGGACCGATAAATATTGTCTTCTATATTGATATTTCACTTAACAATCAGGGGATTTTTTAAATTCTATTTGGGGACTTTTTCCGGACAGGAGGGAGGAAGAGAAGAAAAGCAGAGAAGGGGTAGGAGGTTTTTGGTTTTAATATGAGTTGTACAATGGAGAGTTTTGAGCTAAACTGGCATCCATTTTTTAAACCACAAGCATAATTAACAAAATAGTTATAACAGGAGAGAATTCTTTAATCAAAGCTGAAGTAATTTCTAAGAGATGTATGATTCCACTAAAACAAAATGTATCGGCTTCCTCAAGAAATTACATGGTAAAGTTCTGTGGTGTAAGTTGTCATGGGACCAGAGGATACTTTAGGTTGGAAGGGACCTCAGGATGTCTCTAGTCCAACCTCCTGCTCAAAGCAGGCTCAGCCATGAGGTCAGACCAGAATGCTCAGGGCTGTCTGTGATCAACAGAGTCTTGAAAACCTCCAAGGACAGAGATCACACAACCCCTCTGGGCACTTTCCTGACTGCCCCCAAGGACAAAAGGTTTCTCCCTGTGTACAGTTTTCTCCTCTCTTGTTTCAATAAATGTCTGTTGGGTCTTATCTTCCCACCATGCGCTGCTGCACACAACCTGGCACCACCCTCTCGATAACCTTCCTACAGGCACTTGGGGGGCTGCTGTTGGTCCACCCTTGAAGCTGCCTCCACCCCAGGCTGAACAGCAAATCCATGATGTGTAGTACAAATCATCATAAATCCTCCTGCATTCAGCCCACACAGAGCTTCAGCTGACATTGCCCCTAAGAGTGTCAATCAAGGAAAAGGCTTACCACAGATATGAAGCTTGAATCTGTCTGCTTCCCTCAGATGAACCAAAAAATTACTCTAATTCCTAATTTCACTTTCTTTCATTGCAGCCTCCGGTACCACCTCAGGCAGGCTGTGAGGATCAATGACTTTCTTGTGCTGCATAAAAACATGCTGCAACTATGAGGCATTATTATAGCTATAAGAGTAGCAAATTGATTGTACAACACAAACTGCCAGGTATCAGATTGCATTACAGCTTCCCAATATGCACCTGATGAGAGAAAAGGTAGCGTGAAAAGTCTGCTACAGTTCAGACAGGCACGTTACACATGGAAAAATGATCTTTTACTATGAGTGTAGTGTATTACACAATTTCACACCTTTCTAACCACCTCTAGAGAGACTTCAAAGATCTAAAATCTTTGAGATCCCTTGGAGGATATGAGGAATGTAATGATGAATTTTCTGATGAGTACAATTTTTTCTACCCTACTGTACAAAATCATAGTATATATTATAATGGTACTAGTCTCGGTGAATGCTTTTTGACTTGCTCCACTACATCAGCCAGCCACCCTCAGGTAACCAGCTCCCTGCTAAACTAGACACAGATGGCTTCTACACTGAGGCAGTTGAGGCACTTTCTTGCATCCCATTCCACCATTTGGTTCAGAAGTACGGTAACAAGCAACCAGGGATACAGTCACACCTGAATTTGCCACAGCCATTTTTTCTACTGCCAATATTTGACTATGATTCAAGTATATATGGATACACTCATGCACATAAGAAGCACAAAGCAACAGTGAAACAAAAGTTGTTTGCATCCTGCCATTAAGGTGCTGGCCTGAAATTTCAGTTTAACTCCACATTTCACCTTTTTTAGCGTGATCCTATGCAAATCATTCAGTCTCTCTATACATTTGATTCTTACCGCCAAAAGTGATTTAGAAATATCCCTTTTCTTGTCCAGAATTTGTTTGCCATTGTTCTTTTATACTGTCAACCATCACTTTCTCCTTGCAAGAGCTACAAAGTATTCAAGAGTAAAGCCAGTTCAAGTAGATGTTAATTTGGAAGGGCCTTAGATCCTAAACTGAGACAGGATAACTGCATAGCACTCAGCAGAAACCAACTGCCTGAGTTTCCATCCCAGTTTTTGGGCAGGGTCTTTAGTCTGCACTGAGCAACACTTCTCACTCTCCACAGCACTCAGCTTTATGCTCATACCTACATGAGCTGCAGTCACAGTTTAATTGGTGCTCTAGGCAATAATGTTACACAAGGTCACAGCACATGTTACACCTGAAGCAATGTGGAAACCTGAAGATGGATGTGGAAACACAGGATACAAACAGTGTAGCAATGGCATAAATTATCTGGTAAGATTAACTCTACAGTTATAGCCTGTTAGCATTCCACTGGTCACTTAACAAGAAAGGACAATTTAGGAATGCTGTTGGCATTCACAAAGCCATTTGTAGTTCTGGACACATTTTTTACTGGAGCTATGAAATAAAGTTCCTCTGCAGCAATACTTCAAGAGAACATAATGAACAAATAGGGTGGCAGAAGCAACAGGTTTTGGTGAAATACAACATTTAACACTTTTTTGATAGTCTGAGCACACATAAGGAAAACAGAACTTAGCCAAGAAAGCACTTAAAGACTCAAACCAAATCCTCTGTGGGCATATATCAGTTGCACTATTTTATGCAAGGTGAAGAGCTGGCCCTGAAATGAATTTATCCTGCTGCTGCGTTATCAAAGAGCCTGTCTTGCTCACCAGTGCTTGAAAGGAAGCATCCCATGAAGTACATGCCAGAATCCACACGATATATCTCATTGCATTTCCTCATCATATCCCTTCTGCTGATGACCTCTGGACCTTTCCTTTCAAATCCTCTGTGTACTGATACCCCCACTGCACAAACATGGTTACCTATTTCCTACAGAAATAAACTTTGCTCAGTAACCATGGACATAGTTTATCCACTCAGGAAAACACACCAAACAACTGTCCATTGTGAAAAAAATGAAAATGCTCCTGTTCCCATTCAGTGACCCCATCCCCACTGACACCAGAGCGGCAATTTTTCTTATCTGAGGAAACATGACCACATGGGAGAAGATTATGCGCTGGAATATTGCAGTCACATTGAGCAATGCTTTTCTTTTTCCTCTTCTGTAATCACAGTACTGAAGGATAGATCTGACAGGATTCTATTGACAGACTTTTTATAGATCCAGTTAAAAGGTCCCTAGACACTCATTCAGCTTCCTGTACATATAGTACAAAAGCACTGCAGAATCATTGTAAGTGAAAATACATTTTGCTGTGAATAGACAGGGGAGGAGAGAGGGGAATTCCAAAAGACCTTAACAGACATCACTTCCGTACGGCACACTACCTGTGTTAGTTTGCCATAACCAAACAGAAATACTTTCTCTCATCATTAAGGGAATTGTAAGACATGGCCTCAGTTCTTAGCCTTAATCTATCTGATCTTTGGCATATGTCTCCTTCACCTCATTTCCCTATCTCAACAATAAAGACTGGCTCCTTCACTTCATCTATCTTGTCAAATTAGACATGTACACTAACCCTTTCACCCTACATAATGTGGTTGGAATAATGTAAGAGTGCCCTAAAAGCCTCATATCCAGCCTCAAAAAGATTCCTGCAGTGAAACACAGAAGCCACAAAGCTACTTACAGAACTAACATACAACATCGTGTAACAGCCTGATTTCAGTTGAACCTCCAGAAATACATGCACTAATTAGATCTTTAATTTCATGTACTTTGAGATCCTTAACTGAAGAATTCAGCCAACTGTCACAGTAACAGCGCTTATACTAGTTCAAGTTGGAAAATAATTTCTTCCTTAGCCTCTTGGTTTCACACATTTATCCATTTTTGAAGCTGATTTTTTTATGCTTTGGGGTAAAAACAAAACAAAACACAACACCAGTACATCTTGCTAAAAAGGGAGCAAATTCCCAACAGCTTTTGTGCTATGGAACAGTGGGAAACAAATATACACACACTTTTCCCATTGTAATGAAATTCTAACCATACTTGTTTTTGAATAGGGCAACAGCAAAAACAGCTGAATTTTGAAATGTGACACTCAGCACACGTATTGTCCTTAATAAGAAGTACATGGTGTGCTGTGTTTCAGGAAGACACGGTTTTTGCGCTTTTTTCTTCAGTACTAATTGGCTGAAAAAAAAAAAAAAAATCCCTTCCCATTTTAACAGAGCCTGATAAAGCTGTGCCTTTTTGACATCCCAACAGTTACCTCTGCCCAGCTCGGCAAGCTCATGGGCTGCTGAAAAGCTTTGGGTGAAGCAACTGTTTGTACATGGATAATATCATACTGTCTGTTTCATAAAATGATAGAAACCTGAGTAAAATCACCTAAAAGTGGTCACCGATCCATAACACAGACCAAAGACTGGCTCTGGCATCTCAGACTTAACTCAGTTTAAATCTCAGATGAAGTCAGAACATTCATCTCTTTTGGAAAAATTTGCTATCATCTGTGTACTCCACTGTGCCCTGAATTGACTTTGCACCCAGCTGGAGGCCTTCCTTCCTCTTCTCCAGTCATGAAAGATTTGGAAATTATGTTTCTGGATGTCCCACTTCCTTTGCGAGTAAGTTCAAGGCCCTTTTTCTACTATTCTGTGTGGAGAAAGAAATGCTGTTTTACACTGGATACTGCTGCTACCACCTTCAACTACCTGTAGAGTTCAGCTGTCTTGCAAAACGGACAACAACTTCTACAGTACTCTTCTAGCTTATGGCCACATTAATGCCTTCATCTCTGTGACCACTACAAGGCCACAGCTGTAGCGTATAAAGTCTGATCTTAGTGTGAGAGTGGTCCCAGGGGAACCTCCTTTTCCTTTGGATCAAGAATTTGGATCAGAGCAGTATATGGGCCATTTACACACAGTATATGCCATATGGACCATCAGGGTCCCAGGCCATTATCAGACCAAACCACAGACACAGAAGGTTACATGCAAGACAGCAAGCCAAAACAATATCATGCCTTAAAGGATTTGGAGCTTGGTCATGTGTAATCCAGGAACATGGTCATATAAATCTCTCAATTTATGGGCACCTGCAGGAAGCAGGCTGGCATGGCAGATATCCAGGGACAGATATAGCTTTCAGACGGGAACAGGATAGATGCCCAGGGCGTGGAGGGCCACAGGTCCTGATATCTAGGTCTTGTGTTTCTCTAGAGAGATCAAGTGCAACTCAGATACAAAGGCAGACAAGAGCATTCATTACAATCTAGATGAGTCAGAGCAATCTGTCCAGGCAGAGACAGGAAAGAGGACATATTTACAGCATTGTGAGTGTGTATATCACTCTTATTTGATGTTGGTTTTTAGTCATGGAAGCTCCTCAAGCCTAGTGATACACCATAAATAGTTGTGACTTCCCCTCCACCCTGCAACCAGTCCAACAACATTTTACAAACTCCCTGAAGCACCATGAAGCACCACAGTAAAACCTCGATGGCACATTGTCTTTCACTCCCAGATCCTAGCTGGTTAAGTTTTCAGTTTAGCAGATTCAAAAGATTACTAATACTCATAATTTAACATTGCAACAAGCCAAAACCCAGGTTCTAACCACAAAAACAGACACCTCATGCATGCTGCCCTGGACTTCCAGCTCAAATAATTGTGGCTGCCAACACAGGACACATGAGTAAGACACTGGCACGGAAGTGATTACTGCAAGATCAGTTATCAGGATTTGCGAACATTTCTCAGCAGCAGGGAAGGCAGCCATCATTTTCCATCTCTGCAGGATTTCAGCAGACAAAAGCCTCTGTAACTTCATGAAGAAGAGCTAGCTTTTCAGCCTTACACAAGATATCACATATATCATTGCAGTAGTGCTGCCTGAACATAATCGAAAAGTGTTGAGATAAGTGCCCACTACCTCTTCTCTTTCACTTTCTCATTTCCCATCCTCTAGTAACTGACAACTTTAGCTAATTATAGCTACACTTTCTGCTCCCTCTTGCTTACTTTTGAAACTGTTTCTGAGAAGGTTGAGTCCAACACCACCATTTGGCTGACACCAAAATCCTAGCACCTCCTTGCAGCTCCCAGTCTTAGATGTGTGGCGTTGCTGTGAGTCCGGGATAACAGTCCAAGTCCCGATCTTTATGCTGGAACTTTCCAACTTAAGAGAAAAAAGTATTTTTTTTACGGGTAGATCATCCCAAGCCTTAAAAATATTTGTGAGGATTGCATGTCAGAAAAGGATCAGGACTTGAATTTATGAGGTATGCCTGGACAACTGCATTCTTCATCTGCTGAAACATGTCATTCTGAGGCATCCACTATGGTGCAGCCCTTAGCCAGGCTACAAGTTTAAAGGCAAGAAGCGATGCCAGGGATGCTGGCAGGAGGTGTCGCAAGTCTATGTCCAAGACTATAGAAATGGCAGCTTTGTGAGATCATGAGGTGATCTTTATCGTCTACCATTGTCAGTCTTCAGCCAATGCCAGGCTGATGGCAAAACATGACAAAAAATACTCAGGATGAAATACAATGCTGTGGCAAGTCCCACAACTATCAGTTGACATCGTGATTTTTTCCAGCAAAATGTACACCACCATGATTCTATAGTTTGTAGCTGCACCAGGGATATAAAGAAAAAGAGTAGGCAAGGTCATCAAGGAGAAAGATGTAGTCCACTCATTTCTGTGATCTCTACAAGGCCTGCTAGAAGGGATGTCTCTATACAACTTTCCATAGCTACAAACAAGTTACTGAAGCTCAGACATCACACATTCTACCCTATCTGCCATCACTGAAGGATACAGAAAGAGTAGAGCTGTTTTGGGATGGCTCACAGATTGATGGAGAACACCACTCTCCTGTCAATAGAAAACCTCACCAGGTCTACAACAGAGAGACTGTAGATGTGCATACTTTCAGTTCCCCTGGAACAGATGGGTTAAGCCAGATAGGCCACTGCTGGCCCTCATGCATCACTGTTTTGCAAATAGCTTAGGCAACTATCTTCTACAGCTTTCTATACTTCTCAACAGGCTCCAAACCTTGGCCTCATGACATCAAGTCTTGTCCATAGACAGTTAGAAGTCAGGAACTGCTAGCTTCTGTTGCTGAGTGACAGCTGCATGGTGAATGCCATGAGCACAGTGCTTACCACCACAGCAGATACAGAGTAGGCTG
Source organism: Aramus guarauna (assembly GCA_013400195.1). NCBI lineage: Eukaryota > Metazoa > Chordata > Aves > Gruiformes > Aramidae > Aramus > Aramus guarauna. The sequence goes on from VXBL01004432.1 coordinate 1,142,833, forward strand.
TCATTCTCAGTAATTATTCCAGCCTTGAAACACAAAAGCAAACTTTACTAGCTAAATTTTCTTTATATCTTTCTTATTCATCTTCACCCTACATGATTAAAAATTCAGAGTATAACAGATCCACACCTGTGTTTTTATCCACCACTGGCAGAAAGCTTCATTTTCTGCAGACCTGGAGAGACACATAAGTGTTACAGAAATGGTAAGAAGTGTCCTATAATTCTACTCCTCTTGATGATGGTCAGTACCTCTGTAACACAGACAGGTATCAAGGAAGTCTCAATCCCAATGTACTGCATAATCTGCAGAAAGTGTTACTCTTGTCTCTTCCTGGTTTTCCTCTTGTGCTGACCTTGGAAACAAAAAATTGGGCTGCAGAGTCACTCACACTAATCAACCCCAAACTCATAAAGCAAAGGAACACTTCTTCCACCAGGCACTGCTGAAGTTCAGATTCAGACGTGTCTCAGTACCAAGCTCTTGCTGCAGCACCAAGCCTCTTTGGTTCAGGAGCTAGACCTATGTCTTGCTTTTAATACAAAAAATGCCCATCAAACTGTACATAGGTCCTTACATACAGCCAATTTCTCAGAGCCATGGAATCACCTGGGCTTTTGCAAATCAGCACGGCATAGTGTCTTTTGTTTAAAATATAACACACTCCCTCATTGCTGAAAGAGACCATTTTGATAAGGTCATCTTGATAATTCTGAATGGAAAGTTCTTAGAAAGAGATATTAAAGACTAATTAAACTCTGGTGCTTCTTGAACTTAATGGGGAATAAGGATGTTCATCACTTTGCAGATTTCCCCTTATTGTACAGACGCTACTGAAGACCAAAAGTGTGCTCACTGAATGACTGTAAAACTTCATTGTTCCTTACAGAGTTTTAATATAGTTTTCACAGAGGGGGACTGAGGGGAAGGTTGTTAGGTTTTGGCTGGAAAACTATATTTCAGAACAATGCTAATCAAACTACTAATGACTATCCCATGGATAAGTGTGGCCAGCATTGTTCTTTGAAAAAAAGGAAAAAAAAAAAATGTACCAGCATTCTTCAGAGACACTAAACTAGGATTGTTTTAGCTACAATCGACAGTGGAACGTTAGTACATAACACCATTCCGATGGAGAAAGCCTAAAGCTTTAGATGTTTACCTGAATATACTGATGCCTCCTCACTGGAAACAAAGTTATCAGCAATGCTGCTTTTTGCCAGCCTTTCTTCCTTCCAAGCAAATATGATAGACTGCAAGAACAACTTTTCAGTTCCAGCTAAATGAGCAACAGGTCAACTCTAAATATAATAACTATAAGCTCTAAGCATAATAATATAATAAGACATTTCTAAACATCCAAAAGATTGTGTTTCATGAATAAGCTGCTTTAAATGCTATTTAAACAAACTTATCCACCACTAATACCAATGTTGACATTGCCCTGGATTTATAATGCATTTTCAAAGGTCATTAATATTGTCATCATCAAATATCCAGCATTTCTTCTCTGAAATGAGATGATTTTTGTTTTCACATATTTGATCTGATAGTATCAAAGAGAAACATTTCAAAATTTTTTTCTGCAAAAACTTTTGACTCTCTGTTCTAATTCAAGACAAAAATAAACTACATATATTCTGAAACCTCAAACATCCCACCAGGGAGGAGTTCAGTTTTTTAAACAATCTTCATCTGCTGTAAAGATAAACTATTATGAATGTTTCTAGGAAGATTTCTAAATGCAAGTTAGCTTGTGCTACCTTGGTGTTATGGGAAGAGAATACCAAAGACAAAACACTCCGGCAATTTTCCATGTGTCCCCTTTTCTTCCCTTCAAGATATGGTAAATGCTTCTACCCTCTCCACCCTACTGACACCATACCTTCATTCTGGAGCATATTCAGCCCACCATTATCATAGCTGAGCATCAAAGCAGTTCCTGGGCTTTCTTTGTTTGCTCCAGCTATAAAGGAAGCAAACATTTCTCCTATGGGGAGCCCACATTGATGTCCCTAATGAACACCCTCTAAGCCACTTGGGAGGATCCCAGGGATGCCGGAGGTGGAAGTGCAGAAGGCCTGGAGAAGGTTGTAATGGTTGCTGTTGTAGCAGGTCTAAGCACAGATGGTGTCATTGGGTTCCTGTAGCCGCACATCGGACAGATCCTGAACACAAACCTCTTTATGAAGGCAATATGACTTATTTTCACACCAGTTCTCAGTCCCTAATATAATCTCTCCTCTATAAGAAAGCTGTTTCCATCTGGAGTCCTCTGACAGGTCACAAGGTAGCAAGGGCACGTACTCATTTTAACACCGAAATTCCACAATAAACCAGATGCACCAATGAGAGCTATCACTGAGTGGGAGCATCCCAGGTCAGTAATCTGGCATAATTACCCACGGTACTGTGGGCAGCAGTACTCACATCTACCTCCATTCTGATCTCTACCTTGTTTACAACAAGTTTGGGAGGAGTGACATCATCTACAGAACAAGACTGGACATATCCAATATATACTTAAAAATCATTCTAAAATGCATTAAAGGTGAGATGCACAAAAAGGTGAGAAAATCTGAATAGGGAATCCTAACAAGACTTCAATAACTACTGAAAACAAATCAGCACGCTAAGGGAAATAGGGTTAAAATTTGAAAATTTAAGTTCTTTCCCTGTGTTTTCAGGTTGTTTTAAAAACAAATAATAATAAAAAAATCTTCCTGATCACTTTGCATAGTTTAAACCAAAACATCGTGGGCATTCAAGACTCATGGACATCACCAGTTGAAGACTGAATTCATTTTCTGGTCTTTTCCTTGGAACTAGGATGAAGTTGAAAATTAAATGCTCAACAGAAAAGTCTGTGGGACTTAAAGTCTAATGCATGAGATGCTCAATAAAGAGTTGTAACTGAGATACCCACTTGACCACAGACCTTTGGCTCACTCAACAGATACTGGAAAAGGTATTACAGAACTTGCAGACTCTTGCAAAAATTCTATTTTGGAAGGCAAATACCTCAGCCTCACACAAGTTTAGAAAAATAGCTAGGCCAGTACAAAGGGATGTTTACTGTATTATATTTCCCTTTTAAACGTCAGCCTTGTTTCTTTTATTAAAATAACAGTATGTATGTGCTTTATCTAGGTTAAGTTATCATTTCATCAACAAACAAGTACTGTACATCCTACCCGCCCAACTTTGGAAATATCCCAAGTAAAAGAAAATAACAGCAGTAAAGGAACATCTCAGTTTTATTATTTGATTTTTCCGAAGTGCATCTTCTGTGCGACTCACATGTTTAGCCCATAACCCTTGGGAGCAGTCAGGGTGGCTACAAGAATCACAGAATCTGTCTCACACTTGCCTTTACCCACTTGGCTGTCTCACAGGCCACCCAAGACTTGACACACCAAGTATACTCATGAAATCTAATAAGCTCAAAAGAGTATACTGCAGCCATTTCTGAAGCTGCTATTCTGGTTTACTTTCAGCACAGCAGGTAAGTCAGATTTTGACAGTATATAGCACAGAAATATACGTTATGTGTGATATGAAGCTGTTGTTCATGAAGTAGAGGATGGCCATCCACATGGTGTTTAGTCATTCCTACCACTAAGCTTTCTTTATTCAGAAAGGTGTCACAAGGCAAGAGAACAGGAGCAACAACAGCAACTAAAGCAAAAAGATAATGCAAAACCTGAAGTAAAGCTCTAATCTAAAATGCCTAAGTTGGTGTCTAAGGAGTATTATGTACATCCTATTGTACGCTACATCAACTGGAATTTTCTTCATTCGGAAGGCTCTTGCTTACTCACATGAATACAGCTCTACATGGTATTAATCAGGGAGGATCACTTAAGTCAGAGGAACTCCACTGAGGCAATGGAGTTAACACCAGTTGAATTGTGATGTGAAAGATACACTGACAACAGGGTCAAGCCTTGTGCTTAAATCAGTCCACCACAGAAAACCTTGTGCATAATAGCCAAGGGTATAGCACATTAAAAATACATTGTGAAAGGAGAAAAAATGCTGTGCTTTATTTTGTAGCTACCAAAGCCTCCTTTTTCTTCTTTGCCATGTGCAAGTCATTGCTAGAAGAGCCTCTTTGTTCAGGCCAAGAAGGCTGGCATGAGGAAAGGGAGGTGTCTGGTCCCTAAACATGAGATCCCGTTAATATTACTGATAGACTATTCTTTAAAGAGATCCATCTGTTTCTTATTTGGCATATTCAGAATAGTTACATTTTTACAAGAATCTGTGTGATCCAAGAAAAGCAAAACCTCATGTAATGAAAGAAAAAGAGAGAATACTTATTAAAGAATCCCATCCATGCTGTACAACTTAAACATTCATCTCCAAAATGGCTTCAGCCTGTTCCATTCACAGCTGTCAAATTTCTTTGCTTCAGGGGAAAGGGGGTAGAAGGCTACCCATTTCCTTTCAATTTTACAAAATATGCATAAAAGTAACATCTCCTAAACTCCAGAATAAATCTTCTCTCTTCTTGCGAGTCAGTATGAAATGCTGCCCTTCATAGCTGTATTACAAACAACAGGTTCCTTCACTCCTAAGCTGCCCCTGCAAAAATCTAAGCTCAAGGCAGGAGCTGAGGTATGATTAAGTCAGGTCAAGACCAATCTAAGATAGTAGGTATCTTTGTTTGGATAACAACAGTTGCAAATATTATTCTGAGCTGAGAGTGGAAGTATAGAAGATGCGCTGCCAAAAGTGGGAAAGAAAAAACTGTCCCAAAGTACAGACTGCATCTTTCTTCAAGTATTAAGTATATGATTTCCTAACAACAAAAAGGGCTTGTATTCAGCTTGTAGTATATATAAAAGCTTTCTCAAATGCCTTAAAATAGTCAGGAGCATCATTTCTTAGTGAATGCAGCCAATATAAAGTTATTCAGAATGCAGTTCTTCTGTTTTAGCCAAACAAAGAATAAACCTAACTATTCACATTATTTATCAGCACTGCCCCTTCTTCTGGCTGGTACTTAAATCAACACTACAAAATGTTGTATGCCTTCCTGATTTGTAAAGTCATTTAATTGTATTCTCAATTTTGTGGATGCATATTATCTGTTGACAACATCAATACATAAGTACTTATATACTATTTAAGTACTGCAATGACAGGATGTGGTTGCAACAATCACACCTCCTCTGAACCAACAGACAGTGATAATTGAAGACATAAATATGATCAGAGTAAAAATTTAGTACTAAGACTAGGCTCCTGAGAGGTCATTTGATTTTCAGAGGCAATATTATTTTCAACAAGGTTTCTATGTACCATGATGTCTACCACCCGTTTTATGCAGCTGTAGGTTCAGGATATTGCCACAAGTCAGCTGTAAGCAGGCGAAGTAGATAATGCAGTTAAATGCCATTACCATTAACCTCCAAATAATTGTCCTTTTTAATTGTCACATAACGGTACACAAGAAGTGTTGTTATTCTTTTTATAGAGAAGTACTTATCCCATGGTCATGAAGCAAGATATTAAAACTGATGTCAGATAAAAGCTGCTGAAACTTTCCCAAGTCTGCAGATACTCCAAACTCAGAATCGGCAAAATCAAATGATCATTAGGATTCAGAAACAAGAATTGCCATTGAAACAAATTATTTTAGCAGCAAAATGACAAGCTGATGTGCTTTTTAGTTACTTTCACAGTGCTCAAGAAATACACAAAACCCAAATCTCCTGTGCCTTCAACTGCAAACTGCTTGTGCCCAACAGAAAGCAGCGTGCAGTCCTGCGCCCCGTCACAAACCTCCACTCCAAGCACAAAGGGCAGCACCACAAGCCCCCGTTGCTCCCTACTCCACTGCCAAAATATCTCTATTGATCTTCTACAATGCACTGGTGCTCCATCACTCCAAAAATAACACTGGTGTTATGCTTCAAATTTAGGATTTGAAACAATACAAAATGAACTGGATAGCAAAAGAGTGCTACTGATTAGCACAGACAGCAAGGGATGAAACTCAGAGTGCTCTGTTACATGAAGACTAATACAAGAGCAGGGCATTTAATTTTGGTAATACATTTAGCTAATGGGATATTCCACTAGCTGCTCTTTGTGTGTTGCCAGTTTGCAATATGGGTGGAAGAAGGTCCTGGCACAGAAAATAGAAAAGAACTCTGGTTTCCTAGGCTGAAAGGATAATGGGATGCATCTTTCAAAACTATTACTTGGAAAAAGATGCATCATGAAGCACCATCCCTCTTTGGGACTACAGAGAAGTGCTGATGCTTTGCAGAGACCACTGCTAATTCCTCCAGCTCAGAAGAGTGCTCCTGACAATATGCAGGATATACAGACACACTGAAATGGAGAAAATGTATTTCCCTTCAGCTGTCTAGCAATGAAGACATCTTGATGCCAGAGACAGTGTTAATCAGTCTCCAGATGGACCTCAGACTATTTGTTACAATTTCAAAACTTTGCTTTAAAAAAAAAAAAAAAAAAGAAAGAAAGAAAGAAAAGAGTAGAAAGAGACCTGAGAATGCATATATACATCTTAAAGTGTATCCTTAACACCATCTGAGCTTCAGAATGGGTTGTGCTAGAACTTACTGTGACTGAATAACAGGCTGGAAGCCGCACTGAAGGCAGGCATCCCCACACAAGACCTTCACCACTTCAGATGGAAAACTTGTGATATAAGCTATTATGTAAAGATAATATCTGCATTAGGAAATCTCAGGTCCTTCTCAGCTAAGTCTGGAAAAAAAAAAAAAAAAAAGAGAAATGCCATTTTCAAGTCTGAAAAGCTGTAAATATGTACTTCATTTCAGAAAGCTGATGGTTGAAATTGTCACTTTTGGTCCAGCTACGTTATTGTCATACAGCACAGAGTCATGTACTTCAAAGTAACACACTACAACAAAGGTAAGATAAAAGGCAGTTTCCAATACCTGCTTTCACCAGAAGCGTGGTTCACTCCTGAGAATGAAGGACAGGACCTCTGCCATGAGGAGCCCTTTCCTTCTGGAGTCAAACGCTGCCACCCAAGAATATATTGCAGGAAAAGGCTGTGCCTGCTCGATCTGGACACAACGGCAGTATTTCTAGGCACTGTGGGTATGAACAGCTCACTGCAAACTCTACGGTGGGGTGCAGGCAGGACAGCAGCTCCCTGGAGCAGGGGCACCAGTAGTGCTGGAGGGCTCCCCAGGGGCTCCGTCAGGGAGAGGGCAGGGCCTGTCCCACCACCCCAGCCAGGAGTGGGCAGCCGGGGGGCACTGCGGCAGCCCCGAGCATCAGGCACCTTCCTGGGGAACAGTATCTTTATGTGCATAAAACATAATTAAAATATTATCAAACAGCACGATTATGAGCTATTAAAGCTGCTTAATATGCTAGTCCTTTGTTCATATACAGGTTAACATACGTTTACTAACTGGTAGACATTATACAGTAGTGGTGGGCTGGAGGAGGGAAGGGAAGAACCTGCTGAGTGCAAGGTCGTTTTAGTTTCAGAAATGAAGAAACCCCTTCTCACTTATTGGATAACTTCCTTATTCAATCCCCGTGAACCAACTCCTCTTTTCAGAGCTCTGAACACGCCAACTTGGATTTCTCTTCTCACATGAGAGAGAAACATAACGACCTCCACTGCAATAATTTGGCAGTATTTGTGCAGACCTTACCCAGCCCCTGGTGCTGCCATTCCACCACTGCGGCCTCCTCCATGTCCTGCCTGCAGAGCAGTTGGGTCCTCTGGCTGCAGGGAAATTGGTGCCTTAGCTTCTTCCTAGCAGAACAGACGGTCCATTCGGTCAAATCATGAAAGGAATTTATTTCTAGGGTAATGTAAATATATGCAAATATTGCCATCAAAAGTGAAAAAAAAACCAGTGTTCATTCCAGGTATAAGAGCCATCCAGACTTCTTAAAGCAGGGTTTATTAATAATCCTTCACTGAAGGCATCAAATTTTGTCCCATCAAGACAACTATGGTCATTAGTTACAGAAAAATAATCCTTCTTGACAGATATAATGAAAAAGCACTCAGTATATTAATGAAATTAATTTCTAGCATACATGTAACTCATATCTACTTGTTTATAAATTTTGAACCAATAATTGACATAAAAAAGTAGGCATGTGAAATGTAGAAACACAAAAAACACAGAACTATTACAATCTCAAGTACTTGAAGAAGTATCCCAATTAAGACCATCACAACATTCTCGCTGTTGTCTTATTGCACCAGCGGATAAAGATCATTGCCCAAAATCTATGTCTTGCTCTAATGCATCAGTAAGTTAACTAAGGCAATCATACCTCAGAATTCTGGCAAGTATTGGAAGCCTGAGTGTAGTGTTGGGAGCAAGAACAGGGCTTTCATAGAGAAGATGAGAGATGGTCACAACTGACAATTCATCAAAACTGAAATTATTCCCAGAAGAGCTTCCTGTCCTCAAAGAAATTGGAAAAACAGGTTTTGAAATTCTAGAAATGTGTCATTTCGACATTTTTAAAACAAAAAGTCTTGTTTTTGCGGTTAAAAACATCTTCTCCCGTTGAAACTTAATTTAGTTTATGTTAAAAGGTTAAAAAAAGGAAAAAAAAAAAGGTCAGCATTAAAATGAAATATGTCTGCTTGTTTCTTAAGTCAGTCATATATTCACTGAGCCCCATGCCAGGCCTAAAATTTCAAAATCAACAGAATCCTCATGGGACAAGAAAACTGTTTTCTGTATATCCACACAACAAAGGGAACATTAGCAGCTCAAGTTCTTCCCAGTTTCCTTGCAGTGTGGCTCAAAAATTACTTTTGAGAACTATCTTGATGAATGGAAACATAGTCTAGACCTCCAGCCTTTCAAATGTTTAGCAGCTTCTTATTCCCCTGGCCCTTTTTTTTATTTTTATTACTATACTTTCAGAAGACAGCTACACAGTCTTTAGGGGACTAAAACCAAGGAGTTCCTTCAACCAAATCAACTCGAAATTATTCTTGTAGATTTGTGAAACCAAAGTATTAAACATACACACCTATATTTTACTATGGCCTTTGCACGGCAAATAGATTAGTCACTGTTGATACTGAAACTGTTATGACAAACTAGGTTGTTGGGTTTTTTTAAAGGATCATATATTTGAAAAGTTTAAGAGCAGTCAGATGCTACTCCTCTTTAAGCATCCAGCTTTTCGATCATCTTTTCTCAAGAGTACAAAACATAGTAGCAAGCGAAAGATTAACTTATTTGAATCAGCACAGCTTATAAATTAATGGAACTTAAGACCAGAAAAGATTGCTTGATAAAGCAATCTGAATGTCTGTATGTGACAAGCTATCAAATTTCCTCTGCGCTCTCTTCTGTTGTCCTCATTCAATGTATCTGAGTAGACACGCTGTGTTTGGCTAAAGCGTATCTTGCAGACAGTCCTCTAGCCGAGGGACAGTTGTGATGTTTATTTAGGCACAACATACATGTCTAGAAGTAGTGAGCCATGAAGAGAGTTTTAGACACTCACAGAAACAAGGGTAACTAGCCATTAACTATCATCTAAAAACTAAAAATCTGCCTCTGGAATTATGCATATCCATTCTGGATACAAAATCATCAGCTTTCCCTGAAATAGTTGAAAAGCTCTAGCATGTTGTATTTTCAGATCTTCTGTTGTTAGTTAGGACATCCCAACTGTGCTGTCCTAGCTATGCTGCCAAACCTACCTTTGTGGGTGGAAAACATACTGGCACAGGAGTAATTTGTCTTGTGATTAATGAGATGGTTTAACTATACTGAAGGAACACCTTTTGTGACCATTGTGGTGATTGCTGATAACAGTATACGCTACACATATACTCAAAGCCCTTTGTGGTGTAGGCTACATGGTTTTTATCAGAGAAACAGTTCAATGGAGTTATAAAGATGATGTTTGAGAGCCATCATGAAATGGCAAGCTCTTTCTTCCAGGCTTGTAGTAATTTAATTCCTTCTTTCTCTATAGCAAGAAAAATGAATCTCAACATTGAAGAACTGTTTCTTTTCACATCCAGCTGTTCAGTCAGCTTTTCCAAACTTCCAACCGTCCTGCTAGATTTAATTTTCTGCAGTGCCCAATGCCCCAAAACACTGGAAATCTGAGGAAAAAAATGGTTTAGCTGTTCTGAACTGGAGGACTGCTATGGAGGGGGGGGGGGGGGAAATCTTCTTTTAAGGTTCTCTTTTAAGCAGTGTGACAGATCACCCTCCAAGGAGGAGAAAATTGAAGTGCAGCTTAGAAATGGTCTACAATGAGAAGTATCTTAGAATTTCCTTCATGGATTATCTTTTATTTCACTAAGTGAATCTAGCTTGCTTATTTCAGATTTTAATGACTGAAATACATCAGGTAAGGAAGCAGCAGCATACATGCTTACTTGTTTATACACTCTTTCATGAACCAAAGTACATTGAGCTCTTTGGAGGAGAAGAAGGTCTCTTAAATCCTCAAAAGGGATTTCCAATATTATAAAATTATGCTAGTAATATGACTTGTAGTGACAGAAGCATTACTACAGTCTATAATTTTTTTAAATACTTTGGAATAATCTACCCCAAATCAGGAGATAGATTGACATTGCTGCTATGGTCATCATTACTTCTGAGGAGTTCTTTGTAACCGTATTTGTGAAATTATAGACCTATAGCTCTTAAGGCTAGAAAGGACCACATAGAATAACTCATGTTCTCTTTTCTTTAGTACAACCACATAATTTCACCCAGTTGTGTCTCCATTGTTTGCTAAAGCATACCATCCACTCTCAGTTTGAAGATTTCAAGAAATGGTAAGATCACTGTTCCTCTTAATTATTTGTTCCAAGGGCTGATAACTTCATTGTTAGCAACTGAGGAGTATAACACTAATTTAGGCAACCAAAAAATACTGAGAATAACTCTACCTGTTTAAACTATGGTATTTGAGATAATTAATGTCCTTGCCAGGTCTGTTCATCGTAAAAGCAACAGGGCTTTAAGAATTTTTTTTTTTAAGCAGCCACTACTTTGTGAACTTTTCACATTTGTTTCTCATCATTTGAGTTTCTAGAAGCTTATAAAAATCGGAGGCAAATCCACGTTCTGGTTTCCATCTCCATAGGCCACAATACTTTCAAACAATGACTGATACTTTCTTCTGTAGCTTTCCGTGATTTCCATACAGCCTTTTTTCATGATAGAATGGAAGCCTTCTTCTCACAATGAAATTATTCCCATATGGACTCATTGCTGAAAATTCATGAGAACTCCTGCACATGCATGAAAAAGGAATAAGAAATGTGAATACTCTTTGGGATGCCACAAAACACATTTCCAGATAAAATAACAGTTTTCATTTTTGCAGACCTTTCCATCTTCAAAGCATTGGCCATACATTCATCATCGGAAAAGATTAGTGAAATTAAATGTCATAAATGTTATTTTTCTAAGGTTTTGCTTCACCATCACTGTCAGATTTAGCTGCCGCAGTTCAAGGGGTGATAAAACTATTACGTCTGACTGACAGACTTAGCCTCTGTAGTGCACCCAATTTTGACAAATATATCGCCAGCAGAATTCTTGGAAATCTTACTCCCTGGAACAGGGTTAGGATATGGAAAGAGCGTGTCACACAAAGGCTGACTGCTACCATACATTAAGACCAGGTGGTCTTAATGGGTGGGCTACAACCCTCTTATCTGCCCTCCCTCTCTAAATCTTCACTTACTTTGAAGCTTTACCCTTACAAGTTCTGAGTCCTTTATTAGAAGCTGAAGCTCAGCATCACAGAGGATTAGCCTTTATTGTCTCACTCGTGGCCAAGCCTGTCTGAAGGCCCTTTTTTTCTGTAAGAGGTGCTTATTGATGGCAGAAGTCCTGTGGAGGATAATTCCCAGAATACATCCATACACTGCAATGCACTACAGCACAGAGACTCCTGAGCAAACCTAACAGCTGAGATAGTCCCACCGCATACTGCAGCACAATGCTAAGGTCCCAAAAGCAGCTCAGCCATGTTTTTATGGCCCTGCACCCAACCAAGTCAGCCCTAGCTCTAGTTCAGAGTCACCTTGATACAGCTCTACCAGTTCAATGCCCACCTCACCATGACTGCAGCACCTCCGTAACAGTGACACATGGCTTGGAACTGCCCACTTCAGTGGGTTGTTATAGCAGTCAGCACTTCAGAAATGAACTCATGATAATGCTGAAAACAAAGCAAGAAAGTAAAGTTTTACATTTGTCATCTGTTACACTGACAGAGAGGGAAGCCTAAGTTTGACTGATTTTATCAAACTAAGCAATTCAAGCATCTTCTACCTAATTTTAGGCCAAAAAAGATTGCAGCAATGCAGAAGCAGTTGATAAATCAAAAGCAGAAAAATAGGAATTAAAGCTCAAGTTCATGCCTTTCATCTTTATTACCCTTCTTTATGTGCATATGGTAGGTGTTCAACACTTTCCAAGTCCGTATGATATTCCCTTGTGCTTCAGGAGCTGTAGGGCTGTAGTTGTCTATAAAAAGGCAACCTAACAGTTTCCTGTGACCGAGAGTTGAATGTGTTATTTGTTACCAGCTGGTTCATGGATAGATTGAGCCCAAGGCTTGGCTTTAAGCGATCAGACTTACTTTAAAACACTCGCTCACACGGTGAATTCATGTATAGAGAGAATTCTGGTGCAATATTTTATTTCTGACTTATAGTGTATGACTCTTTTTGGTTTTTTGGTTTTGTTTTTTTTTTCCCTAAACCAATATTAAAACCAGAACCTATAATACGCCAAATGCAGACTGCATTTTTTTGGAAAGCTGATACCAAACGTAACAGTAAATGAACCCTTCTGAAAGGTTAAAGTTGCTTTCATATAAAACATTTTCTACCAGGAAATGGAAGTGGAATGTTGAACTAAGCATTTAACTTGAAAGAACTGTGCAGACTCCAATGGCTGTATTATCCTTTAAAATAAAAAAAGCAAAAGGTTTTTATGAGCATACATAGCTCTAGATTCATAAAAAGGGTATTACGGTGACAAGGTAAAATGAATTCCAGTATTTTGGATGCTTCTTTTAACCTTCCAGCAGCCCCCTCCCTGTGTATTAACCATTCTAGGGTGAGGTGCTGCAGTATGGCTGAACTCATAAAATCACAGAATCGCTTTAGGTTAGAAAAGACCTTTAAGATCATCAAGTCCAACCGTTAACCTAGCTCTGCCAAGCCCACCACTAAACCATGTCCCTAAGCACCACATCTACACGTCTTTTAAATACCTCCAGGGATGGTGATTCAGCCACTTCCCTGGGCAGCCTGTTCCAGCACTTGACAACCCTTTCGGTGAAGAAATTTTTTCTAATATCCAATCTAAACCTTCCCTGGCACAACTTGAGGCCATTTCCTTTCATCCTAAACGTTCAGCTCCTATCCAGGACAGACTTCAGCTCTATGTAAAGGATGTAAAAGAAAGCTGCTGAGGATAGCATCTGCAAAGAAGATTCCCCAGCAGAGCTGACTGCAGGAAACAACACATCATTGCCAAGAGACCAGCAAGCACTAGCTAGGAGACTGCACTGCTGGGATCTCATCTTCCCCACGAACACCTATGCTAAATAACGTGATTGCCTCTTACAAATACACTTACCATTTGAGATTGTTGCGCTAGCTTCTGCAAGAAACTAATGAAAGCAAGTATTCGTACCAAACAGATTTACCACTTACAGAGAGTACAAAGATAAATGGCAAACAGATGTACCATTGTCTCAGGAGTAGATGCTCCTGCATGAGGGCAGAGACCAATGCATCTTTATAATAAGTGACCAAAGACTGTCTCTTTACTAGATACAATCTTCTGTTTCAAGGGGGGAAAAAAAAATACACACACACACACACACACCAAACTGTACAGTTTCCTTGACTCTTCATTTTAATTCCTTCATGATTCAGGGGGGATGGAAGGAAGCCATTTAAATGAGCTTGGCGGATTGAGCTACTGCTGATTTGCCAGATTCCAGTGTCCTCAAGTGTGACACAGCATTATTATTCAGTGTCCTGTATTTAAAATCAGAAGTGATTTAATCTGGCACTCTGCCATCCGACTTGCTGACATGTTGACACCATGTAAATAACGCATAGCTGTGTGACCACACTATAATGCCACGTGCTGAGAGAAACAGACAACACCTGCTATTATTATCAGCCCCATCTTAGATACCTTGGAAATCTGCAAAATGAACATCTAAATTAATTTAAATATGTTGTGGTCTCCAGCTCCAAATTCCTTCATTAGGACTCAAATGGAACCTGTGCATCTACTGTGATTAAAAACAGAGATTGCTGATTTACATCTCACACCCTTTAAAAGTCACCCTTCTAAGTCTGTTGCTAAATAACTGAGTTTGTTAACTGACACACAAATTTCAAGCAGCAAGATTCTTCTCTGTACAGCATTGACTAAAAAGGCCACCATTTGAGAAGAAAGCTCAAAGAGCAACAAAATCCCAGTTTTAGACTGCAAAATTATAACTACTTAATTAATATCAGGCACTGTTCCCTGCTAAGATTAGCCAGTCTACTTCTACTCTTCTGATCGTGTCAAAACATAAACCTACCTATGGCATCAGGGCCACCAAAGTGAAATTGTGGTTTTCACTGGGGAACAGTGTAAAGCAAAGAGAGCCCATCTGATATGTCACCTACTTCTTATATGACCATCTTTTATCATTTAAATGTCATATAACCTCAGTCATATTGAGCACAGGCAGAAATATTTACTGCTTTTCACAGGGCATTTAACAAGGTTGAAAGTTATTATCTCTACCACTGGTCCCCAGCTATTGCTATGTACACCCTCCTTTCCAATCTTGTGACTGCCAAGCAGAGCAGGCAGCTGATTATATTTTTACTTTTCCAAGGTGTACAACAGTAGAAAACTTTCTCACCTTCTTCATTTCACTGAGCCTATGCTGTCAGAGCAGGACCACGATATGCATTCTTCCTGTGAAGACACACACAAGTAACTGTTAAGTCAGGAGAGACAACAAAATACAGCAAACAATGAAAAATAAAAATGAAGTCTTTACGGTTTAGAAGTTGGGATGGCTGTGATGTTGTGGAGAACTCACCTCAGTCCTCTCTCTGTGGCCAGCACTAGGGAATTGCACCTATGCAGATACGCAGTTTCCTACTGACTTTAGATTCCCAAAACCTGAAACAAACAAGTATCTGGCTCCAAACCACCAAACTGTGCAACTAGATCACAATTTCTCAGGGAAAAGCAGATATACAGCTCAAAATGCTTTGCCCAAATAAATTCCTTCAAAAACTTTGGAAACAAGCAAACGTAGAAAAGGGAGGAGTTGGTCAGTGAGAGCACACAGAAATTTGGGTTATTTCTGCTGAAGGATGAATACATTGGACAATATTCCGTACTTGTCCACGTTGTTCAAAAGGATCAGCATTTTGAGTGTCCCAGGCTGAGACCAATTCTTTCTGTTTTCTCCATTAAGAAGACCAGGAATCTTGTGGTCTCTTTTCAAAGGAATGTCTTTGTCCAGAATCTTGCCTCAGAGATTTATTTGCACTACGTTATTTAGAACAGAAAAGAACACTGGAATGACTTCCTAATTTCTTTAGTAAATCTGTTTTCAATCTACTTTATTCCGAGCATTTTTATAGACAGTTTCTTAAATGATGTTCTACTCTGAAGCTCTGTAATTACACACACAGTGGTCAAACTTTCTCTTGACCAGAAAAGACTTGTTGTAACTCCAGTAAACTGAAAGGAAAAGTCCAGGGGAAAGAGTAGGATGGTTGAAAACACAACTTACTGCTCAAGATGTGCTGACAGTTACTATGGATAACATAGACGCCCCTCACACAGAAGTGAGAGAGCCTGTCTTGTGGGGCTTTTGTACAGTTTTTGTTCTGCCTGGGGTTTGGATTTCACAAGGCTAACTAGATTGCCCTTGTCTAGGAAACCCTGGGGGTAAAGCCAGATGGTGTCTGTGTGCAAGCTGGAAAGAGTGAAAACTGGAAGAGGGTAGTGACTGAAAACCAAGGAATAAAACCCACTGAACTAGACGAGCGGGTAAAATATAAAACGTTAACAAGAAGTTATGAAGTGGCATGACAAGGGTAATGAAGTGCACTCGCCACAGGCAAAAATGTGAGTATTTTGAAAGGAATGTCAAATGTATTTGGATATTTTTTTGAAGTTCATTCAAAGCTTCTTTCAGCAAGGTTTTCTCTCTCCCTCCTCAATGGAAGTCTTGTGAGAATACTATTAACTTCAGAAAATTCTTCTAAATTCACGTTGCTAGACATACACCTGTATATACAAGAATAAACGAATTATTACAAACAAGTCCAGTGCTAGACAAGTGGCAAATAAAAATAGCACAACTTGCACATTCTTACTGAGAATTAGCTCAGCAGTCAGCAGCACTGCCTGAACGGTCAACTATAAAAGCTCCATCACGTGGTAACCTGATTTGACTGTTTCCTCTACCAAAACGCCCTATTTAAGTGACTTAAAACATACAGGTAGGTCTCATATTTTGTGCCGCTGAAAGCGCATCAACACTGAAAGAAACAAATCTGGGTAAATGTGAGCTACTGACAGCAGTAATGAGTCTCTTCGAGAGGAAATGCTGCGCTCTTCCTGTCATCGTGGTTTCTCTCTCAGTGGTGGAGGGGCAAAGAACAAGGAAAACAGAGACTCTGCCACATTCAAAGGCAAGATCTTCCGATGGTGAGGCTTTCTTGCATTTTATCTGATATCCACATTTACAAACATGAGCACATGTGGTTTCACAGAGATGTTCAGAAGGGAAGATAGAGGCGATGAGCAGCACACGCGTGACCCGTTTCCTGCGGCGGCTGAGAAGGCAGCGTGTGCTGGATGCCAAGGCCAGGCTGGCGGGGCAGCAGCGAGAGCCGTGGCACAGTCGGTGACCCTGGAGCTGCGGCAAGAAGCTGGGTGTGAGGACACAGGGTGCACACACACACGTGAGCCCAGTCGGGGTCCAGTGGCAGTTCATTTCCTCGCTTATAAGTTATGTCATTTGCAGACCAGTTTCAAGTGACACACAAAATAGGATTTTGTTTTTATACATGTAACGATTATTGCCACATCCCATACAGGCTTTTGAACATTTTCTGTAGTAAACAGTGCTATCTGTTTTTTATTTTCTCCTATCAGCATTCCAGTTTTCACATCTAAAAAGCATGCAAGGTTCCACACAGAGGTATAATCTCTGCTTGATTGTTTACAATTCCAGTGTTATACCCTTTCTTATCTGTTCACTTTGGCTAATGTGGCTTGATGATTTCACTCTGTGTTTTCCCTTTTCAATTGTATACATCAGATAGCAGATATTCATACTTCCCTTCCATCACGTGACACATTTTCATAATGCAGAGTGACAACGTGGCAGACTTACTTTTGCAAAGAATTAGCCTTCATCCACTCTACAGCATTTTTAGAAACTAATTTTACAACATAAATTAGGGAATGCAAAGTAGGGACGGTACTGTGCTTGCAAATATTAAGGTCTACGTGTTACCTTTCTGCAGAAAATCAGTACTGACTGAATTAGTCTGAAGATTCATTTGTTATTTAGGGCTAATTCTATTTCTGAAACGGCCTCTTCAAAACTGTATTATCTGCTGCATCTCTGTGCTAGCCTGCTACCTCTGATATGACTGATGCTTTGGAAGACATTGCCGTGAAAGGAGACTACGCTTGCAGCAGCGTACTTGAAAGCTAACAAGTTGTCATCCATCTTCTCTTTTACAGTACGTGCTGGTATAAACAATGGGGAAATCAGAGGCTTATTGAGGCTGCATTGAAAAGTGGTGAATCAGAGTTTCATTGAAAATTTGTTGAGGGTGCTAGGCTGTCATTTTGAAGGTGTTCAGTGTTCCAGATAAATGTATACTTATCTTCCTGTGAAGAGCTTAGGTACCTTAACTCCATTTACTTCAGCTCAAGGTGAGCGCTTTCAAACTCCTCAAAATTGCAATAGGCAACTACTTGAATGTTAAAGGCCTAGATACCCTTAAAAATCTGAACCACAGCTCTTGCTGACAGCAGTCGTAGCCTGCCAGCTCAGTTCAGTCCTGAACAGCGTGCTGTATGAGTGCTACCTGCCTACCCACCCACTAGAACTAGGTCACTGCCACCCACCTGGACAGTAACTCAGAATCAATGAATAAGAAATAGCTCTCTTGGCCTGTATTTGAAGTCATGACATAGAGGTAAAAAGCTAACTATACCATTATAGCCATCTTATCCCTCCCATCTTACCATCCTCCATACCTCTAATTAAGCACGCAACAATTAAGTATCTTCCTGACAGTCTTTCCTCAGGCTTGGTGTGAGTGGTCCGACAGCCGGAAAATTGCTACAAAAAGATGTCGTGAAACAAGTTTTCATTTTAAGAGCTTTTTTTTTTTTTTTATTCTAAAAAGAATAAAAAAAAAAAAAAAAAAGAGACTGTAACAACATTCTAAGCTAGGATGTGTCTGAAACTACAGCAAAGCCTACACACTCCAGTTAAACAAAATTTTAAAAAAAGTTACTAGCAATGCTTTTTTCAAAATACAGAAGAATTTGTGCTTTTAATATCCTATCAGTTAAAGATCTAGAAAGCCAAAGTGCTTTCCTTTTCCATTCCAACTAAATCATACACTATTTGAGGTAGAAATTTGGCAGGGAACTCTGTTGGATTATCCCCTGTTGGATTATCCCTACATTGTGGCTGGACTGATTTCTTCATCCTTTTTTGATAGGTGGACGTCTAGCCAGACCTTGAATATCTTCAGTAGTGCTGATTCTAAAGCTTCATTTGACAGCTGATTTCCTTGGGTGTAAGTCCTTTTGTTTATAAACTTTTCCATTATATATAAACCTAATTTTTCTCCCACAATTTTTCCTTTCTTTCTTGTTAACTAACAAGAATAATCAAATATCATCTCATTTCATTTCCTTGCCATTGTGGACAATACGAGAGGTCACTTTAAACTTCCTGGAATTAACATGATTAATTCTCTCAATTTCACATCATACTGTGGGTCTTATTTTGCAACTCTACCATCACTTTTCTTACATAGCTCAAGATTTAGCCAACTTTTTTTAAAACCAAATAGCTCAAACCAGTTACAGTACTTCAGCACATGACCATAAATGACCACAAACAAGACTGAAGTTTTCCCTTCTCATTATCTATATTTCCCCAGATTATGTTGTATAAAAGGTTATATGGACCTTTCATCAGGCTAGAAAATGTAAGAGTGTGTAGAGCATAAAAAGATCAATGCTGCAAAAAGAACAATGCTGATCGTTGAGACAGCAGTTGGAGAGACTAATTCTAATCAGCAAAGAAATGAAATAGTAGATCAGTATCAGAGTTAATCCCACTGAATTGGGAGGCTGGTGTCTCTGTAACCACTACAAGACTGTTAAGTAAGTTCAGGGAAGGAGAGATCTATTTTAGAGGGAGTAAAGACAATGTGAGAAAAGGAGCAGTGGGCTGTGAATTAGCACTTTGAAAAGCTGCTGAAAAGGAGACTCTTAGGTGCTGAAGAAGGGCCTAAAACTCTAAAGAGTTTTGGGGAGCTGTTAGTACAATGGGAAGCTATAGAAGATTATATTAGCCATGCAGTGCCAAGCTGCGTCACTCAACAACAGTTCATGGCTGAGGATCCTGGGAGGAAGGAGGCTGAACTGCATCCTGAATGCAGAGAAAGGTGAAGGCAGCTAAGCCCTATCTATCTTTCTTCCAAACAATTCCTACCTGCTAGCAGTTTCTTCCTGAGTATGTGCAGAGTTTTGTGCATTCCCTCCCAAGGTGCCCAGGCATGCTCCTTGGCACAGTGTAGTAAATTTTTTCTCTAGATAAATTCCATTAGGTGCATTAGAACACAGAAGTTCTTTGGCGGACCTAGGCCTGGGCTGGATTTCCACAAAATCATCATTAAATCAAAAGTAGTAAGTACCTGGTAGCTTCTGGCAATTCCACTAAACACCTATTTGCCCCAGTGTCTTTGAACAACTGACTGCAAGTGCCTCAACTGGTCATTGCAGCTTCATGGATCAGACAACAGGATGTGTGAACACACACGAAGAGACAGATCACGAGGGTACGACTCTGGGAGTCTTTTCTATTAACAGGATAAGCACTTGGTTCAGACTGTGTTTGCTCAAGCTTCCGGACACATCTCGTTCTCATCAAACATGCTCGCATGACTAACGGGAGCTTTACCAGAGTGACTCCCATGCAGTCGTTAATCTAATTTGCCAAGACATTCTCACACTACTAACCTGGCATGCATCTTTCTAGTTACCATGTAATCATTTACATTGTCAGAAGTTACACAGTACCAAACATGCCAAGACCAGTCAAGTATTTTTGACCATTTCTCTAGTTCAGTTCCAACCACGAAAAGTAGCTGAGCCAATTCCAAATATAAAAGAACTGCTTCATCTCTGTATTCATCACTTGTAGTG
This sequence comes from Aramus guarauna, assembly GCA_013400195.1. Lineage (NCBI taxonomy): Eukaryota > Metazoa > Chordata > Aves > Gruiformes > Aramidae > Aramus > Aramus guarauna. Next base: position 1,163,328 of record VXBL01004432.1, read on the forward strand.
ACAATTAGATAAGTTGGTTTAGAGTAGGAGTATTATGGCCACTGAGAAGAAAACTCACTATAGCCTCAGAGCTGACTTTGCCAGGTAGCTTTTAGCCACTATACCGTTTCCTCTGTGAACCCTTTAACCCCTGCATGTGCATCTGGATCAGTGTGTTCAAAGAACACTTATTTCTGCATCTCACTGACCCCTGTCATCAAGCTGAGGATTACCACGTCCTTTTTTTCACTATAGGACTGTCGCTTTTAGGACGTGGGAAATGTGGTTCCTTTTTTAAATACAGGAAGTCTGAGTAATTCTGTAAAGCCACAAAGACTGAACTCTGCATACACATTTATTCCAGCACCTCACATCATTTCAGCTTTTGAAATTCTGATGTCCAAAATAATCTCATTAAAATCACAGAGCTTTTAAGCAACCAAGTCCAACTAGGGGAATTGTTTTCCTGACACTGAGGACAAAATTCCCTAAGTCAGAATACTGCACTTGAAAGTTTTCTTGAGCCTATAAGAATTTCTTGTGACTCCATCCGTCTGCTCAATAATTTGCTGCTAAGCATTACCACTGGATACAAACCACTTGGCAGCATTGCTTCCAGGTTGAAGAGCCACTAGATTCAGTGAGACATCAAGAAAAGCTCTGCCTTGCTGGAATTCCTCTTTTTGCATTTAGAATTGCATCTTCCACTGGCTTGCTGCAGGATGTCACATATCTAATTTGCTATCTGAAGCTTGCGACTGCAATCTTTGATAGAAGTAGATGGACAGACCTGCGCTCTGGTGGAACTCTTCCCATTGGCGTGCCGTCTAGAGGAATGTCGCTTTGAAATCCTTGCTGCATAAAATGTTGGCATGGCCATTAGGACAGCTAGTGAGGCAGCAGGAGACCTCATGCTCTTGGGCTGCTGCTGATGCATGTTTTCATTCAGGTCCCATCTGCTTCAGCCAGTACCAAAACACTGAAGCACGGGCCAGAGCAAACTCCCGGGAGTTTAATGAAAACAAAAGTTGAGCACAGTGACCTTGAGGAAGCAACTGGGGACTATCTGCACAGCCGTGGCCAACCCTCTCGTATGTGGCCTTATGAGCTACCCACCTGAGCTGTCCAAAGCAGCAAGGTACCTGCTACACGCACTAGGAAGCCAACAGATGTATGGAAGATCCAGGATCAATTAGCAGGAGATAATCAGCTCATGACTGGTCTATAGACAGATACGTAGATGCTGAACCTGTCAAGTCCTGGGACAACATGGCAGTGTTGGCTTTAAAGCCAGAATTGCTTATTAAACAAAGGGAATACTGTCAGTGCTTTGTGAGGTTCAGGGACACTGGACCTTGCCACCTCCAGATCAAACCAGTTAAATACAGTGATGTTTCAGGCACGAACTGCTTTTTTAATACGGCTTTGAGGATGATGGAAGATATATTTTTAGGTGGATGAAAGGAGAATAATCAGGCCAACTAGATTAATTGCCTGAATACTTCCTAGTACAGCTCAGGAGAATCAAGTTCTAATCTGAATGAAGAGTCAGGAAGACTAAAACGTTGTTAATATGAATACCTACATAAAGTCTCTAATTTAAATAAAAGCAATTGCTGACAACAATACTTAAAATCCCAGCTATAAAGAGCTTTGTAAATTTAAACAAAACTTAATCTAAACCTAACTCTGACCATTTAAGTCCATGGTAAAACTTCCACTGAAACCTGCAGAAGCAGGCTGAGGCCTCAAAGAAACTTTTTTTTTTTTTTTAAAGTATTTTTAAACTTTGACCTCACTGCTTTAAAGTATTTTGCAAGCACATACACCTCAGAGGTTTTATATAGCTGGTGAGTAAGCCAAAACATATGAGGAAGAAATAATTTGTTCTAAACCACAGGAGAAAGAGCTAGAAATTGGACTCAGAACTGTCGATATTCTCTTCTTCTCTGTGGCATGGGAAAGTCTTCTCACTGAGCTTTCAAGTGCACAGGGCAGAAATGATACTATCAGCGAGTTAAAGCTGTTTGAGTTGTTTATAAAGAAAAATGGCCATGATGATACTTGTAGGTCTACAGTTTTCATTTCCTTATTACAAAACGGAAGATAATTCTTACTTTAAAGCATCCATTCCAGCTTAGTCAAGCTGAGTTTAAGTGCTCAATGCAGTTTAAGGAGAGACCATAGGAACTGCAAAAAAACTAACATGTTTTATCAGATTCTTTCAGCTGTCATGGTTAAATTTTTAAGGAAAAAACATAATCAATAGACATGACAGAAGCATAAAGAAAACATTTCAAGTTTTCTTCCTATTTTATCTTATAGAAATCAGGAAGACAGATTCTTCTTCCTGAAATGCTTGCACTCCCCCTGAAAAAAAAAAAAGTGCATGTATAACTACAGAGCTGATTTTCAGCATGTGACCTCTGATAAATGTCAGTTCTTTCTGGAAATGAAGAAATGGTGTTTAAAATAATAATTAAAATGAAAAAAAAAAAGAACCCACCACCCAAAAAATCCCCCCCAAAAAACCCAGAAGAAAACCAGAACTTAGACAGTGACAAAACAGCATTGAGGCAGACTTCAGGAAATATATTTTCTTTTCCAGTGTTACATTCCAAGATATTTTTAAATCACAGCTATTGAAAACAGATTCCCATACAATTCTTAATCAGTTACAGTAGCTACCAGGGTTAGTGGTTCCTAACATGTGGCAAAAAAATATAATATTTCTAACTCAAGCCATGTCATGCTGGTATTTTACCAGCATTCCTCATGCTATTGTTACAATTCCACTAGTATAACAGCATTTGATTCTTTCCGAATGCAACAATCTAGCATCTCCCTTTCTGATATTAACAACAAGCAATATAATCATAATAACCATCATTCTTCTCATCCCACTATCTCAAGGTACTTTGATCCTTGCCCCTGATTTTGTAGATGGAGAAACTGCAACTCAGAATCACGAGGTGACTCTATGGAGTCAGCCAGCAGTAAGCTTGCTGTAGGGCCTAGAATGGAAAAATTAGCAAAAAGCAGCACTTCCCAAACTTTATAGAGTCTATCTGGTCTTGCATAGGAAAGACTTACACTTCTAATCGCCTCCCCTTAATTTGCACCACAGCAATGCTGCTATCATGCATCTCCGGGGCAGCACTGCTTCCTCACTCTGAATTTGGGATCCCAACCTGCCAGGCACAGCTAGTGCACAGCTCTGTAATCCCCCTAGAAGAGACAGCCCCTGGGGCAGATCCCTGAAGAGGGGCAACTGCCCCCACAGAGGCCAGGGAGAGGGATGCTCCCGGGCCCGGCAAGCTGACGCTGTGGCCCTTCTGCTGCCGATGAGACTGTGCCCCTGAAGAGAAAGGGGCACAGCGAGGCACAACCTGATGTGGGTGCTCCCACACACAAGCCATGACCCACCACGTCTGGCACGTGGGACATGCCAGTCCTTACCCCTGTCATTTGCATCAGATTCAGATGTTAAGAATCCAAATGCATTGGGGCACATGTTAAGTCTTTTATATATATATATATATATATAAAATCTATAAAACTTATTACTCACCTGAGACACACGTCATTATTTAGAGAAACTTACTGTTTATACAACACACATCAAAATAAGTCACATTAACAAAACCTACCTGATTTCATAATCTACTTGTATCCAATATGTAATACTTTAAAATCCATTAAACACTTCATTTAACAATGGAGTAACTAGAAAATTCTGATATAAGAGCTATAAAAAGAGATTTGAAATATTCATTGAATGGTAACAGTAGAAGATTCTGAAAGAATGTTGAAAAAGCTTGCTGCAAAGCTCTATGTCTGGTTTTCAGCTGGGGTAGAGTTAATTTTCTTCCTAGTAGTTGGTATAGTGCTGGGTTTTGGATTTAGGATGAGAATAATGTTGATAACACACTGATGTTTTGGTTGTTGCTAGGCAAGGTTTACACCAAGTCAAAGACTTTTCAGCTTCTCATGCCCCACCAGCGAGTAGGCTGGGAGTGCGCAAGTAGTTGGGAGGGGGCACAGCCAGGATGGCTGACCCAAACTGACCAAAGGGATATTCCATACCATATGATGCCATGCTTAGTATATAATTGGGGGGGAAGGTGGCCGGGGGCTTAGAGTGCGGCTTGGGAACTAGCTGGGCATCAGTGGTCTGTGGCTGGTGAGCAGTTGTGCTGTGCATCACTTGTTTTCTATATTCTACTATTATTATATTCTCTTCCTTTTCTGTCATAATAAACTGTCTTTATCTCAACCCACAAGTTTTAGGTTTTTGGTTTTTTTCCTGATTCTCTCTCCCATCCTACTGTTGGGGGTGAAGTGAGCAAATGGCAACGTGGTGGTTTAGCTGCTGACTGCGTTAAACCATGACACTATATTAATGTTTTTAAGAGAAATAATTCCTAGTTAGCTATTATAAACCAAAGCAAAATTACATAGGAAAGTTGGAAACAAGAGCTGCTGTGATTAATGCAGAAAATCTCAGAAGAAGCTGCAAAATCCTGAGGAGGTGCCACTTACAGCACTGGATGCACTTTCTGTTCTGCATCAACAGCACTAAGCACATATTTCCCCATTTAAATTCAGTCTAGGGATGACTAAGCATGATTATAAAGCTGGACAGAAAAGCTGGTGATGGGTGAAAGACATGAAATCTGGAAAAGCTGGATAATTATTTTTCAAAACTGACATACTATTTTTACACACACACACATTGAGGTTTTAATTTCAAGTTTATCTGAAACTGTTTCTTCTTTCAACAATATCACTTTTTCTTTAATTCCCTGAGGTTAGAGGTAAGAAAAAACAAGCTGCCACCTGACGAACAGTAGGGAAAGGCTCATTCCAGGACATACAGGGATGGTTACCCATCTCCTACATAAAATACAGTACAACAGGGGCTAGCAAAGTACTGCTGATTTATCTCATGCAAGTGCTGATGCAGGCAAATTAAACATTTTTATATAACCTTACAATAGTTATTAATGCACTTGAAATGCAAATTTTAGTTTTCTTAATCCAGAATAGTACTTCCTGAAGAGCATGCTATATACCTGGATTAAAAATTGTCAAAGTTATAATAAAAATGTATTCTAAAAATTGAAAAGCTAGATTTAAAATTCAACATTTGATTAAGAAGATCTGATATTTGCCAAACTTTACCACCATAGTCACAAATGCAATTACAAGAATTTAGCCTCTCTCTTTACAGAAATTAAACCAGCCCTAAGCTAACAGTGCCCATTGCCCTTCCAAAACCACTGATGTCCAAGCTCAGTGCATTTGTTTTCTTGCAAGGACATCAGCAGTATATTTAGCACCAGGGTGGAAACAGGGGAGGTTAGACTAAAAGACTCGTATTACATAGTGCAGGTCTCATATTCCTACTCTTGAGCTGCTCCTGGATTTATGGTCTGCTCATTTCGTGGTTGCTTTTGAAGCATTTTGACAAACAACTGCTTCTCTGCCTAAAACTCAGTAACAGCTTTCGTATGAAAAACTAGATGAGCAGGCATTGTGATTCTTAACAAGGAAGGAGAGGAAGCCTTCCCCAGAAAGTGACACTATTTTTCCAAAAGACAGTGGTGGGAGGGTTTTTGTTTGTTTGTTTTGAAGTCACAACAAGCAGATGAAGCAGCAAATGAAAGGAGAATTAACCGCATATACAATAAACATGATCATTTCTGCTGCATATATTCAACAGAATTGTAATACCGAGTTACTCTGAATGAGAGCAGGTGAGGCCTTAGACACACACAGAGTTAAATATAGAGACGCTGTTGAGATACTAAAAGCTGAGGTATTGCTGCTGACCAGAGAGCAAATTACAATTAAATACACATCTTTCTGGGAAGCTTGCCAAGGAAAAACCAGGGAGAGGCAGTTGCCACTGCTGCTTTGCCTATGCTAGGGAAAAATGGAGATCTAGCTGCTGTAACTCGGTAACCAACAGAGCAATTGCACTCAGAGTACAAAGCAAATCAGTGCTAGTGAGACAAATCAGGAAATCAGCTCTGAGAAAGGGTTCAAAGCACAAAAGTAGAAATGCTTCAGCACTGTTGCATCATCAGCTTAGCCCTGGGGCAACTGCACCACTGCTGGCTGTTGCGGTAGTATGGTGTTATTTTTTGCACAAAACCAGCTTCACTGACTAAAGATGGAAAAGCAGGGGGAAAAAATTCAGATGAAGAGTTACAACAAAAGAAACCAGGGAGACTGTAGAAGTAAAAAAGAAAAAAAGGTTTGAACAGCACTTTTGCCTTTGATAAGAGGGCACCAAGAACTGAAACCATGGAGGCACAGTGATAACAGCAGAACACAATCAAGAATAGTCCTATAGAGCTGAGTTTCTTCAGCAGGCAAAGGAGAGGGAAAGGTAACAACGCTGGCCACAGGGTAGCCCATAATGAGAAAAAGATCTCAGCCTACCACTCCCTGTATTGGACTCAAAATTGAGATTTATTGTACTAGGGGACACAAATTGAGAGGAAGGACAATGGTAAAAGCTAATGGGAGCAGAAAGATGTTACGTCCTATGTTATTTTAGTATTTCTTTCCTTCGTTACAGAGAAACTGTCTAATCCAGCAAGAAACAGACTATTCTGACTTTTCAGTGAGGTCAAGATATCTTTAGAAGTTTTCTACTAGTCTTTGCTGGCAATACATGGTACTAAAACTTCTATACTTGAGATTCGGAGAAGTGGCTGTCACCTGCAGCCTGAGCACAGTCAGCAGTGCTGCTGTATTTCTGCCATCCATTCTAACTGTGGCAGCTTCTAAACAGAGCGGGGCTCTTCAGCACCAACATCGCTTGTACCCTGGCACGCAACTTATCCCCACAAATGCTTTCCTGGTTGGCTGGTTTTGTTCTGGGGCCAATGGTAGTTCCGATGCTCCTCTCTACCATCCTGGTTGTTACAAGATCTCTCTTTTGTAATTTCTCATTATCTTTTCAATGTGCAAAGTTACCCTTTACCAGACACCTAAGTTAGACTCCCCTCTACACAACACTTAAGTACATGTTTATGTCTACCACTTTTTTTTCCTGTGTGAGAAAAATCCCTTTTGGTGTGAAAATACTAGGAGTTTCATCTTGCATGATTTCCTGAGATCCTCAGTAAGCAAAGAACATTTATACTACTGTCTTGCATCATCTCTCAGCCTCTCACAGGGCTGGGCATCCAGGCTGTACCCAACCATGTCTAATCTGAAAAAAATTCAAAAGGAACAACACAATACAGATGCAAAACCCCAATTTCAAGCATCTTATTTCTATATAAATTAGTAATTCTCTCCTTTGTCACTTTTGGGGTGATGAGTTGGACCTATGGGTCTTCTCTTGGGAGATTTCCCTTTCTTATTCCAGTCTCTGCGAAAATGGTGGTGGTGGCACTTCATGGGGGTCTGTGGTGCAAAGAAAACAACATCACAGGCACGCTATAGAAGCCAAACTCACTCATTCATTAGTCCAAGGTAACCTTTTAACTCAATTACTGCTTGATAATGAAAAAAAGTTTGGGACCCAGCATTTCCTTCATAACAAAAAACAGTATTTCCATGTGGTTTCTATAGATTCTCAATCCAGGAACAACATTCAAGGGTTTAATTGCACAAAAAGCAACATCACCCACCTCTCACTCTTAATGACCTGTATTAACACTGAGTCTCAAATCACCTGCAAAAACAATACCACAGTGAAAAAGTAATCAGTCTTGACCTTAGTGCACATTTGTCTGTGTGGTATTATGACAAAGTTCAGAAATTTGAACCATCTCATAAATAAAGAAGGCATTAAAACCATTTGGAAGCACCCGAAGTACACGAGGAAGCATGTGCTTCGCTGCTCTCTGGCAGTAACCTTTTCCATGAGTCCTTTGGCCAGTCTGACCACGTGCAAGGCTGCAGGACTGAAGCAGAAACTGATTAAAATATGCACGGGCACGTGTACGTGCATGCGTTTATATGCACACATTTCTAAGTATGTGCTAAGGAAAGAAAGGGTGCAGGGCGGACTTTCAAGAAGCTTTTATGCAGGGCAAGCTTAAGGAAGTCAGGGACAACTGCTCTCGGTAAACTGATCTGAGATTAAGAAAAAAAGGAAATGGTCCCCTTTGATGAAGGAGTTTAGAATAGGTACAGCTGCATTGTGCAGGAACAGGAACTTGATAATAAAAACACTCTGATGTGGCATTTACTCCAAAACACCAGTGAGTAAAAATAAATACACATCCACAGAGTTTAGGCTATTCTGGTGCAGCTTAGAGCACTTCAGAGCATCACGAGATGATCTGGGACATGCTGGAAATTAGGCTTATAGCAATTATTTAGGGTTGCTGCAACCAGTTACTGGACACTTGTGTCTTTTAGGTAGTTGTGTATAACATGAGTCGGAGGCAGCATCTGTGGGCACCAAAGTTCTGCTTTAGGAACCAGATATTTAAGGAAAATGAGTACCCTGAGCCAGGACCTATATCACACCCATTCTTTGTTGGGTTCATCTCTTTTGCTTATTAAGGCTGTTTGCATGGATTGCTACTGTCCTAAAGTCACACAAACTGAGGTCCCCTTGTTCTTACTCATTTGGGCTACTTCTTTCCAGCCCAGTACAGCTGTCAGTCAGGGTGCAATCTCTTTGAGAGCAACAAATGAGCCAGATGCATAGTTCAATGGCCAGACACTTCAAGTCATAACAAGCTAGTGAAGCGAGCTAATTTTGCTTGCAAAAGAATTAGCCTTTATTAGCCACTAATACCACTTTTTGCCCTGCGTAGCCCTTTAACCAGCTGCAGCTCCATTGACATCACATTTTGGAAAGATTACTAGTGGCACGTCTGGTTATGGAAAGCTTAGAGGGCTTCCTAGAGCAGCTACCATTTACTAGGACAGCAGAGGAATGAACTTAGATTACCACACTGCAGGCATTCATATGGGATAAATCTTGTCATTCGGACCACAAATTCTGCATGGCCTGCATCTAATTTCCCTCATATGTTTATCACATATATAGATATGTAGTATAAGGCACGCATATTAGTAATTTAATAAACTGAGGCCAGAGCTGATGGAGAACATGTACAGATTTGCACATTTACATATCTATGTTTTATATATATATGTGTGTGTACATAGTCATATATACATATATTTGTGTTTATGTCATCATGTTTAGTCCCAGTTTTGGAGACAGTGATGGAATCATCGCTACTTTGTATTTTTCTGTCTTCATTTCTGTAGAAGCGAGGAGAGTCAATAGCCTAGCTGCACTCATAGACTCCAACGTAGATATATTTTGTATGAATCACTATGATTTACAAACCCTGGCTAAACCCAGTGTAGTTACCTTTTTTCCTATGGAAGTGTCAGACTGCAGTGATACCTTACAACTTTGCAATACTGTTGTAGATCAAAAAAAAAAAAAAA
>VXBL01004432.1:1172777-1264621 GCA_013400195.1 Aramus guarauna
AAAAAAAAATCTACAAATTAACCTGCTGATCTAGAGGATTAGAAAAAAGATCCAATCTATTTTAATCAGCTATGGCACTTCCTGCATAGAAAAACAGTAGAAGGTCTTAGGATCCTACCCAGCTGAATACAGGCAAACTCACTTGATTTCATTTCAAAAGGTTCGAAGTCCAAGTAAGGAGCAAAATTATTTTTTACTCTGAATAATGTTTAAAGAAACAAAGTAGAAGGAAGCTGAACAGGTTGCAATGCTGAGAAGGAGAAGAGAAAGAAATCTCAAAAAAATAATAGTGTATTAATCAAATCGCTTGCAAGTTTTCATTAACCGCAGTTTAGCTTTGACAAAGAAGGAGACCAGCAGTATCACAGGTTCTCAGTCAAGCTGTTTGGGTAGGGAACCCAAACCAGTAGCATTTTTCATTAAGTACAATCATAAAAAAAGATCCATGAAGGCAACTGATGCCTAAAAAGTAGTAAAAAGGCCAGTAAAAGACAGGCAGGGAGATTAAAAATAAAAAAATAAAAAAATCAAGGAGTGGGCCCCTGCACTCTGGGAAGGTGCCTCAGTCACTGGAAGTAATAGTCCTGCCATTTTAAGAAGCACGGCGTTACCACGCCTCTCCTATAGCAGCAAGAAGTCTCCCAACAGATGGGCTACAATTTCAGACTCATGTCTTTTATATTTTGTTTTTCTAATCTAATAAATAAGGAGTAGATCCTGAACGGATGTGTTTCTCCTGGATTATAACAGTAATAATGTACTGCAACAATTAACATGCTCTGGTATAACTACGATGCTCAACACAGTTTAAACCCAAACCAAGTAAAAAGAACAAAGGAAGCTGAATTACTTCCTTTCAGATCAGTGATATTTTCTGTGGATCAGATGCATGGCTAGCAGCATTTCTAACATCAACTTTTTATCATTTAGAAAACCGTAAGGAAGGCCTCCCTGGGACCAAACAGGAAATTCTGATGGACGTATTTCAGTATGGAGCAGCTGAAATACGGAATCAATCCACGATTTAGCGTTCATGGGTAGGATGCATGAAAGAAAGGGAGCCCTTTCTCAGCAAAAGCATACCTGAGCAGAAGGAGCCAATCTGACCAGATTTCAGGCTGTGCCAACAGAAATAACAAATAAATCCCCTTGGACAGGATGAGGAGCGGTGCTCTCCATCCTTCTGTCACATGCCAGCATGGCTTTGATAAGAAAACCATGGGTATACGTCTTATCAGTGGTTGCAGCAAAGAGCATGTGTCTTTGCCTTTCCTTCTGATCACATTCTACAAAGTCTATCATAATGGATTCTCAACCTGGAAGCTATTAATGAATGCAGTCGCAATCACTCTCTTTTTATGACAAGGCTGGACAACTTCCTGCACAGTACGTAAAACAGCAGCCCCTTAAACATTTCTCTTGCACAGTATAGGAAAAGTAAAGAATCCAGCAGACAAAATCCCCAAAATCTCATGGAAATGCAATTCCTCTCCCACCTTAGCAACACCAGTTCTCCTCAACAGTGCCACAAGCAACATCTACCTTTGTATTTTTACTTGACTTATAACCACAGAAATACTAACGTGAATGCAGGGCTGGTGTAACTAGCTAACTGCTTGTACCACCCAAAGCAAATCTGAACAACGTGGAAGCTCATCTGGCAGCTCTGCTGCTCCCGTTACCAGCGCTACCCAAAGAGGGCAATAAGGATGGAGAAAAAAATGTTATGCAGGAAAAGCTGCAAGGAAATACCTGCCTTGTCAATTCCCCTTGCAAACAAACAGTAGCTATTAAAGGCTATACTCACTTTGTACAGCATACAGAAAGAAAACAAAATATTCTAGAAAGGACATCTGCTGCAGAGTACCAGGAGTGGAGATTCCCATCAACTCCAGTGAAGCTGGCTAAGATCACTGGTGAAGAAGGAAAACATCTTTTTAGGAAAAGCAAAGCAACAAACAAAACCAATAACATGGTTAAAACTAAGGCGAAGACAAAGAATGCTTCCTATCCGTACCACGCATCTATAAGAGAGGGGTGCAGTAGGGCAGCAGGAAAGCCACACTGATACCATGCCCACAGCAAAGACTGGCCCTGAGAATACATTTGCCGTGTACCACAGTCAAAATAAGTGTCGTGGGCACCATGTGATGCTGCCAGGGATACTGACAGTCTCAGCAAGTTTCTGCATTTGATGCATCAGGCATTGAATTGCCATTGACCCACATGGAAAGGACAAACCTGAAAGGAGGGATTATGATTGGCATGGGTCACTTGGATTAAATCTGTACGATGGAAAAGTCAGGCTTAGATTTTTGCTTATATTTCCTCACCCTTCCCAGCCCCCTGCTCCCCCAAGCTCTCGTGATTGAGAGACTGGAGGACAATGTCAGATCTCACACAGAGTTAGCACGGCGTGAGACAGGGAGTCTGCGCTAATGCAATTTTATGGCTATATGCTTTCAAATCTTCCCTAACACTGCAGCCCTTCTGCTCCCAAGGCTTTCCCAACTTCTGGGGGTTGCTGGCAGTTACCTAAGGACTTATTTTAAGAAATAACTGGAAAATTGCAGTAGTCTGGATCTGTGATAAACAACCAGTCACAGTGTATGGGACACTGCTCTGCTGGGCACCCAGGCAGCCTGGGAGCACAGAGGCCCTTCGGCCGGAGTGATTTTGCAGCTCCCTCATCTCCCACGCAGTCAGCTCCTGGCCAGAGAAAAAATGCAGTCGTGCTTAAATTGGGGATTTAATTTGGGGGGAGTGCAGTTACAAGAAATCTCTGTAGAGAGGGATCTTCCCCTCCATCTCCCCCAGGAAACGAGCGTTTAGAGTTCTTTGTCCCAGGCCATACTAGCAGAGCAGCTCAGCTATCAGTTGCAAGGGCGCTTGGGGGACTTAACAGATTGTAAAATACTGAAGTGTGGTGATCATTCAAGCAAGTACCCTCTCCAGTCACGACAACCATCATCTGTGGCTTACCAGCCAGAAACTTCGAGTCGTGAAAACAGAGGCTGTTGACTAGTGAGCCACGTGTGCTCATCTCCAGCCCGCCGAACTATCAACCACAGCAGAGCTGCGGTGCAGCACTGGTGCACCTTAACTTTCAGTGAGGTATAGCACTCACAGGCTGCCCTGTCGTGTTCGGCATGTATCGTCTTGATGTTTATGCATCTTTCGTAAATCGTTCAGTAAGGGGTTTTGTCAATGGTTTCATGTTATAAGGCTTCTTTTTATATGCCTGCCTCTTTCAGGCCCTATCCACCCATTCCTTGCAACTATTAATAAAGTATCCCTTCCTCCAGCTGCAAGAGCAACCTTTGCAGCCTGTTTTTAAGCTATTGTTGCACTTTTAACAATTAAGACTTCACAGCTTACACTTCATTATTTTATTTCCTTGAATCCAAAGTGCATTTTTAAAGGAACTATGTCAGCTGCCATATAGTCCTAAAAATAGGCATTCAAAAAGCTAAAACCTATAGAAATGCTTCCAGGACCTTTTTTTTTTTTTTTTTTTTTTTAAAAACTCATTGCCAGTATTTCTTTTAAATTAACTTTCTTCTGCAACCCAAACAGTACTGCTCTGTATTAGCAAGAAAGAAATTGTGGGGAACATTAACTCTAAGCCAACTATCCTGACAGCCCCCGTGCTCATGGTGTCTTTTTAAAAAGTCTGTCTTGCTGCCCCAGCATTAGCTAGATTCACAGAGTCACAGAACAGTAGGGGTTGGAAGGGACCTCTGGAGATCATCTAGGCCAACCCCTTGCTATAGAAGGATCACCGACAGCAGGTTGCACAGGATCACGTCTAGGCAGGTTTTGAGTATTTCCAGAGATGTTTTCCCACACAATGGACATAAAGATGGAATACATAGGTTATATATACATTAAAATATATATTCTCTAGCTGTTACATCTATATGGTACAGTCAGCACTGAACTCACCACCATCTTCGCAGAAGACCACATCTAAATCTTAGATAAAGCCCTAAAGCAATTTAGGAGGCTACAGAAGAGAAGCGCAGAGTCAGGGTGCTGTCACACTGCACAGCTTTGCTTCCTTTAGCCTGGGACCATAGCAGGGTACGCGTTCTGGGTTCCAGCACAGCACTACCCAAATCTGCTCACCTCCATTCAGCAAACCAAAGAAAGATCAGACAATGAAACGATGAAGACTCAACAAGGATTCTGATTGCGTCTTTTTCTTCTTCTTTCATTTGTCCACCCCATATTGACACACCACACGTACAACTGAGTTTTAGAAGATGCGTGCTCTGCTCGCCTTTCAAGGCTACCCTACCCTATAATTTCTCAGGTTTGGACCCTTAAAAAATGGAGGGGCTCAAAATAAACGTTCTCTTTGAAATTCTTGGCCTATATCCCAGTAGGGAGTAAATCTAGTCACGTACACATCGTGCTTCAAACTTCACAAAAATTAACCATTAGAGTAGTAAAACCACAACAGGCAATATGGAAACAAAAAAACTCAGTATGATGCAACAGCTAAGATCACGGAGCTCTCACTACTTGGTCACTACTTGGTTTGTTAGTCTCTGCCACGAACCAGAACCCCATTGACTTTCTGTTCCTTGAAAAGCAACCCAAAACACAGTCCTTATGCCACTAAGTTTGAAATATGTGCAATAAGAGCCAATACTCCATGTTGTTTTACCTGTGCTGTTTCCTCTTCCTTACTGAATGCCTGAAGTGAAGAAGTCCCAGATTTCTCTTATTGACTGCCGCCATTTCTGTCTTTTTTCAGTTCACTTCATCTTTCAGAGAAGCTGCTACCTCTGCAGTTCTAGTGTCATTTTTAAGGTAATGAGAATGTAAAGCTGTGAAAAAGGTAGATACTTGATTAGTATTCTTCTTCTCTTTAGGCATACTTGTTCACAAAATCAAAAAGCATGGCCAGAAGTAACAGGAAGCATCAGTTCCTGAACAATAAAACCACTGAAAGAAAAAGTTTTACCAGCCAGCTTTGGTCCACAGACCACAATGTAAAAGCTGTTTCATTAAATTATTTTCATTGTCTTGGGTAGAAAAAGGAAGGAGAGAAAGAAACAAACAAAAAAAATCCCTGTACATCATTATCATAATCAGAGCTGAAAAAAAGGTAGAAATTTAATCCTATAAAATACTTTGGCATTCAATATTTTTTTCCCAAAGTGGTATGAATAAGTAAATATCTACTTTTTTCAAATTGTTTTTAAAGCATTTCCAATAAGAAATAAAATTTGAGGTTATTTTGGGAAGAAATTCCAATTTTTAGTATTCATGAATTGAAAAATTTTGTTTTAATTTGCTGGACTCTTTTCCTGTTGCATTCCTCATGAGAGCTACAGGAGTGACTGTCTGCATCCCTCATTCTCTTCTATGGGATAATGACTGCCATAACGTAGCAAGCTGCTCAAAGAGAACTAGGATTCTGCTGCTTAGTGGCAAATACCAGTTGGCAAGCAAGCTCAGACCAGCAAAGAGACTGGGAGCAAACTATAAAGACTAAAGAAATATGCCACAAAAGGGAAACACAGAAACACAGAAACTCAAAACTAAATAGTCTTAAAATAGAAAGCTTCATTTTCCTCTCTGAAAGAAAAACAAAATAACACAAAGTTAAAAAATTACAAGTGTTTGGTTTGTTTTTTTTTTTCTCATAATGTGTTACTTTTTCAGAAGCCACATTATAGTGTCATCATGATGGTAGATTCCTGCCCTGTACAGATTTGTCCCTTTGAATCTCTGGTATATCATATTCCTCAAAAGATAATTCTGTTTATAATATGAGGCAAAAAGCAGGTTAGGGAACAAGTGGTAGAGAAGCTATAGTAATATTTTCTTCAGGTCTATTCAGGAAACTCACCCTGTTAGGTGAGAATACAAAGTTTAAGCTTCTGCACGTGTAGTTATCACAATGCTATTGTAATACAGGGAAGCAGGTCAGTTTGCTAGTTAACACATACAACTGGCCAACAGGTCTCCTAACTTCTTTTCCAAGCTCTGCCACTGACCTACTGTAACTTTGTAGAAGTCACTTTGACTATCTTTGAAAGGTGTAATAGGATATCTGTTTCCTTCTACAAGATGCATAAGGTGTAACTCACGTCTATGTAATACTATAGAGATCCACAGTCAGAAATGTACTAGGGAAATGGAAAGTGAAAACAAATGCATATTTGATGCTGTTCTCTAACCCTCTGATAAAATAACATGCCCTTCCTCCTGTAGCGGTATTGAGTGGTTCATGCTGCACACTGTAGGAGTTCTATCACATTCAAATTGCTTCGTTCCAGCATGATTTAACGTTATTTTACTTGTAAAGCAGTGGTTTTAAATAGGAAGATAAAACAAACTCATGAGAGAAGCTTTCAAAATAAATATTCCTCTTGGTTTTCTCATGCGTTTTCTTCATACAGACCAGACTGCTGCACTCCCCCCACTTAGCACAGGAATTGAAGAGAAGGACAAGAGAGGAGACAGCTCACACTTTTGAAATGCCCACAGTTGTCTCAACCTGGAGGCCTGTCTGGGTTCAAGGCTGCTTTATTTCATGCTTGGATGAAAATGCTGCTTGAAGTTGGGCAGGAAACAAGCTTCCCGAGCCCAAACCACAGATGGCACACACTTGCCTTCACCATACAATTCACCAGGGGTTGAAATCTGGGAGACACCATTTGGAAGCGCCCACGCTGCCGCTTCAGAAGCACAAGCTGTGTTGTCCACCAGCAAAAGGCAGGCAGGGTCTCTGGGTGCCAGCGTACAAAAGGAGCATGTATGCATGAGAGCTCTTATCACTGGCAGACTCTAGGAGTTGCAAAGTCAGAGCAACGAAGCCCAAAATACATATATGTGCAGAACGAGCCACAAACATTCCACCCTGCTGCAAGCACAATGAGCAAAATCTTTCCGACAGATTCACAGCTGGTTTCAATCTACAGCCTGAGCATATCTAATGGGCCGCCTTTATCAGAGCAGCTCTCGAAGGGTTCTGGCTGCTACCGAGGGCAGTTTGCCACTGTGCAGACCCCTCAACAAAAGTCAGAGAGGACACTGTGTACTCCCTACAGGAACTGAGGCAGGGGGTAATAGAGACCATCTGCTACAAATTCTGGCCTTACTTGCACCTTTATTTATCCATGCCAGCTCCTAAGATCTTACTGCAGTCAACGTAGCTGCCCTATTAAAGTATCAGAAAAATGCAAGACATATCTCTCGAGAATCTTATTTCTTCTTATATGGCTCTTAGAGGTAAATTAAAGGATTCTACTCATGGGAACACCAGAAGTAACACCTAGTCGCAAACACTCCTGGGTAAGATTCGGGCTTCTCTAGAGACGGGAGAAGTTTTTCTGTTCAGAGAGGTTAAGAGAAGCTAGCACATTCGGTGAAATCAGGACCTTTACTCTCTTTTACAGCACGCACTACTTACAAAAGGAGAAAAAGTTCAAAACTCCACATCCATTTATGAAAACTTGCACGCCAGGGACTTGTTGAGAAGTTATTGTGTGCATGTCATGCAGTAAGTAAAAAGTACTTCAAATATACATGACTTTATTTTTCCCCCCAGTGGTTTACAGATTTGTCCTGGGACAATAGAAGTTTACAGGGAAGGGGGAGATGTCTGTGATTAAGGCGGCATTCAGCTCTTCTTCCTACAGATACCCCATGGATATTGCTGTATTCTCCAGAATCTAAGCTTCCACTTAAAAAACAATGAAGTTTCTAGCCCATCTGGGTTTGCGGAAGCAGAATGTAAACAGATGTACTGTTGTCTTATTTTAGAAGCTATAGCAAGCCAGACTGAAACAATAGCACTAAGAAATGTCAACTGCACCCATTCATCTCAGTGGGGTGGGGTGTTAACTTTGAAGCCTAATTGTGACCACTTTAAAGCCAACCTTTTAACCATTTCGCTGCTATTACCACACCAGAAACTCCAAAGTAATGAACTTACCCAGTCTCTGTATTTGTATGCATTACTCTGAGATCTTCCATTCACTTGAAAAGGACGCTGCATTACAATCGAGCTAGTTTGAATATTCTTTCACTTAAGTTAGCTGAATTGTTTGCTACTGTCTTTCAAAATTAGGGTTAAAAGAAAGTCAAGGGTGAAAGGTTAGCTTCATTGTTGATGCTCTCAAAAGTGCAACACGTGGGATTTCAGGCTTTTTGCTTTGATCAGGGTGCTCAGATGGCAGTTCATTTCAATAAACTGACAAACAGCTACATACAAAACTGAAAATAATTACTATTCAAATAACACACCACCATCAATTAGGAGTAAAAAGAAATCCTAATGACATGGTAACATATACTTGCAACAAGAAAAAAAAGGGGAAAGAGGGGGGAAAAGGTCTTCATTTTCAAGAACTTCTGACTGCACTTACCTTAAATCTAAGGTGCATTGGGCCTGGTTCTGAGCAAAGAGAGAGGTTGCCCTTCTAAACATGTTTTACATCCCATTTCTAAGAAGTTGATGCAGCCTTCAGCAGCGGTCACTCTGAAGTCAGCATGTTAATTTTCTTCTGGGACCAACAGCTGAAGACTAGCAGCCCTGCGCACGCATTTTTGTAAACATGACTTCAGATGCTATGGGAACTCATGCTAAAAATTATTAGGGCATGCTACTCTAACTCATGTTTCTGAGCATCCAGAAGCCCACTGGCACGCAGCTGGCTCTGGGTCCCAGAAACCATGGTGCTGCAGGGCACAACGGAGAGGCACCGGCCCTCCTGCCCATCTCCACTGCAGGACCTGCCTGCCGTCGTGTCTGCCCCAGGTCACGGGTGGCACAGGACTGCCGCAGAACAACACGTGCATGATGTTAGTAACTCTTCCCAGCTCCCATTTCAACGGTAACATCTACAGCGATGATCCAGCCACAAGCCTTTTCACTTGTCATTTTTTTCCTAACATCACACATATTAGGCTAAGAAGTCAACACTATCACCACCACAGCACTACTTTGGCCATCATTAGTCTGTCCACATTACTTTAACCAGATAATGCTGACATGTCTCAAGCTGTCCTCACGTGCAGCTACAGCCACCAGCTCAGCTGGAGTAAAGAGGAAGGGGTGTTATCATCCAAATCAGCTATGTGGCAGAGCTAAGGGAATGGTATCACCCAGCAAAAGATCTTGAAAAAGCAGCTGGGACAGGAGTAACCTCTCCTAGTTCCCAGAGCAGCAACTGGAAGAAAGCAAAGTGGAAGGATCTGCGTAACCCAGGCTACATTTTACAGCAAGGTAACTTCTTGAGCACGCATTCTCATCCCTGAATAAAACTATCTTCACTTGGGAAGGTCTTGAACTGGTTTAAGAGTGCCTACGTGTGGTAAGGAATAGGGTTATTTTGGTAGAAGGGGGAAACTTTCCTGTCTACACAATGCCTAGGTGTTTGTGGCAACAAAGCCCTGATTCATGCAGTTCAGGTTCTTTCGCCTGCTGCAACAGACAATACTCTGATGTTGTTATTAGCACGTCATGAATGCACAATCCTTCCATGTGTAACTGCCACTGTAAGCTGGGCACTAGGGTGTTTGGAGTTTGCCCTAATAAAAACACCAAATCCAAAAACCTCTATTATCACATACCTGCATTTCCTAAATCTTGATCTTGAAACCCCGGCAGAATATTTGTGAAACGCTCATGATAGAAAGCTGAAAACAAAATTCTGTTTTCACTTAAAAGCCTGCATGCGAGAGGCCTGGTACGGAAAGACAGACAGACACCTTCATTTTCTATCGACTTCAATCAGCTGCAGCAGGGTGATCAGTTCTCTGCAGAAGGTGTTGAATAAGGTCACATATTATTCCACAGAAGTGTTTGAGTGCTGTTGAACACATTTTCTGCAGATGCTTAGAGGTACAGAACAAAGGCAGCTGAAAACAGACTTGGTAAGTTTACAGTTTTACTTTATCGCTGTATTAAATTCTCATTCAACATCAATAAGGCACCACACACTTGTTATAGACAGAATAAACAGCCTCATAAAAACTAGACTCTCCCCTCTTTGCTTTGCCTTGCATCCCTCTTCTTTTCAACTGCTAACAAGTAAAACACACCCCACACACCCCCTCCCCGACAGCTGGATGTGCAGAAGCCTGTGCTGGCAGCGTCCCGGTCCGGAGCAACGCTGCGGGCTGGAATGCTGACGCTGGCAGGGCTGCCACCGCGTTTACTTAACACTCATTTCTCTCAGTCTGCTTCAGACCAGAAATGCAGGCAATGAAAACCTATTCAACCTCTGAGAGCCTCAGCCGTAGCGGGTTAGCAGAGCGGTGTCTGTGCAGGTACATGAAAGAGGCATTCAGAAGACTCTCCCATTCAAGGGAGGTAAGAAAGAGAGCCCCCAGCTGTCTCTGGTTACCTTTTATTGGCATGAAAAGGGGGAGGCAGGAGGGGCAAGGTTTCAGGACAAATGAAAAACAAGCTTTCTAAGATTCGCTGTTAAACCTCAAAACAAAAGCTCGGCGAATTTCAGCTAAAGGAGCTTAGTTCCATTTCTTTCGGTTTAGTAATTTATTATAGTGAAGAGAATGAAAAAGCTGTTTCCAGTAGTGGATTAAACATTACCCTGAAACAGAAGGAGAATGGAAAAAAATATACATTATGAACTCGGCAAGTTTCTCGGGCAAATAAATAGCAATTAGCAAACACATGAGAAAGTGTACCATATTAGTAGGTATCCAAGGATCTTTGGGTAAAAACATTTACATAATGATGATAGCTGGACAAAACAGCTGCCATAGAAGCATTATTAAGTAGAGGGTATAATCTGTAAACACTCACCACCCAAATTAAACCAAGGTCTGTTGAGATGGAGGAGAAATGCCTTGTTTCAAGGGATAGGCATGATGGGTGCAGACAGCCCGGTGCTGCCTTCCCAAAGAAGCCAGCCCAGGGCAAGGTGAGGGCACAAGAGTGGCAGTGGCAGGAGGGTCACTGCCTGGAAAGCCACCGGCAGCTGGGGAAGGAGGCACGCTGGCCAACAGACGCTCCTGCCCCTCTCAGCCCACGGGGACAGGCAGCCCACAAAGCCCTGCACTGTCCCAACCTTGCTACAAGCCTGAACAAACCCCAATTTTGAAAGCCATACATGACATGGGAGACTCTCCCCAAGGCGTGGTGGATGCCCAGATTAATTCTAGGTTCGGTTCACTCCATGCAGTGCCTTAGGAGAGAAGACAGATGGGCCAAAGCTTCCCCAGAAGTATTAGAAAATCCAGCGACCCCCATACAAGCATGAGCAGTTCATCTACCACCCAGCCATGCTGGATGGAGGGACATCGTGCAGGGACCCCAAGATGGCTCCAGGCACAACATCCTGCAGCCCATAGCACAGCACGGCACTGCACAGCAAGCGTGGCACAGTCCCGCACCAGGGTCAGCACGCGTGCTCACTCGTGTGGGGTGAAGAGTAAGCCTTGTCACAGCATCGAGTCTCAGTTCTTTCTATTAAATGAGGACAGTCCCCTGTTCCTGCTTCATAGAGGAGACCCCACAAGTATAGATCAGGAATGCCTGCTAAATGTGTTCAACAGTGAATTTAACAATTTAAGAGATGTCACTTGGGAAAACATAATTAATAAACACAATATCTAACATTTACATACTTCTCTATACAAACCTGTTATTTTTCTGTAGAGGTGTACAAATATTACCTAATCAGTCACCTGAGGACACATGGCCAAAGCCTTGGCTTCTTGATGAACTGCAGAAGTCTTAAATTGTGACCACATGCTCCAAGGTTTGTTGCATTGAATCTAGGCAACGCAAGGTTAGCTGCACTTGTGTAAATACCTTGAGATAACTCAGAGCCCTTTATAAATTTAGGTGGCTTTCATGCCACCTAAATTTAGGTGGGTTTGTGAAACCTGAAAAATTATACAGACTGTTATTAGCACCTTTAATAATTTTTTGAAGACCAGTATTTTGCATAACTTACAACTAGGTTGTAAGTTTTTGCTACAGTTTTAATTTCACGTCAGCATGTCTCTTAGAAGTAAGTTAGCCAGACACCAAAGTATCTGGTTGAAGCAATGATCTGATCATTATAGCATGCTAGCTATCACCTCGATACACAATGAAATATAGAAAAACAGGAAGGATTTATTTGGAAATTAATTTGGCAGTATTGTATGATTTGCTGTAAGGGAAAATATCCAGGAGTTTTTGTAATTCCTTAAATCTTTGAAGAGATGAAATGGATGATTTAGAAAAAGTTCTTAGAAACACTTAAGAAGAAAAATATTTTACTCATTACAGTAACTTCTTTTTTTTTTTTGGTAGATCATTCTTTTAGTCTCTTAACATATCTTCAAGCAAACATAGCCTGCCAAATATTTTAATCAGACTACTTCTGATCTGTAATCTCTCTGATACGGAACATATCTTAATAAATCATTTCACAGTCTACAAGAACCATTAGGAGCAAACCACAGCACCTGCAGACAGGGCATACAGTAGTCCTTTGGCATTACTGTAGGTGATACGAGAGGATAGAAACAATGGTCAAAATTCAGTGTTGATACGTGAATATTTAAAAATTGGTGGATAAGGCCTTGATTCCTGTAATTTGTCAGCTACTGAAGCTGAGCTTGAAAGCTAACATTAAATATTATGAGAGAATATAATGAAGTGCATTCTTATAGAAACCTTACTAGGACTTATTTAAGTCATCCCACTGACACAAGTGGGATTTGGTCAAGTTTTTGGTAACGTGCACACTGAGGAGCGAGAAAAGGTCAGAAGCAAGAGGATTTTAATCTCTCAGGCTCAAAGGCTAGATATATTCTTTTGTTTCAGATCTTCTTGCAAGACACGCAATACATTTTGAACACTACATTAAATAAAGGTAAATAAATCAGTATCAGTCTTACTTTCCAGAAAAGAGCAATTACTAGCACCATCCTTTCATCTCTTCTCAGATTCTACGTTGATGGCAAATCATGCAGGTGGTAGGATAAATACTATAGCAGACATCTGCTAAGCACAATGCAGTTAGATTGTTATTAAAACTCTACTCTTTCTTGTGTTTTTGGTGACATCCTGCTTTACTGGTTTCCCAATGCATACATCCCAAGCAATAACCAGCCCATTTTTTATCCAGGTCATCCTTGCCCACCTGACTCCTCGCTTGCAGAGTTCTTTTAGCACACTTTATTTGGCCAAGCTACACTTTCCTTTCGGTTTTAACTAGTATAGGCAAATGTATGCTAGCTCCTTCCAGAGAACGAACACTGCGCCTGCACCTGAGCTCCTACCTCCATAAACAACGTTGGCAGAGTGTTCAGGATAGTCTTCTGGTTCGCATTTCTGTTACTGAGCCAAGTTCAGTTCTGTCATGTGCTACTCGACTCCTCCTGTTTTCTCCTTGATCCCATGCCCTTTCCTTCTGGCTCCTCATTCCCCCCGCCCTGCGAGGAGAAAAAGGAGCTGGTCCCACTGGAGCCAGCAAGAACCTGTCCAGAGGCTGCTACAAATCTGGTCGCATGCTACTGCAACAGCCCTACCATAAACTTAGAAAGTCCTAACCATTTCTGGGGAAAGTCTACTGCTCACATAACACATTGGCTCAGCAGAGAAGTAGCAGTCTTTAAGGGGATTTAGCTTTATTCAAAATGAAACTTTTTTTGCCCATTTAAACACATGAACAGCTGCACCCCTGTTTTAGCATCCCCACTAGCCAAGGCAGGAGAACAAACAGAAAACTTTCCAGGAGCGGCCTTCAATGAAGAAAACAAAAGTGACTTAAGAGGCTCAAAGCTACACAGAAAGACTCTTCCCATCCAAGGACTGGAATAAGGAAAAAGAACGGTGCTTGCAGCAGTATTATTTGCTAGTGAATGGACCCAAGCTCTGTGTGATTCCTGACATGTAGCAGTAAATGCAAGAAATGACAGTGTCTTACTTGCAGGAAAAAAACAAATGAAAAACTTAATACTAAATATGATTAGAAAACACCAAAGAATTTGAAAGCTTTGCTTCAGATATCATCACCATTCATTACTCATTGCACAGGGAACTTACACGAGGAGCTTGCTAGGAAGGTTTTACATTCTGATGCCCAAGGATTTGCAATAAAAAGCCAAGAAAAAGGTTTAAAATAATGAAATAAAGCAAGTTATCATTAGTGACATTGAGCAATGGTATTTACACACCATGAGATAATAGGTATTATGGGATGTTTTGGTAAATATTTTACTGACTCACTTCTTAAGGGCATTTCTGTTAGAAGGAGCTCTTGTAAAGGAGACAGTCGACATGTTTTAGAAGAGCATGCAAAGGCAGTTGCAACAGAGGCACAGAAACAAGAGATTGATGAACAAGATTAATGAAACTTTAGATATCATCAGTTGTTTATCCGAATGTCTACAGTTTCCTTTGGTTTAGAAATTAGGCTTACAAGAACACATAGTATCTGTCAAGCCAGACATAACCACTGAACCCTCTCACTGTATCTTGACAACTCCTCCTCGTTTCCTGTATTTGAATACTACACTGTACATGAATAGAAAACTACTACTACGTTTTTACAAATCTTGGGAAAAAGCATCTCCCAGTTTGGAGAAATCCTTTTCGTATCTGGACACGTTTACACAGCATCACTAAAATCCAGTGTGATTACACTACTGATACTTTATGCTGCTGCTACGGTCTCACAGAACAGACTGAAACTCACCTTGTGTGCAACCTTAACTCCTATGAAGTAAACATGGGTGATACAAAAAAATTCCCTTCCCACCACTGAGACAGAACGCCCTATGAATTGCACAGTGCATAAAACCAGAACAAAACACATTGGAAGAGGAAGCAACAGTTACAGCATAACTATGTGATGCTGCAGCTGGAAGAAGGCATAATTTAACTTGTTCACAGCACCTGGGTGGAACACTTTATTCTTATCATTTATTCCATGTAACAGAACTCAGCCAAGTGATCTTTACTTGGATAAGTAACTTTGATGACCTCCGGGTGGGTCATTAAAGCATTTCCCCCTTCTATCTACCATTATACAGACAGGACTGCAAAGTTTTATGAAGTTCTTGGAAAGGGGTTTTCCTCCCAAGTTTTAAACACAGCCAAAGTATTTTGTTTTCAAAGAAGGTGCAGTGAACTTTCATGAGAGACTTTGTCTGCTTTGAAGTGTTGCAGCTTTTCTTCCTGCAAGGTGACACTATTTTTTTTCTGGAAAAACACCTGAAAATGCTGTGAATACATAATATAAAGTAGGTAACACAGAGGAACTTGGGAGATTCAGCTGCACACAGGATTCTGCACCACTTTACAGACTTTGCTGGGTTACAACGAGCAATGGAGGCTTGCATGGTTTCTATTTATGGTTGTCCAAAACCACACTGGAAGATAAAAAGACGCAGCTGTGAGGTACAGTGGGATGGGGTTTCAGAAAAATAACTCTACTTTCATATCTCAGTTGGGTCATGCTTACACAACAGGAACAAACGGTTTGTAATTGAATCAGCTGAACTGGACTTGTATAAACAAGACATGCTGAACTTAAGGTTTGTCCAGCAATTTTCAATATTCATCTGCAGCTTTTCCTAAGAATTTCCTGTTCCTGGCAATTACGAATCTTTCATGAGGCATCTGATGAACTGTGAGGACATAATGAGAGATTAGGTGATTGAAATGAATTCCTGTTTGGCACGTAACTACCTTGGTTTCAAACACTGAATTGCCTATTAAATGTGCTAAAGGTAAGCTACTCTAAACACTAATTAAACTATTTGTAAATTGTTCTAGGATGTTTTAATGTGTTTATATGCCTTGCTTACAAATGTTTCCAGGATTTAAGTAGTTTAATTTAATATCCCCAATAAAGACTAAGCCTAAAGGTAATACATGTTGATGTGATCAAAGTCTCTCTCTTCCTGAATGAACATACAACTCAGTGCAATGTAGCTAACACAATGAATAAGTTCTGTGAAGTGATATAGGCCAACAACTCACAAACCCAGGAGAAGGTCTACAGGTAGAAGACCAAGCCATTCCTCTCAATGCTATCCCACACTTCTGACTAGAATTTACACACACACACACAAAAAAAAAAAAAAAAAAAAAAAAAAAAAAAAAAAAAAAAAAAACAAAAAAAAAAAAAAAAAAAAAAAAAAAAAAAAAAAAAAAAAGAAAAGAAAAAACACCAATCCCCTTTTGCCCAAAACAAAACAAAAATTAGTCAAAAATCATTACAAGACGATGACATGAATGAGTCATCCATCTATCATTAACACACCTATGAGACTGTCTAAGCAGAATCTCACTTCATATGAAGTCTCTCCTCTTTTTTTTGTCCACAGTAGCATTATTAACATAAGTACTATGGATTGATTTTCCAAGGCGGGGTGGGGGGAATCCACACACTAGAAATTAAATGTCAAAATATTTCAATATTTAAATTAAGCGGTCTTACTACCTATATTAATAAATTCTAGGCCAGAATCTCTCAAGTTTCCCTAGAAAAAATATGCATATTTAAAATCCAGGCAACAAGGAAGGGGTGGGGGATGGACAACTCTTGGAAACAGAAACAGACTTTGCCCTAAAGGTAAGAAGAGGAAGAGTGAGGATGTATCCCAGAGGCTCTTCCATGTCCTGTCACCACTATAGGAAAGGACAAGAATTAAGACAGTTCCTGTCTGCTACTGGCTTACTTTGTATATTCACTGGTGTTTCACTGCTTCAGCCTAGGGCTCAGCGAGAGCTTTCTCACCCAGGAGTCGGTATCAGATATTACCAGCAACACCACAGAGAGATAAATCAGCATCAGCGATGCAGTTCTTTCAGCAGTACAGGAGAGAAGCTATGGAAAACAGTGAGATGCCAGAAAATCTCAAGCCACTTGTCCATCCACAGTGAAAAAAAATCCGTGAGGGGTTAAGTGGCCATTTTTTCCCCTAACAGAATAGCAGGACATTTTCTAAATCAAAACTTTTCTGACAGCATCGCAGTTGATACTGCTGTGTTGAAAGAATGAGACCATGAAATCTGTCTGTGGACATTTCTGAGAACTGTGGTCAACTGTCCTGCAAATGGCCCGTGTCTACGTTAGCAGCCTCTCTCAGCCTGTGGAAGTGGGTGGCTGCGTGCAATCTGCCTGCTGGGGTGGTCTCTGGGATGCCTTATCTCCAGGGAACGCTCTGATGGGTCACAGGCAGAGGTGGCCATGTCCCATGGCATGGGAACATTCCCAGGCACAGCTTAACTAATTACTGGTACTTATGCAACACTAAGGTCTTTTTAAACTACCATACAATACCCTCCTCTTTCACGAGGCAGTCACAAGTGACAAGCAATCCCCTGTTATTAACAAGTGGTGTTTGCAAGGAAAACATAGGTGTCCTCTCTGTCGAGCCCAGGGACAAGTTGCAGTTTTTGGGGGGCACCTGAGAAGCAGGTACTGCTCCACATCATCAAGACACCCTGAAAGGGACTCCCTATACAGCATCATAATTTTGTGTTATAGGGCTTTATGGTAACAATCCTTTAAGATTTTCAAGCTCTAACACACACGCGTGCATTACAGTCTCTCACCAGCTAGATTTGCATTCATTGTTACTCCTTAACCTGAAACCTCAGGTTTAAATAACTGCCAGCTGATATTATCAATGTTTGGTTTATGAGTCATCCAGCTAGCACGATGGGCCAAGGCAAAAAACAGAACCTTTACAAACATGTCCTAATTTTTCTGCTGCCATGGGGAGCAGGAGAAGGCACAGGAAGGATTTGAAGCCTGAACCAAAACATACGTTCCAGGGTAGAGTTCTACCTGTTAGGCACATGTAAATTTATAAATCAGGTCCTGAAGAGAACGGCAGGAAAACAGCTCTGGGACATTAGACCTAATGTTTCAGTACAGTTTCAAGTTTCAGCAAGAAACTTGCTTCCTATTTAAATTTGCTCCTTCGCATAAATCCCAGATTTAAGTATTTATTTCTTCCTCAGTGAGGCTCCAGCAATTTGAAAAGAAGGAAGGGAGAGAGAAATCACTGCTCTGGATTTGGATTTACACAAAGGAAGGTCACTGAAAGAGGAACTGTCCATCCTCACACACACACATGCTAAGGACAGTTTTGCTAAAATCAGCAGAGCAATCCACTGATGGAAAAGCAAAGAATGGAGTTGTTCTCATGAGTCTTTTCGTTCTCAGCAGAATTCTGCATCATCCTGGAGCCCAGCGGACTCAGCCTTGCCGGGTGCTGAGCACCTCAGCTGGCCACTAGCTCCAACAAAAGAAGCAAAGTCCTAGCAGCAGAGAGCAAGACGCAGTTGCCAGCCTCACTCAGATTGCACAGATATGCAATATGCCCAGACTAGAATCATCTGGGATGCGTTAGGCTGGGAAATCTCTCATCTCTGCTAGCATACCTGCTTTTTATTCGGGCGAGTGTTGTTGCAACAAAAGCAATATGTTAGACTGCACTGATAAAATTGTCTGTCAGAATCTGGGTTGGTCACTCTTATCTCACAACTAAAATTAAATATTTCTGTGAAAATTGTGCAACAGAAGTCAAGGCTAAAGTAAATCAAAACCCATTTGTTTTGTTTAAACTGGTGGATTGCAGATATCAGAATAGAACATAAGGAGGGGAGTGGAAAATTTTGCATTATGGCACTAGGTGATTCATTATGTTTTATCTGTCCTGCAAAATCATTTTCAAGGGTATCACATTTTCTGTGAATTATTATAGCTTCTAACCCTGATCACAACTTCAACTGCAACAGACCAAAACCAGCATGCAAATGCTGACTTCACATCTTGTGTTCAGATCCTGCTAGCAATCATTCAAGTACAAGCACATTTAAATTATGAGCGTTTTTCTTATCTGCATCCTTTATGCAAAGGTTACACTTTTGCAATGGCTGGTCAGTGTTCAGGGCTTCAGCTTGAGAATAGCAAAGTAACAGCTTCTTTCATATATTTTCCACTGTTTCCTTGCTTCAGCCAAATCAAAAACACAGGCAACACTGCATTACTTAGACTTCTTCCATGGACAAAAACACAGCCCCAGAAAGTCACCTGGCCTCCCTGTGTGGTCAGCCGGAGTAGGCAGGCCCTTCCCAGGGGCACTTATTTCCACCATCACCACCCCCACCTCTCCAGATTAACACAGGTGGGATGAATTGCCCTCCAGACATGCTTATTTAGCCTCACTGACTATAAACAGGGCTCAAGGTGACTAGATGCATTGCTCCAGATAGGCAAGATGAATGTGTTATTAGAACCTAAGCCTTAGGAAAAAAAGAAAAAAAAAAAAAAATCAAGTTCAGTAAGAACGTGGGTGCTTTTCCTTCAAAAGCAGTAGCCCTACCTTGCTTATGCCTCAGACTGGGCTCATGCGGACTCTGAGAACTCTGCAACTGCCCTGGCTTCCACCTATTTCTGGTGCATGTCTTGGTGTTGATTTTTGACCTTTTGGAGACCTCTCTGTGTAAGGTAACACTGCTGACTCGCTCTCTCCAAACCGCACAGGAGATTGAGCAAAACAGGAAAGTGAAAGCAATAGCAGCATTCCACCAGGCAGGCAAAGAGTTAAAGATACGAGGATCAGGAAAGCTGACTTTCTTTAGGAACTCCTACAGTTTCAGTCACTTATTAAAGAAGGATTTATATTTCTGAAGTAAGGATCTGTACTTCCTCCCTCTTCTGAAGCTATACATTTCTCTGCCAGACTGTGATGAAAGGGCCCTCCCTTGCCCATCGCAAGCCAACACTGAAGTCATCCTGTTATTCTTTTTCACCTTGCGCACATGTTGAGGCATCTCTGTGGAAGTCTTGCTGAGACACACATCTCTTATTGTCTCTTGTTCCTCTTTGCTCATGAGGCCTTTTTATAATCCCACATTTCTTCTGCACATAGTTAAGCAAGAATGTTTCTGGGATTTCAGTGAAGGAGGATTCATACATGTAAACAATGCTGTTTTCTAACTGCACATGATCATCTGTTAAAACCAGAAGGCATTTCTATGAAGAGGGTATTGTAAAGAGCTCTTACTAGAAGGTCTTGCTCACCTCTTATTTGAGAGCCCACCTGCTGCACCCTCACTATAACTGATCAAAGCAGTAAGGTCAGGAAAATGGGCCCCTTTCGCACTACAGCAGGGTCTGATACGTTGATGCTTTTGGCAGGTGGATGTGGAACCAGCCACAGGCTGCAAGGACTCCTCTCCTGCCTGCATCACTAGAGAAACGCTTCAAAGACTCCGTGTCACTCACAGTACTTCTCCCTGTTGGAAGTGAGAAAAGAAGAGGTTACCCCTGCTTTCTATTTTAGGTAATGTTCATCGTTGAAGTTGAACCTAAGGACATAATTTAGGGACTGTCTAGATTTTTTTTTACCTGCTGGTAGTCATTCTGGGCTGATCTGGGCATGTCAGGGCACCGAAGGGCATAAATAGCTGCAGAGGGACTCCAGCAGCCATCTCCCCTTGCCTGACCAGGTCACTTCCATGTACCCAGTCTGTCCTCCCAGTAGAGAAAGGGTCTTTCATAAACGGGCATCACCATCATTTGACGGAGGACATAGAACTCATAGGCAACCTTAACCCCGTGCAGCAAAGGCATGATGAGCGCTGCAGGCTTCAGACCACTCCCAAGATCAGTTCAGACATGATGCAGGGTAGCCACAGGCTTTCCTTGTGGGAAGGAGAGAAAATTGCATAGCTGTATGTTATGTATCTGGGGTTGTTAGAATGATGAGAATAAAGCGAAGCAAGATTAAGAAGTGTGTTAGGCCATCTCTGATGCATCTTTTCCACTTTTCAGGAAGAGTTTCCCGCTGAGTTCCTGGGAGGTGCTGAGCCCCTGAGGACTCCATGCAGAGGCTGGAATTTGCAGCCACAAATGGCATTGTTTTTCTGTGCAAGGCTGAACTGTCAGGGAAGGTATCACTGCAGCCTGTTGCTACTGATACTGTAAGCAGAAGATGGACACAGTGGATCTTTTGTTTATCAGTTCTCTGCAGTGTACAGCCCTTTTGTGAAAAATAAGCCACCTTCCTGCAGCTCGTGTGTAGTGTAATGCAACATTTTCAGGTCAGCTCCGCTAAACTGAATCTGCAATCACCTGATATCCGAGAGTTAAAATAGTGCTGATAAGAAAAATGTCAGTACAAGAAAATTCTGAGGAGCATGGTGCAAGAATAGGTTAAACCAGAGAGGACACGTTCTTTCTAATAAACACAGGTTAATTTTGGCTGGTCTTCGCATCTCAAATTTACTACTCGTACTACGGGAATCATTGTATTGCCTCATCACAGGGCTCATGTGAAGCTGTGCTTACTCATGCTTGCAAAGCACTTCAAGATGAGAGAGAGCAGGGTCTGTAAAACCATAAAGGATACTTCGTTACCATTATTATTTGACCACAGCAATGGGAAATGTGCTTTAAAAATGCTTCAGTTCATTAGTACATGACTTTTTTAGTAGATATAAGTTTAGCTGAGAGCCTAAAAGCAAAAACCAGCAAGCTGCAAGGTTCAGACTTCATGCACCTTAATACAGGCCTATCTTTTTCCTCGCCAAGCTGGTGCTTAGTTTTAATACTGTCTTTAGTCCAAAGGTAACAAGTAGATGCAGAGGTAAAGTAAATGCAAATGAATCTGGGACTCACCCTAAAACATCTGTCTCGCAAAACGTTACCCTCTGGCCCACATCCCGAGTTGCTATCCTTCTCTCTGCATAAGCTTATGGGGTCTCATTAACGTACCAGGCAAGTCTACACAGCAAAAGGCTGCTAGAGATCCTGAGGTAGCTTTGAGGGAACTGGCTCGTCTACATGGTACGTTGCAATACCATGCACGGATGCTAGCTTAGATCCCAGAGGCACTATAGCTGTGTCTGTATAGCAAAGCACCCACGCTAATTAGCCCTGCCCCTGAGGATGCTGCAGGAATGGAGCTAATTAGGTATGCTGAGAGGCACCCCTGTTAATTAGCCCAGGGAGAACACAACAACAGTAACAGAGCTTCCCATCGTGGCATTAGCTCAGGGATCTCTATAGTGTACTTGGCTGTGTAGCATAGCTGAGCCCACAGGCTCTTTTGAGCACCTACCTAAGAACCTAAATATCTTCTTTCAATCCAGTCTCACCATCTGACCATGCTTTTGCAAGTATTCATAGCTTTTTTTTCCTTGATGGTAGGAAAATTAAGTAAATAAATAGATTCAAAAGAATGAAGAAAAAAGCCAGTATAAACCGCACTATAATAATCTAGTATTATTAAATTCAGCTACAGGTAGCGACATGCCTGTAGGGAAGCACTGGATATTCCTAACCCATCTTGATAAAAGGCGTGCTTTGGCTAGTGGTGCATGTTTTGCAAGCAGTGTATCTCCAAAGGTATTGTTAACTCAAGCCAACTCAGCCATAAATACAGACTATGGTATATTAAGTTGTAATCATGCAAGATTTTCCATTACGAGTTCAGGGCTGAATGAAATCATTTAGGCACAGGCTCGCACCTAGGAAAGATGGAGCTCCTAAGAGAGCAGTTTTGTCTCCTTCCTTTTCCCCTGGCTGCACCAGACGGGAGAATGGGGCTTGTTCTGGCCGGTCCTTCTGCCTCCCCTCTCCGTCGGACCCCTGGCTCAACACGCATCACCGTCCGTGGCTTTGCGCGGCATACATAAGACTCTCCGCACCACTGCGGCTATCTGGCCTGGCCACCAATGCTAAGCAACGTAAGCAGTTATGCCTCCAACTTCCACGGGTTGCTATACAACAACGCAGCAGTAAATAATAGTCTGTCTCCACTACAGCCAGCATAGATACGAGGACGGTGACGAGACTCTTGTTAAGGAGCGCTTCCAAATGCCATTCCAACCAATATACCATAGGTACACATAAAAACACTAAGTTAATGCCTTTCAAAAAGAAAACATGCATGCTTCGTGTCATTCCAGAAAGGGTTGTTTGGGGTTTTTTATGGTTCTTGTTTTTGAAAAACAGATCACAGTGATTTCCAATTATCTTCCAGGTGCGTGCATAAGAGCACTCAGTTCTTTCCCATATGTTACAGAAAAATGTTTTTACACATGGGTACCTTCTGAATAGGACCTAAGCCCTTAAGTCCCAGCTTGAGTTCTCTATCACACTGCAAAAATGCACAGTGAAATTTTAAAGCAGCCTCCAGAGCTTATATTGTGGAGATGCTGGAACATGTGAGACAACCAAAAGTTTTAAGGGGATATTGTGAAATGATAAATACCAGAAAAAACAAAGGTTTCTTCTGGAATTAATGTGGTTCCAGTAGGCATAACGCTTAGGCTTCTGTTAAAGATGGCTACATTTTAGGTGTGTAAAAGCAAAAAAATTCAGGCTCTTATCTTTTAGGCTCCCAAGAATTTACTGGGGGGGGGGGGGGGGGGGGAGGGAGGGGGGGGGGAATGGCAATATATCTGAAANNNGAGGAAGGAAGGAGAGGGTGAATGGCAATATATCTGAAAAACAAAGTTCAGTATTTAATCTTTACTTTGTATTCTTTAGAAAAAAATAATCTTAAAAGTACGGTTTCTGTTTACATAGCTTTATGATACTTATCAAAATAATATAGTATGCTATAGCATTTACTAATGCAAACTGGCATATCTCACACAACCTTGACTTTACAACAGGGGTTCTGGATGTATACCAGACACACAGAATGGTCATTAACTTGATGTGATATGAGAAAGGTGTTGAAGTGAATAACTTATATAGTAGTAATAGTGGTTCTGTCTATGGACATTTTATCTTGCTCTTGAACGGCAAAAAAATACTTTAACATGCCTTGTCTCCAGGCAAGTTTAGAGTGACCTAGAGACTTCTCACTTTCAGAGTTCAAAATCTGCCCCTCCATTTATACTTGGCCAGTGCTCAGACCAAAGCTGCGATACATCACATCATCTCAGAGAGACCTAAAAAAATAGAACAGACTGAAATTCTAGGCAGGAGCATCTCCTGATTCTATAAAAGCCAATACTGCATGCCAAAATAATGAATATACTCCAACGCTGTTTCCAACTGTATAAATGGTTCAGATTTTCAGCTTTACTGCAAGAGCTTAGCTAACACCCTTTAGTTTGTCCGTCCAGTTTTACATCTACCAATAACAATTTTCTTCTAGCTATTCAAAATAAAACCCGAAGCACAAGGTTATCAATTTCCAAAACCTCTTGGGCATAGAGAGACCCATAAGGTCTCTGTCAATGAACAACAGCTCATCATTCATTCTTATTATACTGGCACATAAATCTTCTGAGTGACCAGGGAAATGGGAAGCTTGCTACCCTCATAACATTCCTTGCGTGCCTGCTAGAGGCGTTGTGTCTATACATTGCCTGTGATTCCCAGAAACAGAGAGTTAAGAATAATTCAAGATATGTAACAAGGAATAGGAGGGAAGGATGTAAACTTTGTCAAAAAGTCCTCAAAACTAATTGCTTAGGAAAATAAGGAAAAAAAAAAAAACAACAAAACCCATGATGGTTGTCAGTCTTATTTCTCAAAGGCTGACTGGCCTTAGTATAATTTTGCACACCATCTGGAAAAAAAAATATATATATAAAATTGTGGTTAACACTAGAGCCGAGACTCATAGTTTTATTCAATTTGGAAGCCCTTAAAAATTTTCTAATGGTGGTGCTACGTAGACAGCAGCTTCACATTTCTCGAGTTACCCTGCACTGACCTCTTCCAACAGTCCACAGAAACAAGAGGTCCAGCAGACAATGGGCTGACTGCCACTGAGCTAGAAAGTCACCTGTGAGACAGAAAGGCTAAACAGGTGAGCAGCAGTGTGTCCGGGGTGCAAACATGGCACTTCCCAAAACCAGTATGCTCCAGATGTACCTGACACATCCACACAGAGGTACCCTATTCCTTTTGTACAAAGGAAGAGCTGCCATTTCATACAAAAAAAATAAACATCTGTCTGCTCTCCAAACTCCTAGAATTATAAATAGTTTGAGTGGCAAATGCTTCTGTCACAGTGTTCAGGATACCTTCAAAAGATAGCCCTAGCACTGTAAGCGATTAACCAACGCCTGGTAGAGTTCACTCCTATATTCTGGATAAGCTTGTTGGTTTGAACAAGAATTTGTGTGTCTGTGTCTAAAGGAAGAAGAGAAGCAGCAGGAAGGTAGGTTGTATCAGTCACTTGTACGCTTTTCAAGCTGACTGGTATAGCTTGATATCTGTCCTTTGACAGTAATAAGAGTATTAAATTCCTGAATGTTGTGTACTACGTTGCTCAACAGGTTTTATCACAGAAAAACTGAGTAGTCTTGATGAATGAAGTTTCATACAGGATGTTAAAAAAAAATTAGACATTATTTGCATAGATTGCATTAAGTTGCTCGTTTCCCACCCCTCCCAAGCATCCCAGTACCTTAGAAATTAATTATAGTCAGAGGGTTATTAAAATAAATTTTTTTAAAAAAAACCAAAACCTGAAGTCAATCTCAAACCACAAGACAAAGCAAACAGTACTGTAGTCTATTTTCAGACCTCCTCAAAGTTATTCATATTGTAGTTGTCAAACAACCATGCATCTCCCAGCTGTCTTTTTTTTCCTGAAATTCTGCTATGGTGTCTTCCACAGACACATTGAATTATTTCCTCTTCAATATGTTAAGAAAAAAACCACCACCCTGAAGTCACATGTGTTTCTCTTTAAGAAAAAGGGTCTCCCCACTTCAACTTAATAAGGA
The DNA here is from genome assembly GCA_013400195.1 of Aramus guarauna. Lineage (NCBI taxonomy): Eukaryota > Metazoa > Chordata > Aves > Gruiformes > Aramidae > Aramus > Aramus guarauna. Next base: position 1,198,489 of record VXBL01004432.1, read on the forward strand.
GAGTAGTCCTCTGTTAATGAAGTCATGCTGTGATTTCAAAAGTACCTAGATTAGGAAAGCGGTAGTATTGGGAGCAATGTCATTGTCACACAAGGTAGAAATATTCCTTCTAAGCCTTTTTAATTCCACCCTTCCTGGGACAGCGTTTCAACCCGTACAAACCAGATTCTTTGCTAAATTTATAACTATGGTGAGAAACACGTCACTTCAGAGAAGCACAAGGAAAGCTGTGCAAAATACTAAGGTTTAAATGCTCTTTCAAAAATATTTGTTGTCATTCTGACCCAACGGGAAGAAAAAGGGAGATGAAAGGTTTGCAATAGCAGCTTGCCTCAGCTGGTAGAGCCTGAATATGGGATTTTGCCTGGTTTATTTTAAGTCTGAGCAGCTAGCAGCTGGAGTATGTCCCACATGCTAACAGTTGGAATTCCCCCGGGAGAAGGTTTGTTTCAAACGTAACATCGGCCCTCCAAAGCTGGTCATCTTTCTGCTTTAAGTTTACATAGTCCATCATTGCCTCAAGTCTCGATGATAATGCGCGTATTCTGAGCGATCAAACCTCCTCACCTACTTCATATGCACTGTTTTTTGATTTAAATGCAATCTACTAACAATAGCTACTTGCACACACATACACACCCCGGCCAGATACTGAACAGACGCAGTCTTGCAGACTTACACAGCAGCTGTGACAACAACTGATGTCACCTCCTTTGCAGAAATTTCCACAAGCGTCTTCCAAAGGCCAAGTTAAACGAGATAGAGCTTATCAGTTTCTTTAAAGTGCTCTGGATGAGACCCGTCCATGTGACCCCCTTCCCGGCCGCGGGGGTGTGGTATGTCACAGCTCCCCTATCAGCTGGCACATGGCGGTGGGAGATATGAGACAGCAGAAAAGTAGTAGTAACAACATCACCCGGACTGCCGAAGACAGAACAAATACGCTGAGTAACTTCAGCGTGTGCACGCTTACTTTCCGAAAACAGGTGGAGGTTTTTCAGCCCTGACTTCTTGCACATCCCGCCCGCACAGATGGGTGGTAATGTTGCCAGCTACGCATTGGAAAGGTTATGGTTTGTTAGCATCGTATTAACACCTTTAGCAGGGAGTTGCAATTCTATTTTTTTTTTTTTCTTCACAAAGTTTTCCTCTCTTTTGGGTATTCCATGAATAAAGAAGAAATGGCTAGCAGGGATATTTTTCCAAAAGCAATTCCTTAAAATAAATTCCCTGCCTCTGTTCTTGCATCAGAAGTATTAGAGAATTTCAGAAGATACCCTCCACAGTTTTACTGCTGAAACTACCGAATGTTTCAGATTTCCTTCACTGCCTTTAATTATGATTAAATGATCATTTGCAAAGAATTAATTTTTACAGCTTTCACAATGATTCAAAATATTAACTAGCCAATAACACACTAACAAAAAACATATTTAAACATTTGCAAAACATCTTATTTAATGCTTCATCCTTGCTAGGACAAAAAGGCACCTTACTTACAGTAATTTAAAACCATAGCCATAGTACTGGACACTGCATTCAGACAGCTTGCAATTTTCACCCCAGGGCCATTCCAGTTTGCCTACAGTGGCCTGTTAGCACAGAGGACAGCTTTAAACTCTTGCCTCCAGATAGTTATCATCTTTTAGTTAACAAATGTTGGTAACACACCTTTTTTCCTTGTGAACGTGCTCTTTCAATTTCTGAATTTATATGCGCTTTCCACTCCTCTCACCATTCTGCTAGGCTTCATTAATAGTTTCCCCACAGTAAACATTTCTGATTTTTAAAAGCTAGAAATATGCAGGGAAAGTGAGATCTGCTGAGCAATGACACAGAACTTTCATATGTTTTTATTTTTTTACATTTCGGAAGCTAGGGGATTGCCTTCCTATCTGCAACACAGCACCACCAGATAGATTGCATCATTATATTCTCCTTTGATTTTTTTCCCCCCTTCAGGTTGTCATGCCAATCTGCTTCTACAGATTCATGCTCTGCATGACTAAGAATTCACCTTATATAGGGACTTCTTGCACCAGCATAGTTGCAGTCACTCTACATCACTTGGGCATGTCTCTTGTAAATTGTGCTATTGGTGCAAGATTAACAGTTTCTGACATACAGCAGCACAACATACAAATTCTGGATCTAGCACAGCAGTAAAATATAGGTATATAGTATATATAAGTACACAAGAATTTGTGGCAAAAGTATTGAGCAGCTGAAATTCAGTTTTAGCCTTCATTCCTGAGGTCCTTCTCCTAGCCCTGCTACTGAGTGTGTATTGACAAAACTTCACAACTTGGGTTTGTTTTGTTGTTGTTTTTTTTTTAATAAATTCAGATTTTCTGCAGCTTTGCAGATTGCTCCAATCTTACTGCAATCTCACACCTGTTAAGAATCTCACTGACTGGTCTAACCAGCTCATATTGGATGAAAAAAGCTAGATCACCTTTACCCATTTCCTCTTTCAAAGTGAAGTGTCTGCAGATAGAAAATAAGCTTTCTAGGGCACAGCGAGCCTCTCGTATTTCAACAGTAGTGTGCCCAGCACACAAAATTGTGGCTGGAACCTAGATGTTAATGCCATCTTAAATAAGAATATTTTTCCAGGTGCTGGTCAGAGGTTTAAGAGAGAGTTCCAGCAATGAGTATACTGGAGTAGCCAAGACACAGCTGCTCGAAAGAGCAACGTGCAGCAGTTGTAGTGAAAAAAGCTGCAGTGAAAAAAGACCTCCTTCAAGAAAGCTATTGAGGACAGCTGAAAATCAGTCCTCCTCAGGGTTCCTCAGCTTTTTTCATCTTCTGTAAGCCAACCCTGGGCATGACTTTAGAAGATCATTAAACCAAAGATTTGTGTGTCATTACACCCTCTTCAACTCCAGCTGCAACTTTTTATCCATGAAAGCCCCAGGATTCATGATCCAGGATAGGAGCCTTCCTATCTCTGACATTTCCTTGGCATGCTGGTTACAATCACCTCTCCCACCATCACCTATTTCTGAACCGTCTTTGGTTAAAGACCCTTAGTCCTTGCTGAAACTGCATAAACAGAAGCATGGATCACCAGGCACCTAAAATCACTTGTGAGCCCTGGACTATGGCAAACAAAAGGCCTTTCAATATTCTCCCCAGCAAGTCTTCCACAGAGGTATAATGACTTGTGCCTAAGTTCACGTTACCTTTATGGTGTAGAGATGCTCTAAATGGTCCTGTTATGTACAGGACATATATTTTCTAGGTAACCCTGCCCATACAGATGGTGAGATGTCAGCCATGAATCAACAGAATTTATAAAGCTTTGCCAAAAGGTACTCATAGCTATGAGTTGCACACATGGGTGCTTTAAGTGCTAAAGAAGAAGGCCCTGCTTTCTTCACACCTGAAATATGGGCCCATAGCCCCTACACCTACAGAATTCACAAGCCAATGCATGATAGCCCGCGCACAGTGTATTTTAAATGCAGACACATGACCTCAGATCCCGCTCATAAAGGGTGATCTGTACTGCAATGTTTGAGACTTACAAGTGCAAACATAGCAGAGGCACTACGGGGCTTATGTGAAAAAATAATTATTCCATGCAGAAAGGAAGTTGGCTTGCTTTGAGCAGAGGTGTTAATAGACTAACATTTTTCCCCAACACCAGCCTGCTTACCTGAAAATATGAAAACATCTACTGACGCAGTGTTGTATTTATTTGAGATGGGTATCATATCCCACACATGTTAAATGTCTTGCTGTATTTCAGACTAAGATGGTAGTTAATCTGAATGCCAGTTATAAGAGTCATTTACTAAAAAATAAGCCTTGGACAACTGTGCTGCAATTTTAGTAATTTGGGGGCAGAGAGGCATGCAGATCATAGTATACAAATAGGGCTGAATTTAAAAGAGCAGCCTCACAATAGATACCTTCCCTCCTTCCATTGGGTTCGGGATAGTTAAAGAGAGCTGGATCCTGAATGACAGTAACAAGACAGGGACTTGGCACAGAGAAGACTCGCCTCATCAGAGATCCACCATAGCAAGGCTAAAAACCAGCAGCAAGTGGAGCAGGGGAAAAGGTAGAAGGATGATAAAGATCTATGGTAGAAAAGGTATTTGGGTCCCTCTCAAAGGCAGCATAACTTTGTTTCCTAAACAAGGTTTCTTCTCCTCCTCCTGTCTCCAATATCATTCAATTGCAATCAGTGGTAATTCCTTAGCAGTGACAAGTGAGAACATTTGGGTAGACATGGCATTAGCAACTTAAGCACTGGGCCATCAGCTGCTCTGGCTGCACCTGAGTTACATCCCCCTTATCTCCTATGTTCCTCCACCGGCAGCAAATTAGTTTCCTCTACCAGCATAAGCATGCATGTAATAAGTCCCTAACCCTATCAAAATGAGTCCAGCCTTAAAATGGGGAAGACAAAAACATGTAAGCGTTTAAAATTAAGCCAGGGCCTACTGAGAGAACCAAGCAGTTGTGCAGCTATGCCTGCAGATTGGGTGGGATCCCAGTGACACATTGATGGCATGGGACAGCCTCCTCACCTGCTTTCCTTCCAGACGAAACTGCAATAGGCATAAACCAGAAAAAAACCTCACCAACAGCAATACAAATGTTAGCGTCTAGGAGTGAAGCTCTGTTGATGCAAAGTAGGCAGCAGTGACCAAGGGCACTTGTTCTCCAGCAAATCCCTCATACCTCAGGGAGATGCAGGACTGGCATGGATGGGCAAGACATAAAGGTCTGCATCTCTGACTTTGCAGTAGCCACTCCTGCTTGGTTCTGAAGTTGTTTTGGATAAACTTTGTTGTCTCAGGTTGGATACACCCTCCTCTACATTTTATTTCCAGCCTAAAGGGGTTTAGAAGAGGTCATACGTTTGTCTCCTAAAGCAGGAAAGTAGACATAAAGCTACCAGGACACCAGTGGAAAATTATGCTTGTCAGCTGTTGATCTGTGAGGCAGGGAGTCCCTGGACATCCACACCTCAGTGGAAGTCCTCCCATAACTGATTCCCTCAGGACTCTTGTCCCTTGGTTTAGCATCTCTGCAGTAACCCAGTGACACAAGATCTAGAAGAGAAAAGAAATGGCACTTGCATCATGTACTCCTGTCTATGTAACTCCTACATCTGCTTCCGTGAATTGATCCATCTACTTCGGTCCTCACAGAACTGAAACCGTCTGTACTCAAGGGAGGACTTTGCTTTTGCTCTGTTTGTGGAAATGGGTGTGTGTATTTGGGCGTGTTTGGTTTTTTAGTGTCAGTTTCATACCCTCTAAAATAAGCAAGTTACAAGGCTCCTTGCTTTATGGAGCTACACAACAAAGAAATAATTTCTCACCAACAGCCCAAGGCAGATCATGCAAGGTCATTTGCTAAGATGTTGGAGTGCCAATACATGGTATGCATGGGCACCTTTCACATGTATTGCACACACCTACTTGCCTGGAAGCGAATCAATAACTCCCTACACCAAAGCTTGCATTTGTCTGCTTTTATTGGAGGTGGGATGGTGCCCTAGGGAGAGCCACAGGCATTCCATTACTTAGGATCAGTGCCTGAGCAAAATGGAAAGGCTGCTAAAAATAAGCAACATTTGCTCATTGGTATAAATAACAAAAGCAAGAGAGAAAGAAAAACAGAAAGAGAACAAGACGAAAATGAAAACTGGCCCCAGACCAGGCCTTGCAGAATGACTAGTCAGCTCCTCATTGCCAATTCTGTCACCATCTCCAGTATGGGCAAGGTACTTTCAACTGCCAAGTGCCCTCTGCTTCTTTCTGAGAGGACCATTGCTTGCAGTGGGCCTGGGCATAGGAGGTAGCTCCCACAGCATGCATGTCGTTCTCTGGGAGTTTCAGGGCTTGGGCATATTGAAACCAGGATGCAGCACTTCACCAGCCAGCACACAATGCTAATGTGATCCCTGCAGTAGCTTGTGAAGCAAGTATTTGGTTTATCTCTGTTTTGTTTATAAAGGGAATTATGGAGGAATGGGGGGAAGGGAAAGGGTTGAACTTCCATAAAGCTATCATCATTAAAAACTTTATCCTCTCTTTATTAAAATAGAAATAACTTTCAGATTCCCATTTTTCTAACAGACTTCCCTACAAATAGTTCCCAGAGCACACTTGGTGGCCTACTCTCAAGCACTGAAGTTGAGAAAGCAAAGAAGTGCCTCTCTATATTTGGAGGAAAATAAGACGACTAAGCTAATTAAAAATTCACCCTTTCCCTGTATTCCTAAAAGCACTATACACCCCAATGGCACCAGACATTTCAGAGTGGGCTGCCTTTTTATACAAATGGAAAGTTTAAAGCCAAATATGCTTCTGGTTACTTTTCATTTTAGGCTCTTGTTAATAAAAAGGAATAGTAATTGGGAACCAGCTCCCAAGTAGCACACTCAATTTTTCCTCTGCTTTCATTTCATGTATTCTATTGTAATAAAGCACACACACACACAAAAATCTATTAGCCCTACAATTAAACAAATAATGGTATTAACAACTCCCACTCACCGCCTTAAGCAGGTTTAGCTGGGAGAGCTGAAGCAGCTGTCTCTGTCCTGTGTCTCTGCCAGAGGTCACCATCCTGCAGCAGGATCAGCTGATCCTCCTGGATAAACTCCTGAGCAAGTGCAGTCCACAGGCTGCAGCATTAACATAAACCACCTCCAATTTCAGTTTACTCTGGCAGTAACCTCCTAGAAAAATAAAAGGGAGGAAACTTAAGGCTGGTAACTGTTTCATCTCTTGGTATCAGATAAATCCACCTTTGATTACTTTTAAAAGCCCTAAAAAACGAAACAGTCAAGAGGTTTATAATAATGTTCTGGCTTGCCATGAATTAACATTAATTCTCATAACGAAAAAGGTCACCAACATAACCATCAAAACGCACTGCTAAAATAAGGGCTAAGAAAGGTCCTCTATAATTTATCCAGGTATGTACAGACTTTAAACATTTTCAAAAATAGCTATAGCTGCTAACTCTCTGAAATTAAACTATTTCCAAACCTAGGACAAATTTGGGTATCTCCATATGGCTCCAATAATGTTGCAATATCCAAACTATCATAGCTACAATATGAATTCTTAAAAAGCAGAAAGATGAGAGAAGGACAAGGTTCCTACTCCAGTGAGGATATTTTTCACATTAGGCCAAGAAATGATTGGCTCAAAAGCTATCAATGTCTCTTTGGCATCCCAAGTGGAGATACAAATAGTTATAGTGGATTTGCTTACTGATAACTATAGAGAGAACAGCAGGTCGTTACAGTTACGTTTCTGGTGCACACATTTCACACTGTCAAATTCACACAAAACAGAGAAAGATGTTGGTTTTGCATAACAATGCAAATGAGGAGGGTTCTAAACAGTAGGTATAGCTTGAAAGCAGGAAAATCATAGAATGGTTTGAGTTGGAAAGGACCTTAAAGATCATCTAGTTCAATTCCCCCTGCCACAAGCAGGGACACTTTCCAATAGAGGGTGATACAAAAGGGTACAAACGGAGTGCCACCATCTACAAAACAGGGGGAATGTGTGCGAGAAGAGAAGATTAAAAAATGAGGGCAAGATTTCTTAGGCTTGGTCTAGAGTGTGATGCTAAGGAGTTTGAGGACAGGAGGTGGGGGAAGATTGAAACAATTAAGAACTTTCAAAAGGAAAACAATTTGTGATATCTGGAAGGGTTTTGTGTTACAACCCTTGAATCACACTTCCGTAGTTGCAATACCACAAAGTCCTGCTATAGGTGCATTGTGCTGAGATGAGAGGATCTCCTGTTGTGGCTTTCACCGCACTTGTCCTAGCCTCCTACATACAGTTTGTACTGACACGGCTCCAGCTAGCCCCGAGAAGTAAATTCAGAGCAGGGACACCTGTACAGGGATGGGCAGGATCTAGAGTCTAACGCATGGACCCTGCCCAAAGTCAGCCTCTCAAACTGGCATGCTACATTTTCAGGATTATCCTACTTAAATGATCCAGAAACACTGTGAGTACGAGAGAAGGGAGCAGAGGGAGCGTGACACCGCTGGCTGGAGGCACACGTGGCAAGGGCAGGCACGGAGCCAGCCAGCTCCCTACAGGCAGGGGAGCCAGCCCCGCTTGTGCCCAAAGCAGCTCTCCCTGCTATTCCTGTCACAGGGCGCTCCGCAGAGCCGCTGCCAGCCCGGAGGAGGGCACAGGCACATGATAAGGATAAGCGGGAACCGAAACGAGATGGCACCGAATTACTTTCCCTTTGTATGACCTATGCACTAGATTTTCTGGCATCTCAAAAGGTGCAAAGAGAAACCCACTGGAGTAAGCAGGGCCCTGTGTCAGCAAAACACTTCATTTCTCACCTGAAACGCTCAGGCTGGCGGAGCTGTGAAGGTAAGGATTACTCACTGTTTCCAAGCACGGTGCCACGTGTCTAAGAGATGACTACGAAGGGGCAAGGACAGTATTCATCTCGTTTTACTTTCTTCCTTCGTTAAAATGACTTAGAATGCGCAATGAAGATATGAAAGCTGCCTTTTTCTCCTCTCAGAAAAATCAATACGGGGAGAGAGAGTCCACCGGTTTATTACCAGGCAACACTTCTACTATGAAACACTCTGTGGATGACCAAAGAGCAAGTGCAATGACATCATCACAAGCATCACGAAAGAAAAAACTGAACAAGAGAAGGATTTATCTTCAGCTTGCCTAATGTAAGTAGTTCAATCAAGCAAAGAAAAAAATCTTGACAATTGTATTCAGTTAAGAATTGAGGAAGATCTGAAAATACATTTAAAAATGAAGGTCACCAAATCTGACCTTCTGTATTGTTCAGCCAATGAAATTTCCTCCGCTTACACTTTTGTCCGTGGCTTTTGTTTGCTGTAACTCTTTTATTAAATATTTCAGCCCACAAAAGGAAATAGCAAAACCAGAAAGGGGACAAGACATTCTTTTTCAAGGAAACTGGAAACTAATTTAACAAAGTGGGTCAAAGGAAATGCTGAGAAGTACAAATCCATCCTACAGTTTAAGTTAAGCCAGAAGATACTAGTATACACACAGTTTTTGTAGCACTTAATAGATGGCTCAAATTTGGTTTAGAAATTGAGAGAAAGAAAGCAGAACAGTCACCCAGTGTCAATAAATAGGGCAGCATTTGGGACTCGGGAAAAGGCTATGCTAATAAAATAATATAGTGGCAAACACAGGTATTTGCCAAAGGTCATACAGGTCCCTTTCCAGCAAGAAAGACCTGTACTGAGAAATGCAGGAGCCCGTGATCTGTTTATCCACTAAAGGTGCAGGTTAAAGAGAGGTACGTGACAGGAGGGGGCTGGAGGTCAGGAGAAGCTCCAATGACGAACCATCTCCCTCCTGTAGATTCAGCTGATGGTGGCTTTAGTTGCCTTACAAGGGAGCACAGCAACGGAAGAGGCCCTACCTCACAGCTGGATTAAGAGAGATTGTAAACAAAATGGAATTGTGCACCTGTGTAGTCCTCAGAGGGGGAAGCAGCTAAAATAAAAGAGCGGTACCAGAAGGGAGTAGGGAAAAAGGGTCGAGGGTGGGGAGCAGGGCTTGCCTAGTCCAGGAACATACAGCTCGGAAAGGTCTCCACTGGCCGAGTGTCACCACCTTCTTGCAGGGTGGCTGGTTTGAGCCAGGCTCTTCCAGGGAGCACTGCAAGCGACAGTAGGTACACTGGAAAGGTGGGGAGGCTTCATCACAGGCTGTCTTGATGGTGACACTCCATGGCCATGTCTTACACCAGGTTTCTCCCTCACAAAAAGTGAGAAAGAGTTTACAGCAAGTAAAACCTTTGAAGGGAAACCACAAGCATTGAGGAGGATTGTGTGCAGTCATCAGACTTGTGCCCTATTTTATGTCGACAAATGCAAAGTAAATGAGAGGTGATTTGGCAATGGCGTGAAGAGGCTGTCACTCTGAAACTCCAACCTTTCCCTCAGTTTCAGGCCATGCCATGCCTCCTATTTTACTTTCAAACAGCTAACTGGCAGAGAAATCCATGATGTAAGCTAGTAACTACACAAAATTAGCTTTAGCCAACTGTGAATTCATTTGTTCTTTCTATTTGCAGTCTGTCCTTTGCTGAAACATAAAACTTGGTACGAGTCAGCATATTTCACCACATTTAAAATTATAACAACAAGGGCAAAAGCAGAAAGAAAAATATCACTAATGCAAAAGATGAACAAAAATACAGCCTAGGGACAATCATGACAGCAGAGCAATTTAGTGTGCCTGAACTACTTTACTGCCACCTTTCATTTGCTAGTTCTGGTCCAGCATTTTACCCTCAAAAATATTTTAAAAATTGTAATCTCTCCCTATGGATGATTAAAAAAAAACAACAACCCAAAACCAAACAAACCCAACAACCAAAAAACCCCCAACCAACCAAAAAAACCAACCCACCAAACTGACCATTCTTTATGCTGATTTGTGGACTAAGACTGTTTCTGCAAGCTTTAAGTACCTCTCTTTGATTAACAGCAAAATAAACAGCACTTACCAAATAAATCTGCACTAATCTAATCTAACAGCATCTAACCACTCTCCGTGTTTCCCTATTGTTATACCCCTATGGAATGACTTTGCTAGCCCTCCCCTAAACCCATTGCTTCCTGTACCTCCTGCATCTCAAAGGCATGCAAATGAATTCTGAACAGCTTTTCCCCCTTCTTTGACACATACTCTTTTCTTTTTTTTTTTTTTTTTAACACGCTTGAAACAAACACACATGTATTTATTTACATTGTGATAGTCTCCAAAGGCTCCATCCAGCACTGTGGTTAGAGCAAACAACCAATCAGCAAAGCAAGTCCAGAGTTCAAGCAGCAGCAATCAATGCGCTGAGCTCATACGCTGGCAAACCTCAGCGTGCAAATACCCACCGCAAAACAGAGAAGTGCTCACTGGACTGCAGCAGCACTGCAAGGTATAATTGCTTCCTTTACTAAATTGTTTTGTATTTGAAGTATGGGAATCTATTTCCTATTATGTAGGGTTTCTACCCTTTACATTGCCATAAAAACTGGTTTCCATCACCCCTGTCAATGTATATGAGCTATTGCAATAACTAGGCACAACCCTTATTCCCAGTCAGTTAAATCTACGTGGGTAGGTCAAGCATTATTAGAACAAAGCCAGAAAACACACAACCAAATGGAAATATGGTTTCTTGACTTAGATAAGACTAAAAAAAAAAAAAGTCAAGGGCAGCATTTTCAAACATAAGGACAAACAACAGGCCCCTACATCTGTACTGGGATGCACTAAACTAAAGCCCCATCCATCCCTCTTTAGCAATCTATTTCAGTTAAATAGGATCATTTTGGTTTAATAAGATCTATTTTGGTTAAATCCCAACACACCTATGAAACAATCTACAAACTTTTAACTGCAGAGCACAGCACATAGTTACACCAGGACTGCCCACCACAGGAAACTATGGAGCTGTCCCTGTTGACTGAGATACGCTTGTGTCCCCTTGCAACGCAATTACTTCGAGCAAGCACAGAAAAGGGTTCATTATTCATCATTCTTGCCAGCGCTGCCTCTGGCAAAACTTACTGCAGTAATCAGCCTACACCGCTTACCTTGCTGCACAAAGGGCATCCCTATGTCTGTCCAAATAACCACGGAGTCACTTTTGCTTCCTGGTTGCGTGATACAACATCTGAAAATGCATCACTTCAGGACAGAAGGAAAAAGAAACAGCAAGCCTGGCTGTAGCACAAAGAGGACTGCTCCTCCTAGTCTCCACATCATCACACTTGGCTGTAAAAGGTGATGCTCAAAACAGCAACAGCTGTCAAGGGTTAGTTTTTCCGTGGGGTTTACATAGTGGGAATCGTTAAGAAAATAAACCCAGGCTTCAGGTGAGGATGACAAACTGTGTCAGTGATGTTAGGCATGGGTCACTGAGGTGCCCTTTCCACACATAAAAGAATTTAAGCTTGCATTTGTATTGGAGGAGGGAAAAGGTAGGAAACTTACAGCTGAAAATAGAGATTTTTCATTAATTTGGGGGCCAGGAGATGTCTACCAGCTGAATACAAAAGACTTCTCCCCTTCTCTAATCAATCAAAACAGACATTTCAGGAAAAATAGGCACTTCCAGATGTTCTTCTGAACCACCTGCAAATATCCAAGTGTACTTAGGCCGAGTTTTAACCAGATGGCTGGCAGAGAGAATCAGCGTGGTCTTGCAGGCTATCCACTGTGTGGCCTTAAATAAATGACTGGCATATGATCAGCACTGGAGAAGTAGAAAGTTTTCTGCTGCTTTTCTTTTCATGTATAGAGAGGCATTATATGAAAACAGGCAGAAGTATTGGCTGCTAGCCGGGGTGGGGGGAAGACAACAACAACAAAAAGTTGATACTTCTTTATTTATAGGGAATCTTCACTTTCTAAGTTTTGGAAAGAGATTTTCAAATGAGATCACTGCACCACAAATGACCATTGCAAATAAATGAGAAAGGGGAATTTTCAGTTGGACCTAGTGACAGATATTAAGATATTATTCAAAAATAACAAAAATATCTGAGAAAATATTTGAAGAAGAGTTTTCATTAGAGAAAAATTAGGGATTTTCATAGCTCATAAAGAGAAACAACCATCTGAGATCTTGACAGAAAACAATGTTCCTGTCCCTTGCCCTTTGAAGGTCACCTTTATTCTTGGTGAGATTCTCCCTCCGCAGAAAGGATAAGCAAACAAAAATGCATCACATCTGCTGATCTTCTGTACAGAACTAAGTTTCCCATGATTCCTTGTTTATTCCTCCCACTTATGAGCTATTGATACATCTCTACATGTGTAGAAATGAGTTATTGTATATCAGTAGAGTGGGTATGTGTCTATAACCTGACCTAACTAGTAAAAGATGACTCTGCCTGTAGATCTGCTTTTAGGAACTGCCATTTGAAATAAGGTGGATCAAAAATCCCTGGGTGAAGCTCAAGGTACAGCTGGATCATAAAATTAAAGTGGATTTTCTGAGGCCCCTTTCCCTGCACCCCCGGCGCTGTGCTCCCCAGGTGCTGTGCCCATGCCCTATAGATATGCTTGGGCTGCAGTACAAAGCACAGTTGGCAGCTAATTTGGATTTAGCCATTTCACACTTGCAAGCCAGGGATTCAAAGCCAAATACCCGGGCCCCCTCCTACTTTCCAACACAGAAACAATTTAAAACAGATCTAACACCTATGTAGTACTGATTTGGTTATCTTCAAAATCCCCATTGTTCTGTTTAAAGAGCATATCCTCCTAGAATAGCCTCCTTTTGATAAACAACTCCTTCTGCATGTCAGCCAAACAACAGTTTTGGTCTTTATCACAAGTGGACCAGCAGCAGAAACAGTGTGTGGTGAGGCGGGGGAGGAGGGGGTTTTAGCTGAAAATAGAGTTCATTGTCAGCTGGACTTTAGACTCAGGTTTTTAAATAGGTTTTGGAATGTGGATATGAAGCAGTTAAAAGGACCCTACCTCCAGCCCTTAAAGGAAGAAACATCTATTCAATGCTTAAAAGCATAGTAGGACCTCAGGTAATGGGGTCATCTGTGTGTTGTGCATGGAAGTTTCTTGTATAAGAAGGTCAAAATACAGAGGAAACAAAATATGAATTCCTCAGGAAACAAACAAACAAAAAAAAGACTTTCTTAAATAGAAATACACAACTCCAAAGAACCTGGTTTAAAAAAAAAAGTTTCAAAAAATGATTAAATTTAACTGTGTATTTAAAAAATAAATAAAATCAGATATACAACTTTAAAAAGTCATGTAGGCCAGAAATTTCTGTGCCTTTTACACAGTTTGTAGGAAATTAATAGAGTTGCTACAAATTATTGATATTTTTTTATGTTTCAGGTACGCACTTGGTAGAACGTGACCATTTCTGAAGTGTTTATTTTATGAAAAACATTAACTCTTTTCAGTAAAATATCATTGGCATGAATCTATAATGACACTACAGAGTTTGATTGTATATTTTACTTCGAACATCCCCTCAGCATGGCTGAAAATAGTTCACTACTTCAATTCTTGGCGTTTGTTGGTATACGAGTGTGATAAACACACTCTAAAATCTGCCACCAAAACAAACAAACAAAAAAAATCTTATATTGTGTGTTCCGTTAAGAGCAAGCTACCCTAAGAAAGCTGATATTCAAAAAGTTGATATGACTGACTTTGGTAATCATCAGCACATGTGGGAAATAGTAAAATGCAAAAAAACATACACCCAAACACAAAAAGGGATGACCAAAGTAAAATACTCTAGCCTCTGGAAATCATGCAATTCTTGCACTATCCACGTGTTTCGCTAGCAACTGCATAAAATGTTTCTATAGTTAGAGAAGAGGCACTATTTCTATCATATTCTTATGTTAAAAAAATGCTCTGGGGTCCACAAGCCAGAGAAACCACATCACTTTGTTCTAAAATGTTTGCTGAAAAGCCGTAAGTGGCCTAAACAACACAAACTTCAACATCTTCAGCAGTGCTATCTCCTGTCAGGGCTAACTGACAGCACACCCGGGCCGCGGGGTGACCCCAGCTCACACAAACAGGCGAGAACTCGGATAAGACGGTTGAATTTGGAAAACACTGGCAGTCGGTGCTGCCTGGTTTCTAGGTTTCCCACAGATAGAGCATCTGGGCAACGTTAACTGCGGCATCCTGTAAACATCGGATGGATGATAATAGAATATAAGGCAGGCAACAAAGTGACCGTGTAAGACTCTTTCCCTCTGTTTCGGTGGTAATCAGATGGCGTAGCCAAATGTTGTGCCTGTGGAAATGAGCTCTGGAAGTAGTTAATGAAGTGTTTACAGCACAGTCTGCAACAGATAAGGAGACAAGATGCTCTTCAAAAGTCAGGAAAACCCATCAGAGCATAGGGTTTTTTTTCTCCTGTTCAACACCAAGAGCCAGATACCTCAAACACAACTTCAGCCAGGAAATTGGACTAGCTTTCCTGCAGATTGCCAGTGTTAGGGTCTGGCAACACAGAGCAGAGTGTTGGTCCACTAACATCATATGGCAAAGCTCCCCGCTGGTCAAAGAGGTGACAAGTTCTCAGAAAATCTTACATATAAGGCAATAAACTTCTCAGGTCTTGCCATTACTATTTATATAGGCCAACCAGCCTATGCACATATATGCAAAACCGAGTAAGAAAAACTTGAATATAATTGTTGTACAATTGATAGGAAGGAACTAGTGTTCATTTTAACTAATGAGTTTTTCTGCGTCTTGGTGGCAAATGTAAAATATAGCCTTAGTTGTATTTTCCAAAGAAATACAAGTTAATTCCATTCATTTAAGGCTCCATACTGAGAAATGAGTGTCAGCAAGGATTCACAATTACTGACTGATCTTCCTCCCATTTATGATCATCTAACTTCCTTGTAACAACTACAGTAATTGGTGCTGCAGAAGAACAACTGGTTTAAGTCAAATTTGGCTACTCTTTGCTGCAGTTTGGTGTTTGAATGAAGGAGGATGACTTCTTCATGTGACCAGTCTCCAGAAGTTCTACCTGGACTACGGATGAGCACTCACCCACAACACGAGAGCCTAATCTGTGCAGCTCATTGAACATTCATAAGTTATAAAAAAAATGCATCAAAGGAAAATAAGTAACTCTTACAAATATAACAATTGTTTATGCTTGTAAGCACCTAGAATACTGCTATTAGAAATGAGGACGATTGGCATTTTACATTCATCTCTGATTCAACTCCAAGAAGAGAGATACAAACTATCTACTCTTGTGGAGACTTTTTGTTTTCCTGAGTTTGAGTTTGGACTGGGTTTTTTGGTCTGGTTTTTTTTTTGAAACCGAAATAACCTACATTCATATAAAGCACATGGTTGTTCTCCGTGTAAAGAAAGATAAATTATTTCTATCTTTTAAAGCCAGCTACAACTGAAAGGAGCTTAGAAAACAAAAAAGGAAAAAAACCAATTGATTTCTTTTTAAGGAAAAACAATGGATTTACCTAGTAAAGGAAAGATTTAAATTTAAGGACTTTGAACAACATTGCTGGAAAACAACGGTCCATGTATTCATGCTATCATACTGCAGACAGAAAAACATGCATGTAGCAATTATGTGCGGATAAGTCACTAAGGAAAACTAATACTGTGTTATGGGATTAAACAGAGAGATGAAAATCAGCTGCAAACTAAAGGTGGAGAGGAACAGATACCAATTTTGGACCTAGGGGCTCTGACAGCATGCTTTAAATATTCAGCATACAAGTTCAGGATCATCAAGATTGCTGTGAAGGGAATCTAGGTTCCTTTCTATGACACAAAACAACTCCTTCAAAGAAATCAAATCATACTGCAGAAATGTGGAGGGCCATCAGATGGCAGAGAGGATTACAGCAAAAATAGAATCCCCTGTTCTCAGTGCTCCTTGGTGCAGCTTCTACAAAATAAACATTTTTCTCCCACTTTCCCTTACATTTCTTTTTAACAAATTTGCAAATGCTTATGAAAACAGAGACGAGATTGCATCTGGTTTGTCTATGGCGCCATTTGTTGCTATAGGGAGACTACTTGGAAAAGGTGATGAGTGGTAAGTTGGTGAATGATATTAATAGAGAAACAATAGACAAATTGCTCTCAGTGTTGTGGTTAACCCCTTAGTGTTCACATTTTGGTTTCTCCCTCTGCTTCGAGAAGCCCCTGCAGAGGATAGTGATTACATCTCCCTGCACAAGCTGTTAATTGTTTTCCCCTCCAAAATGTTAGCATTTTTCTCCTTTTCACTTCCATAAGCACTGTATACCTGTTATTTTCTTCCTTATTGGCTTCCTTAAGCAGAACTGAACAACATATCAGATTTTAATAAAAAGAATGATTTGTACCTTCAGCACAAGTCAAACACCATCCAACATTGTATTTTTTCCTGAAGGTGTAAGAAGAATGCATAGATTTAAAGGAAATCTCCACCCCGATACCCACCCAGCAAAGAGAGCCAAAACACGCAAACCACTAAGTACTTATTGTAAAAAATATAACTTTTTTTTAATGCAAAGAGCATCCTTTCAAGAGCCTTTAATAAAGAAAAAAAGGCCACATAGAAATGATTTGCAGTTTCCCAATGAGCACATCAATTTACTTAATTAAATATTGCTTTCAAAGTTTCAGTCACAATAGCTCTTGTCCCTTGCCAGTTGCAGTAAGAAAGATAGATTGAACAAGGATGTCAGCTGAATACTAGCATTGATGTTAATGCCAACTGTCCGAAGCCTTGCCAAGTCGCTGACGTTTATAGCGAGGACTCCCTCGTTTTCAGCTCTTTTTAAGGCTTTGTCAAAGTACTGAAATTCTAGGACCCCATTTTTGTGCATTTTGCAGATACATACAAGACCTTATATTTTCAAACAGGACAAGATCTCTCTGCCATGCTGAGGGGTTTTAATGGAAAGCATTTGTGTCACAAATTATTTTCATTGATGACTTCCAGGTTTTGGTCCCACATTTTGTTTCATAAGATCTAGGTTCACTTTGCAAGTGCACTCATGTTTTAATTCAGATTAAAAAAAAAAAATCTTCCCTCCTCAAAAATGCCAGTCATTCTCTGAAATTAATCTCCCACATTCACATCACTATAGTGTAACACAATTTTTTTCTTGGTTTCTCATTTCTGCACAGGACAGAGCAACTCAAATGCGTTCCATTAAGTAGATTTCTGTAGTTTTGCCTGCACCCTCAATTAACTCCAGCCTACTAAGTTTTAGTAGAAGAAATAATTGTTTCCTCCTTCATCTAAAAAGTTACATTTCTAAGTAAGAGAAGAATCCAAGAACAAAACAAGTTTTGAGCAAGTGTTATTCTGCAGCTCCCTGAGCATCAGGATTGAAAGGTAAGACCATACAAAGAGCAGTGAGAACAGTGAAGACAAACCTTTTTTTTTTTTCCTTTTCTTCTCCCCTCCACTTCCTTCATTTTCACTTTCATTGATAGAGGTGTAAAAGCAGCAGTAATACTTGGCCAGTGAAACTGGAGGCAGTGTGATATACACACCTATGGAACCTGTTCAGTTATCAGCAGTCTTAATATCGACTTCGATTCCTCTGAAACAGAAATTACATCAATGACATTTCATGGAAGTGGGTGCTTCAGCCCAGACTCTTGGTGGGGCTGTCTTGGTTCTTGTGGATTTTTAAGATGAGATGCACAAATAATTGGTCACTGATATTGCCTAGTCACTCTCTTTGTTGTCAACAGACAAGTGAGCTTATTATTTGCTTAAGCATAAACCAAATTAATTTATATCATAATGTCAAATCCATATTTGGAAAGTTATATTTTAGGACACATCACTTGTAACACATTGAATAAAAGTTTTCTTTAAAGAAGAGTAGTGACCCTCTAAAAAGCACAATGTGTCAAGACTCATTTATAGTCAATTATATTTTAGTGTAACACAGACACAGACCGTGCCAAATAACAACGCAGTATTTTTAAAAGGGAGTTAAAAAAAGCCCCAAATCTAGTCCTGAATTCCTATGACACACACACAGGTCTTTAAACCAATATTTGCACTCATCTGAAGCAGCAGCTTATCCTCATAGCTTTATTATCTGCCTTAAAGTTAGCCTTTTAAGCAGAATCAGAGACTTGGATTCCCAATGTTTAATCTAAATGCCATCTCAGGATTGAAACAAATGCCACTGTGGTATACAGCCACGGGGGGGAAGGGGAGGAGGGGGAAATCTGAAGTATCACTCTTCAGACCTGCTGTCGTCAGAAGGAGAAGAGGGCGTTGAACACCTCATAAGCCTGAGTTCTGCATTTTAATTTAATTACAACTGTAATTTTACTCAGAAAACAAAAAACAATGACTGAATGTCTTCTTCATGATTCCCTGGTGCATAAGTTGCACGTTGCATGTTCTCTCCATTGCTTTGTCCAGGCTTCCAAAGCCTTAGAGAGACTGTTGCACCATTTCTTGAGGCATTTGTCCCAAAGTTTCAATGGCAAACCAAATAAGAGGCAGAGAATAAAAGGGACTATAACAGCAGAGGGTGATTCTCTCTGTTGTGTAACATCACAGCTTGAAATTATAATTAAATTAGTCATACAGAAAAAAGCAAACTTATAAATCATATTACATATAAAAAGTAGATTAATGAGCCAGTTTTAAGCAACTCACATCATGAAATTTTGCCTACAGAACCAAAGAGGCTGGATGGACAAACGTGGGAATGAAAGACCAAGTGTTAAGTCTTTGAGCTTACAGGTGTGAGCTTGGTGCCTTCAGTATTATGAGCATCACCTGGTAGGTGTATTGGGGTCTCTACTCCTGCATTTTTGCTGCTTTCCTGCATCGCTGGCTAAGATCAGACTGATATATTATTTTACAAGAAGAAACAGAAATCATTCTCATCCTGATGGCCTAGCTAACATACCCAGTGCTCAAATCATTCTTTTGCATCTCGAGTTCCTTCTATTTTTTTCTACCAACAACTATCAGACTTTAAAACCATCTCTATGTTTTTCTAAGTAAGTCTTTCCAAAAGTCATTAAATCTGCTTTCCCCTCCCCTCTTCCCCCCACCCCCCCAAGATCTACATACAGCCCAACAGATCCTAACATCTAGCATTGGATTGTTCAATCAGTCTTGGAAAACTGCCCTTTATATCACCCTGAAATGGAGAAAGACTAACAGAGTTTATTCAATATAGTGTAATTGATCACTATTACTTATTTAAAGAGTCTGTCACATGCTCCAAAGACTGTTCCCCTGCAATGTGACAGCACTGTGTAACATGCTGGAAGGCAGCAGCTAACTGCACAGTTGTGGAGAAAGAAGAATGTAGTGACTCAGGACCAAAAACCCAGCTCACCCAGAAAATGCTATGTGCTCTTGAATGTTTATACAGAGCAGACAGACCTTTTCTACTTTGTTGTTTTCAAGGACATGTCAGATGCCTCATGCCACAGCAGGAGCCAGAATTTTGCTTCTCTTCTTCCAAAGGATAAAGGGCTGAATCAAGCATTGCTACAGGTCCTGCAATCCCAAGGAGTCTGTAGTTTTTCAAACCTAGACCTGAGAGGCTTTCAAGTAGCAGCAGTGTCTTCACACACACATTTGAGGGGGGAAAAAAAAAGGCAGCTCTTTCAATATAAGCTGCTCTTGAGAGCTCTACATTGTGCTACGCTTTTTCATTCATCCTTCTTGTTTTTATCGAGCAAGGATGACTAATGTGCTATTGTGATGCACTTTTCTCAGAAATGTGGCCAACTGAGGCTGCTTCCACCGTAGTTCCATGGGTGTTTAACATTAAAAAGGAGCCCTCAGCCGGGCAATGGGTAAGTCATTACAGTCTCCTTTAAAACAACAGGCCCCATACATAAACCATGCTCTCATGCAAATCTGACCTACATAATGTTGAAATCTTCCAACGTCAGGAAGATTTCACAAGTAATCCCATGTGTCCCATAGCTGTAAAACTGGTGTTACTTTTAGCGCCGCAGGAAGCACCACATTTGCCTCAGCTTATCATGGCACGCTGCAACCCTCTTTCTGCCTTTCCAGTTTCTTACAGTTTGGCCAGGAAGTTTAGATGGCGCAAACATCTTCAGAACCATTCATCCTATGCCAAGAAATGCTCTTCCAGCTCATTGTACACACACTTTCACCACCTGGGAAGGACCGTAACAACTCCTTATGGGGAAAGAAAAAGCAAACCCCACCACCCTAGGAATACTCTAGACTGCATATATGAGATCAACATGAAACCACTGACTTCAGCTGGGCCTTTTCCCTGCTGAATATTCAGTTTAGGCCCTAAGATACAAAGACCAAATGGCACCCCAGAGCACAAGCGATAAGGAAGATAGTATTGTTTTGTTATGAGAATACTTCAAATCATTCCTTGAAAACCAGACTCTCACGCACAATTCTAACACATTGCTGACCTCACACGTGATGGCCAGAGTATTTTAGACTCTGCTTCAACAACTGTTACTGAATTTTAAATGCTTCAGTTTGAACTAGGCATTGATTGCTCTAAACAGAAACCTGTCAACTCTTTCCTTTGACAGAAAATTATAATGGGTTTCAACTTGTTAAACCATTCTTCAGCCCAGAACAATGACTTTTCTAGAACACAAGGACATGAAAACATACATTCTTATGTACTAATGGCACAAGCCATCAGTTTACATTTCACATTTTAAGACTTGTACTTTTTCACCCCTTCTGCCAAATGAACCCTTGTCTTTCTATTTCTTTTGCAGAAGACTTGCAGTTTCAAACTCAGCTCTAAAACTGAGCACTCCTCAGAAGACGACTCCTTACTTTTGGCTGTGATATTCACATGGGCCTACAGTTATCTGCACAGAAAGGTTATTAAAAGAGCATTTTTGAATAGCAGTACTAGATACTAGATATTCTTAAATACATTGCTCAGCCACAATAAATGCAATCACTTTATTCATCTCCACAGACAGCTTACACTGATTCATGCCTCATTACCCTAAAAATCCTTCCAGTATGCTTATCATCATTCATTGTCTTTGTGATTTAAAAAAAGAAAATTTTCTTACCCTAATCAAAAGGATTAAATGCTCTCTGAATCATGTTATTAAACAACACATGCCTCCACCTTATAAGGTTGCCTTATAAATCTCCTTTCTTATAAGAAGCAGGAACAAAAGGAATAAAAATGTTAAATTAGGTTAAGTTGACTAATCTCTTGGGCCCAAATCAGCTGTATCTGAGACTTAGAAATATGTCACAAGATAAATGTTTTAAAAAGTTGACAGTCTTCAAAACAGTTGGCAACTAGATGTGTTGCTCAGAAAATTAGTATTGCTTTTGAAGTATCTTTTAAACGACAAAAGTAAAACCTTGAACCTAATTCCAAACCCAGAATTCTTTCCTCCATACTAGGAATTTCCATATCATATTTCATACTTGCCCTAAACCAACACTTTTTCTGACCTCAGTGAAAATTCTTTGCATTGGAAAGAAGATTGTGAGTAACAAAATCCCCAGGACATATCAATGGAGAAAATTTTAGCAGCAGGAAGAGCTTCATTCCAACTATTCAGGCTATAAATGAATAAATTGATAGTAAAATCCTCCTGAATAGTATGCAACTGTGTAATGCGTTTCCCTAACACATTTTATACTAATTCTTTGCTGCAAATAAATATATCCAGAAATACTAAATTTTGAGGGGTTTTGTTTTTCTTTGGCTCTTTCACCTAACAATTTCAATTTGAAGAAAGAAGATGTCAAGGAATATAGAAACTAGTTACTTATAGGGTTCAAAGTTTGATTGCCTTTCACTGACTTCTCTTGTGGCAACATGGAAAAGGTTAAGGACAAATTATTTAATAATGATGTTAGCTAATGAGACTATAAAAGTTTGAAAAAGTTCTTACCATGCTTGCTGAACAAACATACAACTGCTCCCTTCGTGGTAACACTGGTCTGAAAGAGAATGTCATTACTGAGAAAAAAAACAGAACCTAAACCTGTTTGCTTTATTTCCCCATATTATATCATTAAATGGAATGAAATCATCCCTCTCATTAAAATTATTTGACAAACGATCCTATGTACAGCAGGTGAAAATGTAGGCATTGCATTCAGCCATGAAAAAAAAAATGCTAATTGTCCTGCTTTTTCTTTTCCATGACTGACGGTACACAGCAATTTTCTAATGCTCTTACTAACAATAGCAGACAGGAAGAGTGCAGTTCAACCTAGTTTATGTTTAGGAAGAGGAGCACTGACTTCCCACAATTACTCCTTGAATACAACATCGAGCCAAAGGAGCAGCAGGGGAAACAATGGAAGGCTTCCATGTGCGTAAGAATATTGTTTCTCTCCTTTGAAGAGCTTGTCATTAGACAATCCCACAACATAAAGGAGACTTTAGGAGAAAAGAAAAACACTGATCTGTATCTATCACCATGGAATAATTTCTCTCAAAAAGTTCCTGGTTTTTCCAGAGATAAATTTAGGCAGTGAATCAGAAAAGTGGAAAGGTTCGCCTAAAGGAAATTCCCTAGGCTTTTCTTGAACTGGTCTTGGCACTTCTGGACCCCCTTACCTTAACAGTTTGGTTCAGTAACCCACCAAAAACTACCCAGGACTCATCTTCTGCCACAGCAGTGAACTGAAGGCGTCTAGCATGCTGTCCCACATACGCCAGAGCTGGCAGCAGGGAAAGGGAGGGATGGCCCCCTTTTCTCAAAGGTGGGCAAGCAGATCCACTCAGCTGCGCTCCTGAGCCACAGCACTCAGCAGGTTCTGCCTTCTCTGCCACAATGCAGACTGCTGGTAGGAAAAAAAAAGAAAAAAAAAAAAGAAAAAATTCCAAGAGAGAGTTTACATTTCCCAACCAAGTATTATATATATTATCTTTATGTCATGCATTGTTATTGGGACTATCACCATAAAGTGTGTACCTGAGATGCAGAAGAGCAAGAGAGAAGGAATAAAGAGAGAAAAGATGCTCTTGGATCAACATATTGATTTGAATTTGGGAGATTTAGGATAATTTCTGTATTTCTTACATACTTCCTGCATGACTGCAGTTCATGTGTGATCTAATAACTTTTCTTTTTTCTGCATAATTAGCTTGTCTAGCAAGAATATGAGCTCTTGTATATTAATATAAGCTTTTCAGGGTAGAGTTTTCCTGTCACTAGATTACCATGGCTAGTGAGCTGATCTTTAGTGCATAAAAGTCATAGCAGTAGGATTGAGAGGAAACATCAGAATGGAAAGAATAAGGAAGCATGTAGAAACTTGCTTCTAAAATTTCATTCCATGTATTACATATGCAATCAAATCTTATTTTAGCTAACATAAAAAAGGCATGCATTCTAGCATACACAACTTCTGTTAAGTAATACCTATGCACACAAACAAGAACATTGTCCTTCAAAAGCAACATATCTGTTCTTCTGCTGTATTTCCCACCCAAAGAGATAATTCACTTTATGGAACCAGAGCACTAACACAAACCAATATATTGACTTGTAAGATGCAAGCCAAAACAAATTGCATAACACAGAGAGTGGAGTTAAGCAGTGATGACGCACAGACTGTACAACACAAAAAGGGACGGGTCATAACACACAAATACACATGTATGCAGGGGCTGGAAATTAACTGTCAAACATTTAGATATTCGGTCTTTCTTTACATTTTTGGACTTCAGACCTAAGCGTTTTGATGTTTATTAGTTTATTGGTTTTATCAGTTATAAAATTAACTAATCAGTCTGCAACAGTTGGGATCTGTTATTTAAAGCAATCTTCATGAGAAGCGCAAACAGAAAATCCAAACTCCGTGACCGAAGTATAATGGCATTGCACATAAATAAGCATAGAGACTCATCCGTGTGACAAAATACAATGTTTGTACCAATGTCAGGAAGCCAAGTTGTCCTTACTTACAGCACGTAACAACTGGGACCTATTGGGATTACTCCTGACTTTGTATGTCTCCAGCAGTGGGGCTGAGTGAGCACATTGGAAGAAGAGATCCTGATAGGGAGATAGGCTTGTGTAAGTTGATTAATGGTGAATGACCAATATATGGTTGATACACTCCAGACTCTCTGGCCTTTTGATGTTGATTGTAAGAATGAAGGCATCTATTTGGGTGTTTAAAATTGCAATAAAAGCACTAAATTAGAGTTGCTTCTTTCAACACTTTTAAGAGCAGAAGGCTGAAAGGTTCAAAGTAACCAGCTTCTCTTCCAGAGATCCAAGGTTAAGCAAATAAAGTTCCTCAAGTCTCAATAAGCTATTATCAGCCATAAAAAAACACAACGACCATATAATGATAAATACAGCAGCATAAAAGCAACCCGGCTGAAGAAACTGTAAAAGCTTATCAGACTGAAGGGAGGAAAACAATCCTGGTCAATATCAGTTCTGATCCACAACAGAAACCTTCATTCATTACTTTTTCTTTCCTTGTCCTTTAGCCTACAAAAGGCACACATAACTGGTATATTACTGATGTGCAGAGCGCCCTGGATTCCAGTGATGATATAACAACTGATTCCAAGCTGAGGTGCAGAAAACAAAGACTTGCGTTTACATGACGGAAGGTTCAGGTGTGATTATAGTATGACACTACCACCACCAGTAGTGCTTTACTTTCTAAGGGCACTCTCCTGCAAGTATCTCAAAAACTGTTATTGACACCAATGCATGAACCAGTGAGGCAGGCAAATATTATTGCTTCTCTTTATAGCTTACTTCCATGAGGAAGAAAGAGCATCTCAGAAGCCTAAAAAAAAAAACCAGCACTCAGATCTCCTGAATCCCAAAGCCTCAGCTGTCCCTCCCCAGTAATGTAGAGATCAGAATCTGAGACCAAAAGGAAACATTTTGAGACCTACTCGTAATAGGCTGTGCTGAGAGAAGCAGCTGAAGTAGAACGGGAAAGCTGCCCAGGAGGTATCAGTACAAACACAGCTAGCAGGGTCTTATCTGAGGGAAAGGAAGAACTGGATAATGCTTTAGGACCTCGAGTCTTCCAGCACATCCACGCTGGTTCGGCAGCTCAGCAGACAGAAGCCACTTCTGCGGAGACACAAGCTCAGCTGAAAGCGCTGACACAGCGAGAGACACACCACTGCTGCTCCGCTTATCTGTCTGAGTGCGGGCAGTAACTGCGTCAGATGACCCCATCGCAGCCAGGAAGGAAAAAGAAACAAAGAACACAAAGCTCAACTCGTCTTTCTTGCGTAGACAGGGCTTTCCAAGCAGTGTAGGGTCTCACAGCGAAGTCCAAATTTAGGTCTAATCTCACCAGATTTTGGAGAGCGCTTACTCAGGTGGTTTTATCCCTTTATGCCAGTACTTATTTGGGGGGTGGGGGGGAAGGCTTCTAGGTGTCTTTAAAATTGTACGTGTAATTCATTGACTCTTGCAGACATTTCCTGTGCAGACTTGCACACTGACCTCTATCCACTGAGGATTTTAAAATTGTCTAATTGCCAAGGGGCACGTGAACAGTGAGGAAGAGACTATAACCCTTAATATTG
This sequence comes from Aramus guarauna, assembly GCA_013400195.1. Lineage (NCBI taxonomy): Eukaryota > Metazoa > Chordata > Aves > Gruiformes > Aramidae > Aramus > Aramus guarauna. Next base: position 1,224,557 of record VXBL01004432.1, read on the forward strand.
ACTGAAACATGGAAAGCCAATTTGTAACCCAGTTACAAAGTGTGTCATTCTGCAAACTTCTAAAGGTTTCCTTCTTTCAGGAGCTGGCAGAATTCACTGGGATGATGGCATACGCTTGGTTCCCCATTGCTCCAAGAGTTAATCATTAGACCATTACCGGTCGTGCTCAAAATTCCGAGAACGGAGAGCGAGCATTTTCTGTCAAAGGTCTGGGAAAAAGACATAGTGCAAAGTCCAAATCCCATCAGCACAGGGAGATGAAAAATGCTAGTCCATTCCCACTGTGATGGCCTCCAGTCATACAAAGCAGTTTCTAATTTGCTTGAGAACATACTTTAAGTTTCATTTTAATAGGTGCTAAGTACATGCAAACAGAAATACCGTAATTAAGATGATCAATCAGCAAGAAGGTAAGCACATAAAAAGAACATGCATACTTAAAAGGGTTAAGTAATCGTAATAGTACTTATTAATTGCATTATAATTATTAATTATAGTGTAATAGATCTCTTGCTGTTCTTTTGCAAGGAGGTTAAAATAATTTCCAGGTACTAGATTAAGTTATGAAACAGATTTTTGAGCAGTAAATCCCACTTCAGCAAAAGCATTGCTTTCCACAGAATATCAAAGTCCAATGAAGCATTTGCCTGTCTCAGATGCATTATGACTGAACCTTAACAAGTCTGGAGACGAGGAAATATTCTGTAATGAAGACTTTTGCTATTTGGGTTTTCATTATGTTGGAGACTAAATTTATATATTTACATATATATATAAAGATATGTTTAATATTAAATAATTATCTATATAAACACACACACATGTACATATATATAATCTCTGCAGTTTTTCTGGGACAGAAGTCTTGTTTCCTACCAGTTCTATTTCAAACACTCTCCGAGGCAGACACTGCAGTTGCTAGTTACAGATGGGTACCTAAGCACCAGTTTTAAGAACTTGTCCAAAAGTCATTCAGAGCCAGCGGCAGCACGGATGCAAAGCCTGCCTCTGGCACTCCGGCTTGCTTTGCTTTCAAGGGGCAGGAACTCATGATGAAGTTTGCTGCAACGTGTCCAAGGCAGTGCGTTTATGTCACACTGACCTGGCGTTGTGCAGCGTCGCCTGCGTGCGCAAAGGGCGGCTGAGCCCTTCGTCCAGCGGGGCTGGAGGGCGCGGGTTTGCACGGGGGTGGTAGCAGAGGGACGCTGGCTGTCAGAGACAGCGCCCTAAAATGGATTTTATCTGAAGAATGCAACTATCAGGCATGCTGCCTGCCTCTTACATGGATTTTAAATCCCTTTTGAACACTTTTACACAGTGGGATGTCCTTACAAATGTGGCCCTAGGTAGGTGTGTCGCTTTTGTGATAGCCTTCTGCGTGCTGCAGCCTTTTAGCTCCTGGGACTTAGTGCTGCTTTTCAGAGGCTCACGCTCCTGCCGTGCCTCTGGGCAAATTGTAACTGATGGGATGCATACAACGTCACAATGTCGTTTCCTAAAAACTTGTGTTTCTACGCTATGCCACTTATTTGTCTAAATTAAAAACTACCACACCAGAAAGCTGTGCATCTATTCTTTTTTAAATGACTAAACAAACAAGCTAATTTTGGAAGGTGTGGAAAAGAAAAATAACTTCGCTAGTAGCATGGGGCTCATATTCCACATTTAAACATTACCAAACAATGAAGGCATTCTGTACATTTTTTTTTCCCGTGAATTTGATCATGTTTAAATCAACTGGGAAACTTGCCTCAGTAGTCTAAAGACATGGATGGCTCTTTGCTTGGACCCTGGAGTGGTCCTCAGCTACACCCAGGAGGACCTGCGTCAGAAGTATTTTCTCTACTTCATGTATAAAGAAAGAACCAGGAAAATAATATTTTTACATATTCATCTGCAACTCCAGCTTTTTCTCTCATTAAGTCATAAAACCACACGACATGCTTACATCACTGCCAAAATTCAAAAACTATAAATAGGTCTATAACCTTTTGGTTCAAATTGGAATATGGGATTCTTTTGAAAAGACAGAAAGGAAAATGGAAAATTTATTACTCAAAAAATAAACAATGTCCCTTCTACACAGGCACTGTAGCACATATGTTCAACAGTAACAAAATGTGATGTCAAAAAAAAAAAACAAACCAGAAAATTATGATTTTGGGGTGAGGATATAAACAGCAGGAACAGATGAACATTTAAAAATAAAGAGCCTATTATATTCAAATGAAACAAAGAATGAGGAGAGAAAATAATAGGCTATAAAAATATATCTATCAGCAAAGCTGTTTCAGGACTGAATGTTTCCCCTGTGAGATTCTCAGGAAGCACCAGGCACCCTCCAGGTTTAAAGCTTTCATCCCTGGGCTCTGAGCTATATTGGTTTCCTGTATAAAAGGAATCAGGACGAGAAGAAAACATTTGACCGACTGCCCCAGCAATCACACAATGTTTTATACTTTGTGGAGCGCTGCCTAACACAACAAAACCGAGTATTGTTACAGAGGACTCAAAGAGTCCAACCAATTATGTCCCTTCATGGGTACGGCTATACTCGCCTTTGATCACCAGTTCTAACTACCAGCAGTAAAGCAAACACAGATCTGCAGACAGCATCAATAAACCTTGTAGTGGGAGGGAACAGAGATACTCTGTGCCCAGTTGGCTTTTTTTTCTTTCTTTTTTTTTTCTTTGTTTTTTTTTGTTTTGTTTTTATTTTTTCCTTCTCTAAATCCCCATCAAATTACCTACTGGTTGTCTTCTCTAACTCACAGGCAGATGCAAAGCAAGTGAAGGGTAGCTTTGCTCACTTTTTAAAGCCAGCTGCATAGCATCAAGCAGAAAATTTAATTTCAAAAAGCACACTTCAGCAAAATTCTCTAACCAAAGCAAAATTCAGTCTGCTAATTACCTGGAATTCATCTGTGCTTTTATTAAACTGTTTTTACGCACACACGCACGTAATACACGTATTCGTGATCAAACAGTTTGTAGGAACTCTTTTTGCTTTACTTCATTGTTTATTTACTATGTTGACTCTTTCCTGAAGATTTTCCTGCTCAACATAGCCTAAACACTCCAAATTTTCTGGCGATTTGTGCTGTTCTTTCACTATGATCTCACAGTGCAGGATTTAATCAGTGAAGAGGTTCTGAGGTGAGTGTGTGCTAACTATTGCACTGTAACTTGGACTTTTATGTTCCCACAGTGCAGAAGTTCAACAAAACAGACCTCCTGTACCCAAGAAGCACATAGTCTTTTCAAGCTCAGAGGTGCAGCTTCAGCGTAAAAACCACAGTGATTTTCATCATGCAGAACAGACAGGTTTAAGGCAGAGATCTGAACAAAAGATTAGGAAAGACAGTCTGGTCCAGTGGTTAAGCCATAGCCTGGGACCTAGAAATCCCGGCTCTGCCGGCGCTGCCTGGGATACAGCCTGTGCTGCTGATGTCAGAGCACAGAATCACATTGGCCTTGAGCCTCAGAAATATGCAGAGCCTGAATGCCCTTGAAATCATTTAGAGTCCAGCAAAGTACCTTTGAGGATCTGGACCGTGTTTATTTTGCACTGCAATAACTGGCCATAAAATGAAAGATTATTTCCCCATCTCACCCAATCCACGCCAAATACCCACTGTAACGAGGACACATATCGTACCTGCTAAACCGAGGTGCTGGACCACTTCAAAGAGGCATAAAAACAAAAATTAGGTTTCTTATCAGCCTCAAGCTGCACTTTTAGTCTGAAAGAAGCATAGTCTAAGTAAAAACATGGGGTTGCAACCTCACAGACCCACGAAGAATTAAATAAAATCCAATTCTGTCACCCTTGTGTCTGTGGTCAGATATTTCTTAATAACTGGTGGATGCTAACCGGGCTTTACGCCTGCTGTCTGCTTTGTCTGGCACATGATTCAGCTCTTGCCACTGCATAAAGCGCTCAATTTATTTAGCTGTGTCTCCCTAACTGGCAGGGCCAGTCCTCGCTTCCCTTCCAGCTCTGCCGCTTTAAACACCTCCCAGTGCATTTTGCTTGGGAGAAGCACTGCTCCCATGGCTGGCTAGCAGGAACCCTGTCTCTCATGTGTAAATAAAGGCAAGACAATGCTTTTTTAACCACATTGCCCAGAAAATAAGGATCTCTCAAAAATTTTCCATGTTCTCTGCAGGTAAAAATTCATATACTATTACTTAAAATACTCTGTAACCACCATGCCCATCCAAAATTTACGGTGGGAGAATCTGGAGGAAAGGAGATAATTCTTACTTGTAATGCGCTAAAACAGGAACAACATGACTCGGATTCAGCTTCCAATTTACTATAAACTTCACATATGTTCACACCACATCTTCCCAATACCTCTAGTTCCTTTTGCACATGATCCAGATTATATCTTTTATCTCATAATTTTTCTACCTTATCTATTTAAAATATATTCTGGAGAATAACAAATTTCTTTTGCCAAGAGAATCTACAGCCCTTAGCACAAGAACTTACTGAAAAACATTATTATAACACAGCCACAGCTTTTTCACTTTAGTAGCACTACTTACATCTGGATGAAAAAGTAGTGCATGCCAAATAGGTAGTAAAAGCCAAAACACATGGGTGATAGCCAAAAAGACAACTCAAGCTTTATAATTTACAATCTGTTAAACTCATTCCTTTCCGTTTTTTAAAAAATAGTCAGCATAACTTCTAAGCAAAACCCCGTGAGAAGAGAAGAAACAAAGCACTGAGGAGAGAAAAGTCAAAGAAAAATCAAGCGTAGAATGAATCATAACAGAAATCAAAGCCAAGCCCTTATGTAGAAACGGAGTAGGTAATTCAGTATCTATAGCAAGCAAAGCTGTATTTAAATAATTACAGCCCTATAATAAATTTGGAACGCAGTAGATGTGTGAGCGAGACACAAGGTGAAATTGCATCTAATATGGTGATTCATAGTTACTCAGAAAATCTGGTTGTTACTAACTGGCTGATGCCAAGCTGCATTTTATTCAAACCAATAAAATCTTTTGTGTGGTCTCTTGACCTTGCTAATTGACTAATTTACATTTAAGACAATAATGTTGCTTAGTAATTTAAAAAGGAAGTGTTCCCACCCTGGAGTGTTACCCCTGCATCTCCTCTGAAGAAACTTTAAACTGGAGAATGCTGCAAATGAATGGGAGTTCACTGCAACCCACTTCGTAATTATCTCTCTTAATTGGTTGAGCTCCAGAGTGTTTAAGGCTTTACATACCAATTCTATCCAGCATGCTCAATGGAGGCAAAATCTGGAGTGACCCTGATTTACCTGATTCTGTGGAGGTTAGAGGAAAAGTAAAAGTCTCTCCTAAGCAGGCTCCAGGGTACCAGGATGCAATCCAACACTGTGCAGACGCTTAACATCTTTTCATAGCCTTACATTTAAAAGATCAAATCTATCTTGCTATTCTGGTCATCAAATGTCAGTACAGTACTCAAACAAACAGACGTTGGGACTACTGTGCAGCATCTTCAGCCAGACCTTACTCTACTAGAGGCAGGAACTGTATGGGCTGGGAGAAAAGGCATTCTGCCTTGCAAATCATTCCATCTTTCCTATACTAGTAAGCAAAAGGAGTGAAAAATGCTAAGTGATCTTCAGAAGAAGCTGCCTCTATCTTCTGCTGTGGCATGAATGGAGAACTTAGGCAACTAAACACGCAGAGATAGAGCTGAAGTCAGTAGGCTGTTTTTTCAGCTTCGTATTTTCCTTTCATTTACTGTAAAGACTTGTGCTGAGTTTGTATTTTACATATAATACAGTTGGTCCTATTCAGTCAGTGAGAGACCACAAGTGCTTTCTTGCTAAATATAAAACACATATAAAAACCATCTCAGAATGAGATAGACCCCCTAAACCTCAGGTTTGGTGAATATGACCATACTGACAGGTAGTCCACCAGCTGAGGCCACTTCCATCTGGAGTCTCTGTGGGTGCATAAGAGCAGAAAGCAGAATCAGAACTGCATATGTTAGAAAAGACCTTTAAGATCATCAAGTCCAACCATTAACCTAGCACTGCCAAGCCCACCACTAAACCATGTCCCTAAGCACCACATCTACATGTCTTTTAAATACCTCCAGGGATGGCAGCTCAGCCACTTCCCTAGGCAGCCTGTTCCAGCGCTTGATAACCCTTTCGGTGAAGAATTTTTTCCTAACATCCAATCTAAACCTCCCCTGGCACAACTTGAGGCCATTTCCTCTTGTCCTATTGCTTGTTAATTTGGAGAAGAGACTGACACCCACCTAGCTACAACCTCCTTTCGGGTAGTTGTAGAGAGCAATAAGGTCTCCCCTCAATCTCCTTTTCTCCAGGCTAAACAACCCCAGTTTCCTCAGTCACTTCTCATAAGACTTGCTCTCTAGTGCCTTCACCAGCTTCGTTGCCCTTCTTTGGATGTGCTCCAGCACCTCAATGTCTGTTTTGTAGTGAGAGTCCCAAACCAAGCACAGTATTCAAGGTGTGGTCTCACCAGTGCTGGGTACAGGGGGACAATCACTTCCCTAGCCCTACTGGCCACAATATTTCTGACACAAGCCAGGATGCTACTGGCCTTCTTGGCCACCCTGGGCACCCTGCTGGGTCACGTTCAGCCGGCTATTGACCAACACCCCCAGGTCCTTTTCCACCAGGCAGCTTTTCAGCCACTCTTCCCCAAGCCTGTGGCATTGCATGGGGCTGTTGTGGCCCAAGTGCAGGACATGGCACTGAGCCTTGCTGAACCTTATACAATTGGCTTGGGCCTATCGATCCAGCCTGTCCAGGTCCCTCTGTAGTGCCTTCCTATCCTCAGGCAAATCAATACTCCTGCCCACTTTGGTGTCATCTGCAAACTTACTGAGGGTGCACGTGATCCCCTTATCCAGACCATTGATAAAGACATTTAATATGTGACCAGCCACCAACTAGTTTTAACTCCATTTACCACAACTCTAGGGCCCGGCCATCCATACAGTTTTTCACCCAAAGAGAATGCCTGTCCAAGCCGTAAGTAGCCAATTTCTTCAGGAGAATGCTGTGGGAAATGGTGTCAAAGGCTTTACTGAAGTCCAGGTAGACAACATCTGCAGCCTTTCCCTCATCCACTAAGCAGGTCACCTTGTCATAGAAGGAGATCAGGTTATTCAAGCAGAACTAACCTTTCGTCAACCCATGCTGACTGAGCCTGATCACTTTTTTGTCCTCTATGTGCCATGTGATGTCACTCAGGATGATCTGCTCCATCACCTTCCCTGGCACTGAGGTCACTGTAGTTCCCCAGATCCTCCTTCCAGCCCTTCTTGTAGATGAGTCACATTTGCTAAGTTCCAGTGAACTAGGACCTCCCCAGTTAGCCAGGACTGCTGATAAATGATGGAAAGTGGCTTGGTGAGCACTTCCACTAGCTCCCTCAGTACCCTTGGGTGGATCCCATCCTGCCCCATAGACCTGTGTATGTCTAAGTGGTGTAGAAGGTTGCTAACTAGTTCCCCTTGTATTATGAGGACTTCATTCTGCTCCTTGTCTTCCAGCTCAGGGGGCTGGGTAACTGGAGAACAACTGGTCTTACTATTAAACACTGAGGCAAAGAAGGCATTAAGTACCTCAGCCTTTTCCTCATCCTTTGTCACTATGTTTCCCCCTCATCCAATGAAGGATGGAGATTCTCCTTAGTTGTCCTTTTGTTGCTAATGTATTTATAGGAACATTTTTTATTGTCTTTTATGGCAGTAGCCAGATTAAGTTCTAGTTGGGTTTTGGCCCTTCTAATTTTCTCCCTGCATAGCCTAACCACATCCTTGTAGTCCTCCTGAGTTGTCTGCCCCTTCTTCCAAGGATCATAAACTCTCCTTTCCTTCCTGAGTTCCAGTCAAAGCTTTCTGTTCAGGCTGGTCTTCCCCTACAGCTCATCTTTTGTTACATGGGGACTGCCTGCTCCTGCACCTTTAAGATTTCATTCTTGAAGAACATCCAGGCTTCCTGGACTCCTTTGCCCTTCAGGACTGCCTCCCAAGGGACTTTGTCAACCAGTCTCCTGAACAGGCCAAGGTCTGCCCTCTGAAAGCCCAAGGTAGTAGTTATGCTGACACCCCCTCCTTACTTCCCCAAGAATTGAGAACTCTTATCATTTCATGATCGCTATGCCCAAGACTACCTCCAACCATCATATCACCCACAAGTCCTTCCCTGTTCACAAACAACAGGCTCAGGGGCGCCTTCCCTAATTGACTCACTGTGTCAGGAAGTTATCTTCCCCACATTCCAGGAACCTCCTAGATTTGTTTCCTCTCTGCTGTATTGTATTTCCAGCAGACATCTGGTAAGTTGAAGTCTCCTATGAGAACAAGGGCTAGCGATTGTGAGACTTCTCCCAACTGCTTATAGAATATTTCATCTACCTCTTCATCCTGGTTGGGTGGTCTATAACAGCATCCCACCATGATATCTGCCTTGTTGGCCTTCCCCCTGGATTCTTACCTATAAACACTCAATCGTATCGTCACCATCGTCAAGCTCTAAACAATCAAAACACTCCCTAACATGCAGGGCTACCCCACTGCCTCTCCTTCCTTGCCTATCCCTCCTGAAGAATTTATAGCCATCCATTGCAACACTCCAGTTGTGCGAGTCATCCCACCATGGTTCCGTGATGGCAACAATATCATGGCTTTCCTGCTGCACAACGGCTTCCAGCTCCTCCTGTTTGTTTCCCATGCTGCGTGCATTGGTGTAGGTACACTTCAGTTGGGCTATTGATCCACCACCTTTTTTTTGTGGGAAGCCCTATTTCCTATGTGACCATTGTCAGGTGCTTCCATGGTTTCTAACACATCAATAACTCTTGTGTCTTTGCTGCTACATGGATCTCTATCCCCTGCCTCCACTGAGATGGCAGACTGAAGGATCTTGCTAGAACACCACCCCTCAAACATTGATGTGCCACCCCCAGGCTTATGTCTAGCAAGCCTGGTTTTATCCCTTTCCCTCTTCAAATCTAGTTTAAAGGTCTTTCAATGAGCCCTGCTAACTCCTGTGCAAAGATCCTTTTCCCTTTTTGAAATAGGTGTTCCCTGTCTGTTGCCAGCAGGCCTGGTGCTGTGTAGACTGATGCATGATTAAAAAACCCAAAATTCTGCTGGTGACACCAGGCTTGGAGGCAGGTGTTGATCTGGTGGCTCTTCCTGTTTCTTCCCTCATCATTCCCTCCAACTGGCAGGATAGAGGAGAACACTACTTGTGCTCCTGATCCCTTAACCAATCATCTCAAGACCCTGAAGTCTCTCTTGATTGCCCTCAGAGTTCTTGTTGCAACTTCATCACTGCCTCAGAACCTGGCTCAGTCCACAGGATGCATTGGGAATTACCAGTATCACCAGTTTACACACTTCCGTTCAGTCTCCTGGTTTGCCACCATTTCCTCTGGGTGCAAAGCCACCCTCCTCTACTCCATGCCACAGTGCAATGCTGCATCACTTACATCAGTGAGACTTTGTGGAGGGATGTACATAAATAAAACATATTAGATCTGCAGATCTGAGTTGATAAGAAAAAATGTTTTGCTGTTGGATATTTTTGTGTGCGGAGATGTTTAACCTGGATCATTTCAGCACAGCCTCAAAAATGGCTGCATCAGCACAACCAGAGCTGAAACTGCAGTGCAGAAACAGCCACAAGCAGTAGGGATGGGAAGAAAGAATTTCTTAGTTAGTCTTGTGTCAAATCAAAATTTTTTAAACATCTAATTACATTCTTAGAGTTACCAAAGAATGGAGGAAGGAAGCAATTATTGTTATTGAAGAAAAGATCTGATGTAAATTATTTTATATTGCTTGTACAGGGAACAAGATTTGGACATACTGCATTCACTTCAAGTTCTGTTCTGAATTGAACTAAGGGAATTGTTCCCTAAAGGATTCCTGGGAACCGACTGATTGCAATTGATGAAATCCTCTCAAACTTGCCAATTCTTGAAACATTTCCCATTTTTTTCCCCCAAATGAAGCTGCGTTCATCCAGCAGTGAAGGACACCAAGGCACCTGCAGTAGCTGATGCAGCGTACCCCTCAACAGATGACACACACTCAGATGTGACTGTGATCCTCATGGATTGTGAGTGATATTATAAGTAGTGGCTAAGTTAAAATGCCAGGCACTAGGCAGAGGTGGCTCAAAAGCTGATGCACACACTCATTACAGAAAGTTTTAATACAGAGCAATGTTTCAGCAAGACAGAAGTGCGCGATAACAGCTAACTCCAACAAAAAACAACATCCGCAGTACCTCTGAATCAAGTCACAGAGCTAAACCCACAGCAATGCGTAGAGGAATACTTACTTCAGTTTGCAGCATATAACTGCAAACATACCTCAACTCAGAGGTACTAAGAGAAGGTCATACCATGGAAGTGGTGAGGGCTCAGCCTTTTTATAAAGGAGACCATGTAGTCCCTACCCCTATAGCTGTAGTTTTCCCCAACTAACAGCCCAAGTCGTAAAATGTTGAGTCACCTCTCACTTGAAAAATGTAATGTAGCTCAACTTACACTAGTTGACAAAGTTAGGAATGCTACCGAGAAGACAAATGAGAAGCAACTGTTCACCTTATCTCAGATACAAGAAATAAGGAACATCCAGCAAATTTTTAGGAGAACACAATTAAAACAACATTGGATAAGACAGAAATCCACTGCAATGGGTTGTTGCAGAGGCATTTAAGACAGGAGTTTGTCAGTTTGGACATGTAAGTTCCTTGGTAACTATTATGATCTGAACCTACAGCACAAAAGTCCTGTTTCCCTGCAGCTGTAAGGGTGTATTGCATAGAGCAGTACATGTCGTATTTCCCGCACCCTCTCCAAAGCCACTGGTCCTGTGGGACAGAATACAGGGCAGGAGAGGCAAGATGGACTTTTGGTCAGGAACAGCATAGCTCTTCTGACTGAAGCACGTTTGTACTGTTATTGGTTGTGTTTGCCTGTCACATCTATGGAGACTGCAAACACTGTGCAGTTTTCCTCTGGTGCATACACAGAGCTAGGCACACAGTAGCTAGGTGCTACTGTCATGATTGCAGCCTCCAGATATTACTTACTTCACGGCAAACATAGTAGTATTAACAACTAGTCAGTGACTCATAAGACTCACAGTTATAAATTCCCCATCGAAATCATGGTGGTTGCATGCAGTATAAACTCTTCTGACACACAGCAGGAGCTCTTCCCTCACTCTGGCATATGTGTTCCCACTCTCTCCCATGGACCAGCGCTAACACTTACACAACCTCCTGGGGAGCAGGTTCACAAAGCTCATCACTTCTTTTTCAGGTTATTTTTTGGCTGAATCAGCTCCCTGAAAGAGTGCAGCAGAGTTGCATGAGCATTGGTGCTGCTGCAGAAGAAGGGGTACTCATGTGTTACTGCAGATGGGAGGTAAGGAAAGGATGAGACTGATGGATAGCCTGGAGCATATCCTCAGTCTTGACTAAAAGAGAAGGCTATGGCCATTATGAACCAAAGGGGTATTTTAGGCCACAGAATTGCACGGTCCCAGCCTCAACAACTGCCATCCTGAACCTCTCTGCAAAAATTCAGAAAATAAATTCATAGAATGAGGCTGCGGAGAGACAGGCGGATCAGAGTGCCCCAATGGGCACGTACTTGGCGGACTATGGCAACCCCAGGCATTTACAAAGATAGTGACAACTGCCAGAAATTAACTACTGCTCACAGGAGTCCTCCTTCCAAACATCAAACAGCAGAGGCTACGTTTGGCTCCTAAAAATTAGATACATAGTCAAGTGTGTTCTCTGACAATCCCCTCATCTTACAAGCAGCTCCTTTGCAGGAGGGACTGTGCCCATGGGGCCTGGGGGCAGGAGCCAGCTGGAAGCACTTTGCTGTGCTGGTCAGAGGGTTGCATTTTATACCAGACTGATCAGCAAGACACCGAGAGAACCCAAGTTCTCACGGACATCTTTGGCAATTCATGTTACTGCCAAGTGTATTCCAGGCTCCAAATACAACTTTCTTGTCTGCAAAGCCTTCCCATGGCCTTAGCACACCAGTCACCCAGAAACAAAATTGGATAGTATTTTACTGATAGTCTGAGCAGAGAAGCTTTTCATTTTTCAGATATACATACATTTGGTTCTCAGAATGCACCTCTTAGCAGAAATAGCTGTCAAGAGTAGACAGCAATGAAAAGCTGTAAGTAATACCAGGCTACAATTTATATTCACCAAAACACATAGAGCTATTTAAGAAAAGGCTCCAAAGCAAGGAGTTCTTCCTTCAGAGTTAGGTCCAAGTAATACTTCAAGAGGTTAGAAAAATCTGCCCAAAACATTTCCAAAGAAGCCCCATGATTAGAACAAGAGGTAGTGAATAAATCTTTCAGGACAAAAGGCTCATCTCCTTGCTCCAGGTACTCTGCCCAAGCAGTTTCCATTAACGCATGGCAGGAAGCACGAGGTTCAACAGGGACACTCTGGAGATGGGGAACTAACCGAGGTCAATGGCAAAGGGCTGCGATGGCTTTCTCCACGGCACCTCTGGAACTATTCACCGTTAAACCTTAACCTAGCTTTCAATTTAAACTGATTTACATTTTTTTTTTACTTGCTAATGATATTACCCAAAGCGATTTGTAAAGCCTGGGAGGATTCCCCAGCTGTCTTGGGCTCAGGCCCTTGTCTGAGTGCAGGGACACGAGGCCCAGGGTTTGGCCGTCACTCATACCTCAACAGCTATCGATCACACCAGTTCATATCACAGAAAAATGTTCCAAACAGTTAAAATATTCACCCTCAAACCACTCAAGTTCAATTTCTCTCACAGAAAAAAAAAAAAAAAAAATCAAAAGAAACACTGGCGTGTTTCTTCAAATCAAAACATTGTCACATCAGACACTGGCACAAGTTCAGACCTAGCATTTGTGGGCCTGGATCAAAGCAGAAGCCCCAGACTTAAAACCCAAGGAATGAACAGGTCTGGATCTCTGTGCTGTGTTTTTTTGAAAAGCAGTGTCTTTCCTACCGTGTACATTTCTTAAAGGTAATGGGTTAGGCATTTCCTAACATAACAGGAGGGTGCAGAAGCACAGCACTCCCAGGAATTGCACTCAGGCGGAGCAGAGATCACCAAGACGTGGGGCAACCAAGAAGGCACTGAAGGAAGAAGCATAAAGAACTGGTGAAGGCAGAGAGCTGGAGGGAAAACTGTTCATAAAAAAGTATTGCAGTACCTCCAAGCAGGTGCTGGGAGCCTCAGGCAAGCGGCTGTTGTGTTGGCCAGCAAGCAACACCATGGTTTACTACTTAAAATGATGAAGAGAGCTCCTGCTCCTATGGCCCTCAGGAGTATCTGCTCAATAGACACTCTGAAAGTCACCCTTCTCCCGCCACCACCCCCTGTGTGTAACATCAGTACAGTGCTACAAAATGTGGCACAGGGGCAGCACTTGTGGAGGCCTGCCCAAGTATTTTTAATCACGGTGTTTTCTGAAGTTGCTCAGAGCAGATTATACACGTAGATGTAAAAATGCCTGAGGTAAAACCCTGGCCCTGTCACATTAACACCACCCATGGACAAAGGCTTGCTGGAGCTCTGCACAAAAAAAAAGGACCATGCATGCAATTTTGGCTGTATATGGAGAAACCAGGAAATTATTTCAGCCTATGGCCCCCAGATTCCTAGTCCCTGGCCTGAACCATGGCTAAATAATATCCAGGAAAATGTCAGGGGGCTGAAACACTCAGGTCTACAAGCTGGCCTCTGCCTCCACCGGAATGGTTGTAGGACTCTGCAAAAGGTTGACAACAACTGAGACTGTTGACATTCAGTTGTCAGCTTCCCACTATCTCTTTTAACATCATTTGAACCCTGCCCGCTGCTGAAAATGTGTGTAAATGTCAGAGACTGAGGGCCTTGCAGCAAGGTCAAAACCACATGCAGGCGATGCTGAGCACTAGGAGTTACAGCCAGCTGGGATGGAGCAACCTGCCACCCTCTCACAGGCTTGGGGACTCACCCCAACAGGACCTGGGGGAGCCCCTGGTGCTGAGGATCAGCTTCTCCAGAGGCAACAGGATCAAAGGCAATATTGAACCATCACTCCACCATGGTCCTGCTCACTTCAAGAATATATTTCTTGTGTCAGGAAAAGCAGAGAATCTGTGTGGACTGTGGGGGAAAAAAAAAAAAAAAATCTCATTTTCTCCTTTCTCTTGTACTTCAGTCAGTCACAATTTGCTTTCTTCCTGTAAAAATCCAAGGGTGACAGCCTAGACAGTGTCACAGAAAGCATGCAGGCCCAGGGGAAGGTGACTCTAAATAACCTAAAGTGCTATTTAGTTTGCCTGAGCTCAGACAAAACAGAAAATTGAGAGAAATTTGTAGAGCAAAAAAGGAGAACAGATCATTTCAACATATGCAAGGAGGTGTAAGGAAATGCTGAAGGGTTCCCATCCAGAATGTCACTCTAAAGTCCTCTATAACAACACTGAAAAAAATCTTCAGGATATTTGGAGAAAATAATATCAGTGTATATCATGCATTTCATAACAATTCTTTGTTAAACCAATCTGCCAGACTCCCATGGGGTCTACGTTCAGATTTTGTGGGCACTTCCAGTTCAACATAGATTTACCCAATTTCCGGCTTCAAGACACACCAATCTTTTAGGAAAGCTTAAATGTGGAGACTAGGTGGTGTATGCTTGGGTAACTCAGCTAGGCCAGTCATCAATTGCTTCACAAAGATGCAAACATACCACAAGTTTGCGGCACATTTGCCTTACCCTGTAACGTCTGCAATCAAGGATGACCACAGAAAGCATGCCAGGCATTTCCATCCAGATGCTAAATTGGAACCATTTTGCTTATAGAAAATCTGCCAATTATAAAAATAACTTAATTCCAGGTGGTTAGTGGTGGGTTGGGGTCAACAGAACGTTAGTACTGCTGTCCACACAAAAACATCATGTTTTAGCCAAGAACATTTAAAAAGAAAAA
Source organism: Aramus guarauna (assembly GCA_013400195.1). NCBI lineage: Eukaryota > Metazoa > Chordata > Aves > Gruiformes > Aramidae > Aramus > Aramus guarauna. The sequence continues at coordinate 1,239,580 of VXBL01004432.1, forward strand.
TCTGGATGACATATGAGGAACACCTACAATTTTCTGTACATGATCTGCTGAATGTATTGCTCCAGCTGATCTGAATTATATCCTGCATTTGCAGATTTATTTCAAAGGACATTTATAACTAACAGAAGAAAAACCTGAAATAAGAGTCTTCATTTCCACAGAGTCATCCTCCTGTGAATAAAGGCTATTGCTTCTTTTGAGAGAAGAAGAAATCACAATGTCAATGCCAATAACATGTGAAAGCTAACAGCCAGCTTAGGTCAGAGCAGATCTCTTGCTAAGACTTGACGAACTTTTCAAATGTGACTAATTTGCTGCTACAAATAACTTTATCAAGGACAACCGTATGGTATCAGGCTCTTTCTGATGTCTCTACCCTAAACGCTCCAGTTATTCAGTTACACCAATAAACATTACAACTAATTTGAAAGAGTACTGGAGATGGGCTGGTTTATTAAAATGAACAAAAATGTATATTTATTTTTTAAAGTTTAAGGGCCATCCCTCGAAGCATGACCAATGCAAGGATGCGTGGTTCATTCCTTCTCCAATACACCATGGGCTGATACACCTTTGTGTCATGTTCTGTTTCAGCAGTAAAGCTGTTAGCTCTTTGAAGGGTGACACTGCCATGTTGTGATGTCCTCAACTGCCATTTCACAATCTTACATGGCAAGTTAGTACCAACAGGCCTGGTTTATGCAGGTACAGTTAACCCCTGCCCACAGACTACCCCATCATATTTGTGCTGGACTGTACCAGAGCCTTTCCAAGGAAAGGTGGTGAGAGTCTTGCACATCTCTGTGCAGCCAGCCTGGGGCTGAAGCACTTGCACCTCTTCTGCCAAAGACCACACAGAGTTGCAAGTGAAGCACAGAGGTGTTGGAAAGCATGTGGATAACACCAGATGCAAGCTGGGAAGGGGCCATTCCCACAGTCACACATGCTTCTGAACTTCCACAATTCACTATCTACAGGATTTTACTAGGTGAAAAATTGTTTGACCTTACATTGTGAGCAAAGAAAGCCTTCCCAATAAAGCAATAGGTTCATTCTCTGTTAACTCTATCTATGTTTTGAACTAAAGAGGGCAAAAAGAAAAAAGCACAAAAGGTGAGGATTAAATGACAAGTGAAAAAGACATAAGGGCAGAAAGTTTAAGGGTAAAACCTGCAACCTTCTTCCTTTAGTAAAGGAAAAAACTTTCCTCTACTCATACTATGTACTACTGATATTCATTAGACACCTGATTGTTCAAACTCACTGAAGCTGTGTACACAGTATGAAACACAAACTTTCTCCTTCATACTTTCAATAAATTAAGAACATAATTCTCTGCCCAAATTCTTGGGTCACCTTGAGAGGCAAAGGTCCCAACCCTGACCTCCAGCACAACATAAGTAACAGGAACTTGGCTAGCTGATGTGAAACAGAGTTTCCAAAACGCTTGTCACGTGAGCCTTAACATAGCCATGATAAATGCTTTTCAGAACCAAAACAAATGAGAACCCTAGAGTCCCCTGGAAGTCCAGTCTAAGGAAATTAATCTATGATTAACATTTTTTCATCATATTCAACAGACACAATGTTTCTTCTTTGAGAAGATGGTGTTTTCATGATGGTTATTGGGAGATTGGGAATAAATCTCCCTTCATCTTGATTATTTATTTCCCCCCTCAGTAAGTTCTCATACGACCTTTACAGTGCCAGAGTGACTCACAGCAGTGCATTCAACAGTGTGGCCAACATCTATCATGTGTGCTTTGCCCTCCCTCTGAATGAATTTGGGAGTCCCGCATCTGCACTCTAATCTCGTGTTTTAGCCCACATACCACTGGTTGTTTATGGTAACAACAGGCGATGATACAGCTTGTGCTAAAAGCAGTTCCTGTTTCACAGTCCCATATTAAGACCCTACTGGGGAAGCTATGCGTCGGAATTGAGTCATTCTCAGTTAGTTCATCATTGCCAGAAGTAGCATGTCCCATGCTCCAGCCCTGCCCTTTTTTTCTCTCCATCCCAGTCACACTATCGCACCCTTTCTCTTGCATCATACTAATGTTCATCAGAGCCTTCACTGAGCTAATTCAGTTCGTTAACCCAGGAGCAAACAATTCACTTTTTTGTCATGTTAGTTTTCTTCCAGGCCAGTGAGTTGAATCCGTTTCACTCAGGGCTCAACCAACACTAGACTTGATGCCGGCCAGGAAAGAAGAGCAGTAAGCTGCGGATGGGGCACCAGATGTCCCCTGTACAAAAAGAGACCTGATCAGCTGTAACATGTCGCTTTACCTTCAGCAACCTGAACCCAACTGAAGAAGGCTTCTTTGCAGCCCAGGAGTGAAACTGCCAGCTGCAGCTCTCCTCGAGCTCTCAGAGGTCTGCCACAAACCCTTACTCCAGGCCAGTAAGGACCCTGAAAACCAACAGGGAGACTCTGAACCTAACCTAATAGCCTATGGAAAGCCAGGGCAAAAAGTTAAGTTTGATGCATTCATGACAGCTACCCTTAGTGGAGCAACACACACTGCAGCTTTCTGTGTTTCCCAATGGCTAACAGTTTTAAGACTGCTTGTATCATCAACTAGGCATTTCATCACCCACAACCAACTTGAAAAAAAAAAAAAACAGGTCTGCACAGAGTGAGGAGTGACAAAGGAGATAATGGAAGGCACAAAGTTTGCCATATTCTTAATCCTAGAGGCCTCCCTCTTTCTATGCTTATTGCAGATCAACTGCCTCTCCTTGATTACTCCTGCTTCTTGCCAGCTTTTTTTACACAACTTTTTCCTATTTGCCTCCCTCCTCATGCAGAGACCCTCCCTAAATAACTCTACAGCTGCCACAGCCTGTTCCTTTTATAAAGCCTTTAAGATCATTTCTCTACCATACATGTTTACAAGAAATCAACTACTAATTAATAGCCAGGAAGCAAAAAGCTAACACTTATATGTTTGTCTTTGCATATGAATATGTATCAAATGTGTATATATATATAATTAAATATGCAAGGTATATTTAATATCACTGTTTCCTCTCTCCACTCATTCATGGTATGCCAGGGCATCTATCCAAACTGCACTAGAGCTTAATTCCTATGACTTGTTGGGAAATCTCATTTTAAGGTGCAGTGCTTTAATACACAAGAGGTTCATATAATTCCATCCAGTTTATCCACACAAAAAATAACGCACATCACTGAACCTGACTATGTGAACCGATACAACCTTCCAACAATGAAAGCAATTTGTTACTTTTTCTCTAACAACAGCTAGGATGGAAAGGTTCCTTCTCCACAGCTGTTTCTTGAAAACCTACCCGTACACTACAATGACTGACAGACCTTTCAATAGAGTAGGTTGGATGCTTATTCATCAAGAATTGATCCAAGCCCTTGATGACCTGATAAAAGATGCAGTTGACTGCTTTGTAAAACAGCCAGGATTTCAAAGACTGTGTAAAACAGTGGATAGGATAGTATTTAACTGGTTTTATCAAAAGCACAGTTAATCTGCATAACTCATTTGTTCAGTGATAGTCATCTACATATTAGCCTTACCCACAAAATCTGACCTCCGTTACATGTAAGGTTTCAGCTTAATTTTTGGCTTCTCTTCCTACTGTGTTTTGCATCCCAAATGCATGGCTTGTAACTTCCCAGCCAAACTAAATGGGTTCAATTCATGGAGCAGTTAAAGCTTGTGCAAGCAGCTCGCTTGAAGCCTTTCTCTGCCACCACCACGGCATCCGTGATACCATCAGGACTGGGTAGAGTTACCATCTATAACAGAAGCTTTTCCAAAACCCACTCTTGCCACCTTTCAACTCCACAAGGAACCAAAGCACCGCTGCTGTGCAGGGAAAACCCCTGCTGGAAAGGCAACTCTGAAAATTATAGAGGAGGAAAGCAGACAGGTCCCTTTAGGTGGTAAAAGAGGTTACGGTTTCCTTCCAATAACAGTCACCATATCCTTTGATATTCTATCTACTTTATCATTTTCCCCAGTTTTGCAGAATAGCAGCTGTTGTAACACAGAGCCCATCCTCTGCACTGCCTGTCACTGCGCGGAGGGAGATCCGCAAGGATGGAGCAAGCACTTGTCGGGAGCCTTCAGCTTGCCTCAGCTACGAGGCAAAAGATGAGTCACTACCCGACCCGGGAGTCAGGGGTCACCCCCGCCGGGGAGTCACTGTGTTGTTCGGTCCACTCGCAGCTAATCCCCAGTGAGTGGCTCTCACTAAAGGATTTCTTTATCCCCTTGGCTGAAAAAAAATAACAACAGTATTAACAAGCCCGGTAAAAATCCATGACTCAGGCAAATCCTTAAGGGTCAAGTGGGGAGGGGGAGGAACATAAACTAATCCAAGAGTCCAAAATGTCTTTTGCCAAAGCCTTTTAAAAAACAAAAACTTCACTAGGGTCCCCTCGTTAGTGGCGATTACAGGGGAGGCATTTCTTTCTTTCTTAACTAAGAATCTCTTCTCAACAACACAAACAAGGGTGCCCATTGACGTGGTGCAGTGCTTTCTAATCCATCTGACCAGCTGGCTTTGGATGTCTTTTATACATACTGCGGGAGGAAAACGAAAGGCTTCTCCAGGAGAAGAGCCCCCGTCTTCTCAGCGGAAATACTGGTTTGACTGCTGGATGGACTACAGCGTTCCTGCGGAATAGACACAAATTCTTCTTTAATAGAAACATTTACAGTACATGGTTTTGAATATCAGCAATGACTCACAGAAGTTATAAATGCTCGTTTCCTCCTTTTTTTCCCCCCAGAGAAAATTATAAACATCTTAGACGTTGGTTCTGCCACTAGTTTCTGGATCTGAAAACATCAGCCCAGGTTTCCTGGGGTTAAAATAAAAGCATTAGTGATGTCACTAAATTTCAGTAGATGGCTCACAAATGAGCATAAGGACAGCACAGGGCAGCACATACGCAACAGAAAGCAAAAGGTACATAGGAAGGGCCTGGATGGACCTGTGTATTGCCTGCAATACCAGCTCACAGTGCTCATTTTCTGGAGTCCTATGTGGGAGAGAGGAACCCTCAGCGGCTGTCACACCCCTTTCAGTGGTTTCTAGCTTGGGCCAGCACGAATGTAACAGCTCAGAGCTGCAGAAAGCAAGCACCTCCCTCCGTCCCCTGTCCCAGCCATATGGCCCAGTCCCCTCCAAAGGGCATCATCTCTAGTATTCACTTTTCCTTTCAGAGAGCAAATAATAGCCAAAAAGCTAGCAAATGAACCAAGACAAAAGAGGAGCTGTCAAGTACCACAACAGCCAGGAACAAACATGGATGTGAGGGCAGGATCCTCCCATTTCTGTACCATCAGTATTCAGCACTTTTGCTGTAGGCTTTCCTGTCCTACTGTCCACGCGTGTTCTCCCATATTGTTATTTTTGTTTTCAAATACCAATGTACAAACCATAGCAACAGTACTGGACCCAGTACAGCTCTTTTGACTGAATAGTAACTCTTGTAGGAAGAAAATTTACATTTCACTTCCAAAATTTGTATATGGATTCATGTGTCATGAGTTTCTATGTAGCACATTTCAAACTTGGGAACGTTCACTGAAGACTGGTACAGAGCACTGAACATGCCTGAAGCAAACGAATTTGAAATTTTACACTAGACAACATAGCTTTTCCCTAAATACCTTCTACTCAGCTAGCTTAAGTTGTCTGAAATTTTTATGGACTTCAATATTTTTGCTGCTTTATATGATTCACATCAAATAACATGAATGCTGTCTCCCTTGCTGTTTCACACATCATTTTATTTCACATCCCATGGCCTTTTAACCAAAGAAATTGTCTCCATTTTGCTTCACATCAGCAAGTGGAAAGGTTTCCAAACCATTGTTTCCCTAGCAAAACTCTGGGCTCTAGCCCTAATTTGAGGGGCGGAGGTGTAGGTGCTGTTAGGGGCAGCACCAGGAAGTGCTGCAGCAGTGCAGATCTTTGTTAGAGCAGGTGCAAGATGAGGCTTGGACTCAGTAATTCACTGTTTTGTTGAATGCTGTTAGGATTCACAGCTGTGTTTTGACCAGCTTCCATAACCTCATGCCTACATGGGAGCCCTTTTCAGGCACGGCTTCCACTGAGCCTCTGAAGCAGCACAAAGCCTTCAATAGTGCACACATGGCAGGGCTAGTGCAAATACAACCTTTACAGGCTTTGAAGATGTGAGTCAGAGCTCACCTCTTTCTGCAGACTCCTTCCCCTCCCTTCGCATCAGAAATATTTCCATCTGCCTGCTGGTGAAAGGTGTCTTCTAAAGCAATATATATTCAGATGTTTGGGTTACATCTGTAAGGACTATTCTGCCCTAAATTAGAAACAACACAGAAAAAAATATTTGAAAGGTGCTAGTGAAGGAAATTTTAACTTTATGAGCAATTAAAACTCATATGATTACTGTTCTGTGTTTTCAAAGAACATATGCATGTATCTATATTAAAATGATTGGGAGGCACGACTGAGAACTAGCATTTAATCCTAGAAACTTTGAAAAAATAGTTTAGTCATTGTTCACATGGTCCCAATCCTTTCCAGAGTTGACAACTCTGAGGATGAAGTCACTTAGCCTTGTGCAATGCAGGAGTGAAACAACACGGGGAAGCACTGCACAGGGCAGCCTGGGTGAAGATACACATCTACAGGGAGCACTCCAGCTATTCTTTACCTCTTAAGCCAGTTTCCCCTCAAAGCTGTGAGTGAAGGAAACAAAAAGCTGGATACTTAAGGCTTTTTAAACATAACTAGGCTGCTTCATTTTTCATGTCTTTCATTTGCCTGGGCTTTGCAATTTGCCTCCAACCTCCCCACTGTGAAGTCCTCAGTCAAGTCTAACCTGTTTGCCATTTGTGTGTGTGCTCTTAGACCCAAACCCAGCCAACAGTTTAGAGTAAACAGACCTGCCCAGGGAGGAGCTGGAATTTAAACTGCAAATCATGTCTGTCCCAAACAATTACTCCCTCTCCAGGTGAGGGAATGCAGCAACATTTCTGGTGTCTAAGCAAATTTCACTGCAGCAGTTTGAAAGATGGGAGATTGGTCTTTTTTCATCATGAGTGGGGCGGTGCCTTAGAGACACTCATCAACAAAAAAAAAACTGCTTAGCTAACTAGTCTGTTCCTTTTGCTTACCTACTGCTGATTTGTTGAGCTAATATTTTAAGAACAGTGGGTACATCCTGGAACCACCCTCTTACCTCAATGATTATGTCTAAATTGTTCTGCTGAGTATCTTACATAAGACTTGCATAAGTAATGCATTCTGCTCCTGGTAAATTTGGTTGCTCTAGCTAATGAGGAGTACCACACGGTGAACTTCCCAGACTGCAGAGCTGCAAAATGCCCTAAACTGCACTGCTTGGCACAGTGCTCATCCTTCTTTAGCACAAGACTGACCTTTCAAAGAAGATTAAACCTAGGCAAACAATTGAAAAGCCTAAGCAAGCTGAGACCTGGCAACAAAGGCAAACACTAGCACAAAGGAATCACAAAGGGGAAAGAAAAGGGTAGGAATAAATAAGGGATACGGATAATCACTCTCTGTCTGAGAAAGCAGAGACAGACCTGAGCATAGAGGGGTTTCAGCATGGAGAACTAAGACCTCCTCCCTCCATCTCCCTCTCTCACCACCACTGGTTTAGGGATGCTCAGATTTGGATCTGTGAGCTCACCTGCTACATATGCATGTTCCAATTACACCAGGTAGTCCACTCACCTCTTGACCGCATCATTTGAAATGTAAATGACAGGTCTCAGATAAAGGCTACCTATATTTGCAGGAAGAGCGTGTCCCATGCAAAACTTGCACATCCTGCTCCCAACAGGAAAACTTCTCTCTCCTGGATTGACTTAGAAGATTTCTCTGAAGACAGGTAGGGTGGTAGAGGCTGCGGAGGGCAAGCTACATAATTAGTGTGGAGGGGTATCAATTCCAGGCTATAAACTGGAAGAGTACCTTCAGAGAGCTCCATTAAAATACTGAGTATTACTCATGATTTCATCTTTTCTGTCTCTTTTCCCAAAGCCCAAGGATTCAGGCTTTGTATGCCTAGAAATGGAAGAAGATAACACACACAAAATACATGGCCCATATTTGTCACACGTATCCTGTTACTCATAAATGAGAACTCATTGGAAATTAAAATGGATAAAAAAAATTTATACCAGCCAATGATACTCTGATAATCATATAGACAATATGCATGACCTTCTGTATTGGACAGTATGTACAGTATGGTACAATGTACAATATGGTAGCCAATGGGACTAAAATAAAAAAAACCAAACACAACAACAAACAACAAAACAAAACAAAAACAACCCACAAAACTCAGAGTGGTTGTGAAATAAAGTAATGAAGGTAGATGGTGCAACCATCATTTGCCTCCCTTGTCATTACGAGGCAGTCCTTATTACACGATCACACACTGTTTTTGCCTAGACTCCTGCCTCATTCACTGCATAATTATAATGAAAATGAAGGTAAATGTTTTAATGCTAAACGTCCTGGAAGCTTAACCTAGGAGTCACTACAGCTTCGCTTACAAGACACATAGCACATGTTTCTGTCTACACTGAAACACAGTCAAAGCTAAAAAGCGTGTGTTAAGCACCAGGTATTTTATTTGGTGTGATCAGCCTGGTTATATAACGCAGGTCCAGCCCGGGAGAGGAGCAAATTTTGGATCCCGATTCACTTTGTTGTCGGCAGGTGCTACGTTGTGTTGTGACTTGTTCCAGCCACACCTATAATCACACAGCGAGCTACAGGTAACTCCTGAGATTGCCTTTTATCTTTAATCGCTTCCTCTTCACACTTCATTCTGCCAACAGCTCCTGTCAGGATTATTGCTGTTTATTTCCCATGAATATCTAAGAATATCATTCATCCCAGCAATAAAGGTTTCCATGCAGCAAGGCATGTTTCAGAAGTGACCTGCAGTATTTCCTAAAAGGTTACTTGACTGACTTGTTAGTTGGGAAAATAAACAGGAAGACCTACATTGTCTGTCATAAAAAGCAACAGTATTAGGCAAGCAGAGATCACTGAAGCAGTTATTCCAGTGTAGTCCTCTAGAAATTAAAGTCTCGTACACAGATTAAATCATCTACTAGTAGCACCAGTACTATGGGTATGATCTTGAAAGTTCTTAGTCAGGTTGAGTTGTTTCCTGTTACAAATACTCAGATGAGACACAGTTGCAGATTTTAGATAGACTGCATTGGTCACTACTCAGATCCAAAATTTCTAAGAGATGCTGGTTTTATTTGTGATCCTAACTGCACAGTACAATGAATCATACCACAGCCTCTTAGAAGTCCACATCTCCCTTTCCCAGCTACGCATAACGATACCTAAATGGTCAGCCTAACTGCTTTAAAGATAAACCTCAAGAGCCTAGTAACTAACTTTTCTCTTATGAGGACACACAGGTGTCAGCAGCAATAAATCCTGTCACCCTTGCTGCATCCCGCCACGCGACCGACACAACAGATGGACATCACTGATCTTCTGGAATTGTTTGACAAGCACTTCAAAATTACCAGAATCTGTTTGGGAAGCCACATGGCAAACCCATATCGGGTATTTGTGCACCTGAAAACAAACAATTTTTTACTGCAGAGAGAAATAATACAAAAATGAGGGCACAGTAAATGAAACTGTGAGAAGGTTACTCTGAAACAAAGAGAAAAAGGACTGTTTCTTGTACTAGTTGTTATTCAGCTGTGGAGCACGTTGCCCCAGGATACTGCAGATGTCAGGGTTGAAAGGAGTCCCAAAGCAATTGCTCAAAGCCGTATAGGAGAGATCCATCAAGGGCTACTAACCTCAAGGACACCTCCTCTGGCTCCAGAATGCAACACACTACTGAAAACTGGAAGAGTACACTATAAAAGCATCACTAAGTCTGTCCTGCTCTTTTAGTTCACTACTGACCACTGTCAGAGGCAGGAGAGCAGGAACTGTTCTTATATTGTTATTATTACATTCCCTACTAGGCAAAGATTTCCAAGGAAAGCTCGGCTTTTCACCATTCTTCATATGCCTCCTGTTTCCACTGGAGCGGATGCAACTGTGATAACCTCAGTTCGGATGTGCCGCCCCTGCGAAGGACTGCCAACAAATAGGAGCAAAATGATGGAAACTGGACACTCTAGAGCTTGCAAGTCTCAGCATTCAGCCCCTGCTCAACATCTCTGTTGGCCCCACAGAGTCTGTGAGAATTATTCTGCATCTTCCATTTAATTCTGTCTCTCAAGTAACAATCTTGTCTCTAACCAGACTCATCTGCTCCCCAGGATGACACAAAGTAACCCTTCAGCCTTGTAGTGGTCATGGGCATTTCCCAGAACTGCTCTTTTCACCTTCTGTTTAAAAGTGTCCAGCTTTATATTCACTGTAAGCTGGAGTGTTATTCACCGCTGCTTGGAGCTTCCCCTAGTATCCTTACTCACTTTTAGAAATAAGACTTCTCTGCCTGAGTCAACTGAAAACTACCGAAAACATCAAGTATGTAAAAACTATTGCCAGAAATAGTCACATTGCTTTCAGACAATCTTACTTCTGGCAGGCACCCCTTGAATGCAGAAACTAAAGCAATTTCTAAGTCTCTGTCTATCCTCCATGCTTATCAGTATTTGATAACATTGGTTTCTGCATAACGCAATGAGTTGCAATTACACCCTTAAGAGGCTTTCAAAGGGACAGTCCTCTCCTTATAACTTTGGTGTATAAACTGACTACATTCTGCCTTATCCCTTGCAAAAACGTTCTTAGCATTTACTACCTCAGTGACTCCATCTTCCACTTTGTGATGGGGGATCAGCATTCCACATATGCAAGAAATAACGAGAGCTACATGAAGGATCAAAATAGATCCCTGTCCCTTTGGATGGGCTGATTAGCCACAGGCTTCAGGGACCTTCAGGCTCCACGCTACCAAATGTAATACTTGTTTTGTACTTGGCACTATTGATCCTCCTACCTCTTCACCTATAAATTATGGCAGCTACCCCTGGGGGTGAACATCCAAGCATGTTCAGCTCTTCCTTCTTAAGAAAATCTTAGACAGCAGTTAGGAGGTGACTTCATGGTTTTAAGTAAAACAATACTGATTTTTATAATGAGTCTAACCACAGTCTAAAGATAGCACATCGCATTTTACCCTTACTTCATGAGTGGCATTCATGTCGGCATTCTCTTTATCACTACACCATGAACGAAAGACAAAGTTTGCCATATCCTGTAAATTATGAAACCTTGATCTCTAGTCAAACCATTTGTCTAGTTGAGGAGTTGCTGCTTTGCACACAAGAAAGAGATACTAGACTTTGCTAGTACTTGGAGAAGCAGCAAAGTGACAGCCAGCTACTTTAGAAAAGCATCACTCATTAACCACTGAGTGGTGGTTCTTCTGCATTGCTATTGAGGCAAACAGCTATCTACAAACAAAGTACAGAGAACCAGGATGAATCAGAGAATCAGAGTATGTCAAATACTTACTTTTTAACAGAAGTCAGCCAGCAAGCCAACAGGACTCTAAACTGGAATCTTTTTTTCTTAAATTTCCCTCTAGGAAGGATTTTATAAAATGGTGGGAACTCAGTAAAGCTTAGACCTTTATCTAACACCTCATGGTATAAGATATCAATAGAGATTTTTAAAGACTGCAAGTATTTGAACGTGCAGGAAAAAATACTCTCAGCAACAATATTTTCAGCTTTTGCCGGGCTGGTTGGTCCAATGTTTTGGTAGACACATTTGACTTCCTCAGTGTACTCCTTACCTTGTTTCACACAACAGGAGTTTGAAAACCCAAAATGTTTAATGGTTTATTTTAACTTATGTCACTAAGGTATACAAACATCTCTTAAACAGTGCCCTGGAAACAGAACAAAAATCAATCCTTTCCACATGGACACTTGTTTCTTTAGATCTTCCTTTCAAGCAGCGTAGTTTTTGTGTCTTCTCCCTACAATACACAGAAGGAAACAACTCAAGCTAGAGGCAATGTTGCCAAGCATGTTTCCTTTCATTTGGGGTGAATCCTTCTGGCAAGCTTTTATATGCTCTGGAAAACATATGCTGTTATAACTTCGCAGCTGCTCTTGACCATAGCAGTCCTTGCTGAATCTGGTCCAGCGTAGGTCACCAAGAGTCAATGCTAGAACAAACACTTCTTAGCTGTTAGCAATTGCACCATCACATCACTTCCCAGCATAGTGTCTTATCACTGATCATCTGAGGACAGAGATTTTTGTTAATTTGCCAGATGGAGCTTAGTAGGGCGAGTTCTTTCTGGAATACCTGAAGGAGAGAAAAGCTACACAAGGCCTTCTTTCTCATTTTTATTTTTACTGAAAAGTAAAGCAATCAGTGCTAGCTTTGCAAGAAGATCCTCAGGGTTATCCATAAAACCAGAGAACCCCAAGTAAGTAAATGCCTAAAATAAAATAAAACCCAGTAACAAATGCATTGTTTTCTCTTGCTTCTAACACAATACATCCCACTAAACCCCTAAAACCAATACTGAATATATTTAATTGTGATCATGCTGAACACAAGATTACCAGAGCCAAAAAATGTCTTGGACTTGAATCATCAATTGTTTTCCATTTTGAAAACTTCACAATGAACGTGGCTGGAGTCTTGGCTTCCACTCCCTGAATGAATCCCAGCATCAGCTCCTTCAGTCCCCAAAACTGAAGTGACCCAGATGCTGCAGAGGTCAGTGCAACCAAGAACCACCACTGAATTTACTATTTTTGCTATTGTAATGCCCAAAGCCTTTAGTCCTGGGGCAGGGCCCCCACTGCATTAAGCAATGCGCAAACAATCTTGAAGAAGTAGTCCCTGCACCAAAGAGCTTATAGTACAAGTTTTAGCAGATTCCATGTCGTGGTTTAACCCCAGCCAGCAGCTCAGCCCCACGCAGCCTCTCACTCACTCCCCCCACCGGGATCGGGGAGAAAATCAGAAGAGTGAAAAGTGNCAAAGGAAATTAACTCTACACCAGCCAAAACCAGCACACTCCATCAGCTACAGAAAACAGGCAAGGGCGGCAGAAGGGGAACCTGGTAACCCAAACGCAAGCACGTACTGGCACAATGAGCATTAGTCATGGCTTACCACCAACTAATCTCAAAACAAAATATTTTCCAGTAACAGTTCTCACTTTTACCAACGAAGACATAACAGAGCATTTTTTTTCCTCTCTGGGCTCTCGGTACTGAACCACCTACAGATAGAAAACCCTTCTCTTTTTTTGCTAGCGCCATACCGTTTTCTGCATCTTGTGCACTGGGTGGGATGGGTAGGGGGGGAGAAGCTACATCAGCAAAAAAAAAAAAGTAAACCATGGCAAGCCAATCAATTAGAAGTAAGCTGGCCTTTCTTTTCATAGTGAAAAGGGTTTCTTTCTTCCCCCGTAAGAGTGAGAAAACTCAAAAACTTGGTCTTATAAGGAGGTGTCAATGAGGTCCTTTATGTAAAAGCTGCATTTAAGAGGGAAAACTCACAGTTCTCAAAAGCACATTGCTTTTTCCTCCTGTGTGCTTTGTTCAGCGCCTGCTGCTATATGTGTATTCACGGGACCAGCTTTTATTAATAAGATTTGGTACTCCGCATGATAGCTCAGAGAGAATGGGTGATCTTCTATGCCTTATTTATTATTTTACTAAATTTGAAGGGTCCTAAGCTTACATGCTTAGGCTCTCAAGTGTCCTGCTGGGTTGGAAAGGCAAGCCACCAATGATGGCACAAGGTGCAGTTTGGGTCCAGAGGGGGGGGCTGTAAACACGCCATGAGGGCTCTCTCCTGGTGGGACGTGAGCTTGGGGAGCTCAGCTTTGCTCAGCTGAGGATTAGCCCCTGTTGTCAAGAGGCCCTATGGCTATGCGATTCAGTCCATCACTTTTTGTTTTCACCTTGGGCTGGGAACTGCAGAAAGGAGTTGCCCTTTAGCCCCTCTAGCACAGGGCTGGTTTGGGTCAGATCTCTGGAATTCCTGGATCCTAAAGTAGACTTCAAAAATGCAGGAGAAGCTGGACTCCCCTTGCAAAGCAGTGCTACAACACACATAAAAGCCTATATTTTATATTAAATTAGGAAGTGCTTTTCTCCACTTCTCCCTAAGCTGAGCAATACTAGGTGAGCCAAGCAAAGTAAGTGGATTCATGTGCTCTAAGAGCACACCATCCAAATAGACTTGAATCCTTCTTCCGTTCAGAGCAAGGCTTTATTTATGAATTAACTATATATTCCTCCATGGTCACAGTGCAAGAAAAACATTCATTCTCTCCTTGGCATGATACTATCATTCTCCAAGCTTCCTCAGTATAGTGGGTTCAGGGTAAATTCCCCATTTGGCCTGCCCTTACAGTTCCCAACAAATGAGTCCTAGAATGACAGAGCACCATTTTATTGAACTAACTAGCTGCTTTTGGCTTTCTTCTAATTTCTCTCTTATAACACAGAGCCTTTTATCTTGGGGCTGTCTCCTCCTGGGCATGCCTCCAGCTAGCCTTAGTGCCTGTTGCACATGAGCACTGTCTACGCAATATCATCAGTGCTTTAAAAATATACCAAATGNAATAACATCTGGAATTACTGAAGGCTGCCAAAAGGAGAGAATGAAAACAATGAGTTGAGTCACACTTGAACCTGCCAACTTCATATAATTTAGACCTTCTTGATGCAGTTTGAAAAGAAAAAAAATATGGAAAAATGTTTTAGTTTGCCTTTTATAATGCAACTTTTTATTTTTTTAATCTGCTGATGTAAGTTGCAGAGTCAGGCAAGTCAGCATGGTAGCACAGGCATTCATTTTTGCAGTGCTCTGATATCACAATCTTTCTATAATTCCTCTATACATATGCAACAGCAGATTGAGGTTTCTCTTTCTGAGCAAAGTCCCACTGAGCTAGTAAAATTTCTCCCAGGAGCAGATATGAAGCTGCCCTGGACTTTTTCACTCCATCTCACAAAGCAGTGCAGTGAATTTGGAAGTTTCCTCAATGCTTCTTCATTTTTCATACCCATGAACAAAACTAGTATGCTCTGGTAAATTTTATAATGGTTGCATACTGTTGCAATGTAGTCTCTGTAGAAGATCAGCTGTCGTATGACTGCCCTAGCCCTAATCAAGGACATTACATTTCTCTGCCTAGCCTAGGAAAGGCCTTCAAGCGTTTCCATGGTCTGAATTTTTCACCTCTTTTCACCTTGAACAGTTACACCATGCTAGTGCATGGTTGGCACGCCCACTGGAGCTGGTGATTGCAATGCTAGTACAGATAGAGAAAGCAGTTAAGCTATCTAACAAAATAGGAAACTCAGGTAATAGGAACCACCAGCAAAATATTCCATGAAAAAGTCACAAATAGAAATCAAGCTAGGCACAGCGTGAGGAGTTTTCCATGAGATTTAAATGCAAATGTATGTGCATCCAGTGCAAAAAAGCAAAGCTGGAAGCTGCATGCTGTTTGCTGGAGCCTTGCATGTATGAGAGAGAAGACCAGCTAAGTACAGTAATCAACAGACAGCAGAGAAGGATTTGTGGCAACACTTTGGGAAAAAAACGACAGAGACCTCTGGAGAACAGGCTTAGCTAGAAAGCCAAGAAACTTTCTCCTGCTGATTGATATGCAACATATTCAGGGATTTATAGGTATTGCTTGTAAACTGTCTGCATCCAAGACATATCCAACTTCATTTTTTTGTCTCCTTTAAGAAACCACTCAAAAGACTTAACTGTAGCTAACTGCTAGGACAAGCAGCATTGGGTGGTTCATATCTAAGCAAAGTATGTGAAATTATTATCAGTCCCATACAGTATCATCTGACAATGGAGAAAAGGTGATGTACAGTCATGCTGTATGACCACAGGAGATGCAACACTCTCCTCATGAGGGCAACTATAGTATAAACTCTTTTACAAGAGTGCTTTTATTGGTATTTCAAAAAGCCCTTAGAAACAGCCATATTAGCATTCATACTAGCATTGCTCTGGTCTGACATTATCTTACTACCATCGTTACCATTACTGTTGTGGCAGGAGTAGGTGACGCTCACAAGTAGCTTTTGCAGCAGTGTCCCAGCATGATAATTCCACCCTGGCTCCAGCAGCCCATTACCAGCTCGGGCAGAAGGCATCTACTCCCCTCCTTTCATTTCACAAAAGCTGCCATTTGATCAGGCTATGACAAACCGCTTTCTGGGTGGCTATCGTAGCTCCTTCCCTCAGTGCAAAGCTACTGGAAATTCTTATCGAGCTTGCCCACTCCATTGTTCCATGCTATCACGTGTTATCGGAGGAGTCACTGCACGTGTAGCACATGTCTGCTTTTTTCTTTTCACTAAGTCACTTGGCAACTGTTCCAGTAGCTCTCCTTGCCTCAAAGGCTTTAAACAATCCTACCAAGATGGCTGAGCAGCTAGGGGTGCATTAACACAACTCCCTCACGTGGATAGACCTTTGTTCCAGGGTAACACTCACTATTTAGTTTAAAAGCCTTCATAAATAGTAAGCTAAAATAACCTCATCTAGTTTAATACCAAAACAGGAGTGTCTACAAGATGTGGCTACACTGATTTAGTTTTACTGTTTTAAATTCGCTCCTTATCTTACACCAAGAGCTTTCCCATTTAGACAAAGTGTTAGCTTGCTAAACGGTAGTTAACCACCCACTATTTTGTACTTATTAACTTACTGTCATTTAACATAAAATGTTTAGGCAAACCATGAGAGAGATCAGAATTCTGATCCTCATATTAAAAAGAAAAGGGCTCCAGGCATTAGATTGTGAAGTATGATTTCCCAGGATATATTAAATTCTGGTTTAATGTTCTTTTTGATATCACAGAAAGTCAAACCTCATTTCATAAGAGGGCACTTCAACATGCTTTGCATACAGCATGCTTTCCCTTGATAAAGTCTCTGTGCTGCAGCAAACTTGGAATTTGATCAGAACCTCTGGAGCACCCGGCAGTGGGAGTGGAGGAGAGCAAAACCCACACTGTGAACCTCATCTCACAGAAGTTCCTTGGATAGTTTTAAAGCAAACACAAACAAGACGAACGAGCCAAGGGGCTCGGCAGAAAGCATCACAGACTTGAATTCTGCTGCAGGACAGATTGCAAATGCAGAGCCTAGCTTGTACAGCAATGCCAAGTACAGCACAGAGCACAAGCGTATCCCCACATACTGACCTTATTTCTGCAAGAGTCATGGCAGAATGACAGACAGAAGCATGCATTTAGGACCACTTGTAACCAAAGGCTACCAAAGGCTGAACTTTTTCACGTGGTAGCTGCCAGTGTAACTTTAGAAGAACTGTTGAGAAAAACCTATGACCTAACCCTGGTTGCAACGTAACCTGCTTGTGCTTCAGACGTTCTCACGAAGTACAGAGTTTCAGAGGGAAGTTCCCCTCTGTCCGACAGCCTTGCATAATTCTTTCATATGTTCCCTTAGCTTTTGCATACTTCAACATGAAACAGTGCGATGAAAACAAAAGCACAATTGTTTACAAGAATACCTACCATGACTGATGTCGTTAGAAGAAATCAGCAGGAGGCTGCATAGAGCAGGGAAGTTTGGAATGAAATGGAAAGAGGACCCTGATAATCTGGGGACGGACAATTTACTGCAAGACTCTCCCAACCGTCCTCAATTTCTCCTCCTTCTCTGCTTGGGCATACAATTCTCCAGAAGTAGAATATTCCTGCAATTAACAGGTGATGTCCTGAGGTCAACAGTAGGTTTTTACCCAACAAGTTTAAAGTGAAACCCCACCACTGGCAGTCTGTCTTTTAAATTTCTTTCTTTGATTGTGCCACACTCCAGACCTACTCCCTGTATAGCTGGCTGCCAAGCATGCAGGCTGATGCAGCCACGCGTGGCATATTAAGCCCCTTACAGGGCCATCCTCGTCTGACTGCAATTGCTGAATAACATCAGTTTGAAGCCGAGGGGGCAGCCAAGCAAAGGATGGGATGGTCAAGAGCCTTTAACTGTTCTCCAGTTTGCTTCAAGTCCTGAGCATCCTCTCTGGCACACACTGCCACGCTATCTGCACATTAGCAAGATGTTGCTGGCAGAAAGCATAAGCTGCCGCCCTGTGAATACCTGCTATTCTTTTGCAGAAAACCTTACCGTTACGCGACTAGGTCTTGATCTAACGCAGTGACTGTGGTTGAGTATTTTCTGTGCTGTTCCCAGATAGTATGCTTTCAGCAACCAGAAGTGAATTTTCAGGACATTCTTAACAGTAGATCATGACTCATATCATAAAGGAAGGTTACCATAGCGGACTGTATGAAAAAAAAATGATAGTGCCAGGGCATGGCTTGCCTGGAGCCTAACAATAGTAATGGTTTATGGGACAGCCCTCTAGAAGTGGTCCATGTGTTTGGAGTCACGAGCAGGGGCTTTGACTAACTAATTAGCAAAAGATCCCTGTATCTTGTAGATCAGTTTACATGCCTATAGAAAATTCTGCCAGGTAATACAGATAAAAAACAATAAGTGATTATTTGTATTTTATTAACATCAATTGTCATTTAACAAACTTCATTATCTTTCATAACTGATTAAGACTCTTCCATATTAATTCTTGCAAAATAAATTGCAAGCCTCATCTCCAGTGAAATTTTATCCCCTGCCTTCACCCTCCCACACAGCAGGTGCTTTCTAAATTATGGTTACCTTTTATCACACAGTTCTTTTATTTGTTATAACTCATTTTGATGGATATCTTGTTGATGTGTGAATCAATACTTTTTTTAAAAAAAAGACAAAACACATGCAGTGTCAGAAATATACTTACATTCAGGCACTGTGCAGTTGCTTTCTTCTCTGATTCATGCTTCCAACTAACCTTCCCCAAGACCCTCTCTAATTTAGGAGGGAAAGAGAGGGGAAAAAGGGAATATTTATGAATATCATCAGATTCACTATTCTCTACAAGCCCATGTTTAGTCTGAAAGAACAAATGAGACAGTTTAAATATGTCTGTCTCTTCCTTTCAGCAGTCCCCACCATTGAAAAAATAAGAGTATTTTCCAGAGAAAAATCATCATTGCCAATTAGAGTAGGACCATAGTTTTGTCAACTGGACAAACTACTCTGATTTAAGTTGTGCTGATGTAGGAAATCACAAATTACCTGAAGGTCTTTGTTAGTCGAGCTACAAAAGTGGCCCAAGTTTCCATGTACAGAAAAAGACTACATTAGCTACAGCAATCATTTCTGAATTTTAAAATCTTTTTTTTTTTTTTTTTTAGTCAATATATCTGCCAAGTCTTGCAATCCAGAAGCCACTCAGATAATGAAAAAATCAAATCTTTCAGTAGTGGGCAGCAATACTTACTATTTTGTTGATAAATCTTCACTCTTAAAAAAAAATAAAAAAGAAAAAAAAAGAAAAACAAAAGCCTAGCATGCCTTTTTTTTTCTGCGTGGACAGGTATGGCTTAGCTTCAGCATAATCCGATTATGTTCTCTTCTTAAATAACAGTGCAACTAAATAGACAGATTTAAATAAATAGTAAACCTTTGCAATTTACATTCAGAGAGTAATAATGCAAGATAAAAAAGGAAAAAAAAATCTTTGCAAAATATTCCTGCTTCTACCTGACTTCATGTAAGAATGTTTTTAAAACATCTTGCAAGCTTTACAAGCTATTGGAGTTATTGCTTGTCAGGGCCTTCACACCAAAGAACAGGTGTTTTGTCATGAACTTGAGTCCAAATCTCATTTTTGTTACCCAGTTTTAGTAATTTTCGTATTATTCCAGGAGTTTCTTAAAACCTTCCATCCTGATGATGAGGTGAGCTTCTCAGCTTTCATTTGGCAGAGTGGAGGAGTGGATGGATTGTTTCTAACCAAATACACCTCTAGCCTTTGTGGTTGTGGCAAATAATTGAAAAACGTGAGCAAAAGTGCACCCCCATGGCATCAAATGTAAGAAAAAAAATAGAAAAAACAATTGGTTTCTTTTCCTGCTATTTAATTATACGGGTGGGTTTGACAATACGAGGACACAGGGAAAAGAAATATGAGAAATATAAGCAAAGTTAGAGAATTTTATATGGGTGGAATACAGCTATAAACCAGAAGCCCCATGAAGTGAAGCAAACTGTAGCTTACCTCACTCTCAGCCTGATGCTGCAGCCTGGAGATATAATATGCAGTGGCATCCTATATCAACCTGGCTCTGCGTCATGGTTAAGCAATCCAGCCTTTTTCATTCTTTTGCCTAAATTCTTTTCACTGTCTCCAGCAGACTGCTCAGCTACCAGACACTAAAACAAAAGATTATTATATTAATCCCCAGCAAATAGGCTTTTGCCTCTAAAGCTACACATGAGCTCACATTGAACATATAACACTACAACTTGCAATAGTTTCTTCTCCATCAACCAGTATATCACCTTCATTTACCTGGAATACAGAAGATGCTGTATGTAAAAAAAAAAAAAAAAAGGGGGGGGGGGGGGGGACACAGAATCTCTTTATACAAAGTCCTTTCTTCTTTTAGACAAACAGCATACTTTTGTTCTTCTGTTGCATCTAGGACAATTATGGAGCTTTTCCCAAGATACTAAAAATAATTCAGTAATAATCTCTGTATCACAGTGTTGTGTAATTATTACTGAAAGGTAACTCTGCATCACCAAGGTGACAGCATACAACGATATCAGTTTGTGGATTGTCAGGTGTCCAATGTGCAGTGTCAGTAGCTGCTTTCACAATAATGGAAATAAGAATAGCTGTCATTATTCACTGAAATCAAAGCTTACACACACTTTAAATCCATGCCAGTTTAAGATTCAGGTCAGATATTCCTGGACCCCAGCTTCCTCCTATATCCAGTGGTCAACACAGTCCTCCTGGCTGACAAGAAGTTTGAAATGTTTTGTAAGACTGATGAAAAAAGTGTCTGGGAGGGTTAAAACAGATCAGCAAGGAACTGTGAGGTGATGAATGGAGCCTGTCCCTGCAAGCCTTCCAGGTTATCTTCATCTTCATGCCCACTGGGAAATGACTCACAGGTGTTTTAGGAAGAAGCAGCTGCCTACTTTGTGACATTTCAGCTTTTGCCTCCAGGTTGAAAAGGGTTTACAGGATAAGATACACAGAGAGGAGACAGTCTGCTGGAGATACCAAACTGCATTTGCTACATCCAACGTAGAGCTCGTCTGGCAAGTAAGCAGAAAGGTTTCCACGTTTCAAATTCAAAAGGAGGCCTGTCCCATCCCATTGACAGAGGGCAGAGACTCTGAAAGGGGAAAAGCATTTAAACCAAATTAACACCATTAGCAAATTTAGAGCTGCTGAAAGCAGCTTGACATGGGCTGACATTTCTGGAGACTATGTCCTCCAGTTGCAGGGCAGATAAAACAGGAGGAGACATCGCCCGGCTTCCCCCTTTCGCAGCTCCCAGGGCAGAAGTGGAGGGTGGGAATACGTACGTGCCGAAATCCTGCCCAGCACTGAGCGGGACCTTTGTGTTAAGCAGCCATGCCTCATATCACTCCTGCCTTGCTCCACACCAAGCCCTTCAGCTCTTCCTCCTGTGGGTAAGAGGCACACAAGGAAATTGCATGCCAATTGAGAATACTAGTTTCTCAGTGCAATTTGAATCAATGAATTTAAATTTAAATGCAAATTTATAACAATGGATCAAGAAATCAGTACAATTTAAACTGAACTCTAAGAGTTCTATGGGTGCCTATTAAATAACAGTCTATCACCAGCAGAGTCATGGCAGCATTTATGTAAGCAATATCCATCCACTTTTTGATGGAGTTTTCCTTTGCACAAGCGTAAAACAGACTCAAAGCATAGCTGTTAGTTAGAAGATAAGCCCAGCAGATAAGAATCTCTGAGGCTTTATCTTGTCTTGCCCCAAACCAATTAATATGGTATTATCCTGTCTTCTAAGAATCACCAGTAATTTATAAAGTAAGTAAAAATTATCATTATTCCAATCTGACACATGGTGCAACTGAGGTATGTGGAGGTTAACTGGGAAGAAACAAAGCCAGTTGAGCTTTTAAGACGGTACTGAACTATTGATATCTGCACCCGTAGTCCATCCACTGAATCCATAAAGTTTGCTAGTTACATGGTATTGCAGTTTTGCTGTAACCTTTGTCCTAGGATGATTACTTATCTGCAAGTCAATAGCAATCCAAATTTTTATGAAGCAGGGGACAAAAATCTGAGCAAACTTTTTTCTTTCCCTGTTTTTTTTTCTTTTTTTTTTTTTTTTTTAAAACTTGCAGCTTCAAACTCCAAAGTCGCATTAAGTCCAGAACCACACAACCCCCCCCTCGAGAAGCGTGCAAGCAAAGAAGAAAGAGCTGAATGAGCGGAAAAGGGGCGTTGCTTGGTTCAAAGAGTCACCGAATCTATTTACAAAGGAGGCCGAGAGGTCGGAGCGGGGCCCGCGCAGACGTCCAGAATTACCCCGGCCAGAAACACACGCTGCATCACTTTGCAGTGCGCAAACCTTGTTCTATCAGTGAAACTATAGTAACTACATGACCACTGGGGATTAGCGTGACCCCGGGTCATAAAACTTGATCGCAGTAGATTAGCAAAAGATCAGGCCAGCGCTGGAGAGGAGGCCCTTTTTCTTTCTTTTAAAGAAAGAGCATCACAAGCAAGATGCTAATACTGCTGTGGATCAGAAGTAAAACACACACATGACAAAACAAATGTGTGCTTACAAATATTTTGTCATATTAGATTAAATTATAGCACACAGACTAAACAGAGAAATCTGAAATGCAGGGTCTTGTGTTTGGGATATCCTCGGAGCTTTTATACAAAGAAAGAGAGAAGTTTATACTTTGGCATTGCATGGCGCACAGTCATCTCATACCTGCCGTCTAACACAAACACAGCTCACTGTACGACAGCAATGTATCTGTCAATGCAAGAACACATCGGTTTAACTGTCAAAATCCTTCTCCTTGCCTACTGATGCGACTGTGCCGCCCTTCTGCTTGTGGTGCCTCTTGGCCTTTCCTGATAAACAACAGCCTGCCCTTTCTTCCCTGAGGCCCAGTTGTGGGTCCCTCTCCCCTTATTTCCACATTGATTTCCTATTTCTTTCCTATTTTCCTTCATTTTAGCTCTGCACATCCTGCAGGCGACCTGTCTACTAGGTAAAGCAGCCTCCCACCGTCTACCTACCTCAGTCTCCTGCGAATACCACTCCTTTTGTGAAGCTTTCTTGCGCCAATCTCCTCATCAAAAACATTTCCACGCCTTCCTACCTATTATAACTCTGCCACCAGGTTGGTGTGAGTCAAGGGGAAGCCTGTCAGGGCAGAGAGCTGGCGGAGGCAGCGATAGCAGAGGCAGCAACGCACTAATTGGGTCAGGCATGGAGTCATCCCAGCCAGGCGGCAGGCACAGGGAGCAAGGGGTGCCCGGGCACCCAGTTCAGCTGGGCGTGCGGCGAAACAGCTCCTGGAGGCAGAAAGATAGCAGAGTTACTTCTGTCAGGCAGAAGAAACTGCAAAACATCGCTGATACTTAATGTCAACTGGATTGGGTTTTGGGTTTGGTTTTTTTTTTTTTCTTAAGCTATAAATGATAAAAAAGGTACTAGTCACTAGGCTTGTCCAATGGCTTCCCTGTAAGGTTCTGGCTCCACAAAAATCATACTTGGCTTTCAGAAGAAACCTCATGAATTTAAGAAAGGGATCGCACAAGAGCAACATGCTTGCCGAGACAGGAGCGCCTAGACTCATTAACCCAAGAGGTCCTTTCTAGTTCTGTGTGTCTTTGTTTTCCAGGAAGTAAAGGGTAAAGGAGCAAAGGAGCTTGTTGGACTGGTGTAATTTTCACAAGGTAGGAGGAGGAGAGAGCAAAGCAGTGCCTGACCTTCAGGGCTTTTTTGGAGAAGAAAGGTTCAACCTTTTCTTCTCCTTTTTTGAAATACATTAATGGCCCAGCTTTCTGTTCCTTCTTGTCCTGCAAAACAGCATGCACCAAACTCCTTCACTCCAAGATCTGTTCTGTTCGTAGGAGTGCTGAAGGTTGAATTGGAGCATGGGGGAGTTCAGTGGGGCCAGCACATCCAAGGAGATAAACTGGGCAGTCACCCCGGCTGGCAGAACTGGAGGGGCAGCATTTCTGGGATGCTTTCCGCAGAGCCGCTGACTGGTCAGCCTGTCTTACTATGCAAATGCGGGGGGGAATAGCAACAAAAATGGATTTTGCCAGAACCACAAAATAATTAGGACAATTCCTGCCCTGCAGAAAAGGTATCTAGGAGAATTTAATTGCATCAGTGGAGGGCTGAAAGCCTGCTCTAACTGTACTCAGAACAGCATCAGCAAGAAGAGCAGAGCTACACCAGCCACAGGTGTCCAGAAAGACCTTCTCTTATTTCTGCTACCCACCACCCCAGAATACCCCTTCCTACCTCACCTCCACCCTCTCAGTGCCTCCTCCAAGACAGGAGGTCCTTTCCTCTCTCAGCTCCTGAGCCGCCCAGGCAGTGACCCCACTCTTCCTCACAGAAGAACACTCTCCATGCTGATAGCATAGGGAGGGACATTCATGGGCAGCCAAGAGGTCTCTGGGACTGCAGCACTGATGAGGTTCTCCATCATCCCCTAGAGAAGAAATAAGTCAGAAGACATGGATTTAATAGCTTTCCATAGGAGGCCCTAGTGGAGTCTCAGCATCCCTTGCCAGCGTGCCAGCGATAGAGACACTTGGCACAGTCCAGGCCAAATCTCCTCTAGCAATCTGCTTCTACCTGCAGAGCTGTGCCTGCCCTGAGTGTCTGGAAACAACTTCTCTTTTTCTTCTTCTAGCCTCTGCTTCCCACAGTCCCAGGCCTTGAATGCCCATTTCCCATGTGGGAGGTTAATCCAGCTGGGCTCCCACCTGAAGGGTGCTGTACCCATGCACGCACCTCTGCAGAAATGGCTAATAAGCATTTGACCATGCAGTCTTTGGTGCTTGATAACTCAAAAAAAAAAAAAA